>OY755244.1:48511178-48873678 GCA_963576725.1 Azorinus chamasolen
ACAATACTGATCTCCATAGACTTCGTTTACCCACAAGTCTAGCAGTACACGGTGTTTTAATTTCGTTAGTTTTCATTACATAAACCTTAAATCAACAATAAGTTGTTTTGTTTTCAGTTCAATATTTTATTTCCCCCGTAATAGGTGGTGGTGGGTCGGAGAATCATCCCACTCAGCACCTTACAATATATTCAGAAAAGTTATATTATATATACAATATTGAACCATACATCGAAACTAATCAACAAAAAACAATGAGTATTGTTATGTTTTGTGCTTGAAAGGCTTTTAAGTTCCATTTTAAAAGCTGATTATGCAGACTAATGTAAAATTGTGTTCAGTATTTCGTTGAAAACAAAACAAACAAAAACCATGACTGTATACAATGAATATGCAAGTGTGCTTTAATTATATATGACACACTGCTGGTCCGTTCGTCCGTTTGCACATCCATCGACTCACTTTGTCCGAGATTCTTCTTTTAAAGTTTTGTGCCGAATTTGTTGAAAATGTGTACTTCTTGAGACAATCACGAGAACATCTTTACCTACAATTGTCGTTTGTATCCTACTATTGTTAGGGAATTACTATTTGTTTGTATATTACATAGTTATACATCAAACCAAACATTAGGGAAAACTGCCAGCCAGTCTTTCTCAACAAAATCATATTACCCAATGGAGTCAGTTCTCGAAAAGAATTTGATATTTGCAGTTTCGATTGTACAATGCTCTACACGTGTTCAGTTGGGAAAATAAAAGAAACAAAAACCAGTCCACAATGTTTGTAGTTGAAAATGCCGTGAAACATTATACATAGATCATAGACTTTAAGTTCATGGTCAGACTTATAAAATACATGAGTATTGGCATATAATTTACAACAATGATCTCATGGGACTGGCATATGTTTGACAACTATTTTATTTCCCGTCTAACTTGTCTAACACAGTTATGGTTGTTTAAAGTGATATTTACGCAGTTGGGTCCACACGCTTGGATCTCCATGGGTTTATGTACAAAGACAGCTCACACCATGCAGTATTTGTAATTTGAAGAGTTGTTTCTCGTTACACTTTTGGACCGTTTTGTAATGATTCGATCCTTACATCGAACAGTTCTCCTGTAGACACTGTATTCACCACTAATTTAATATATTGCTTTCCAGAAAGAGTCTTTAAAGCGTAAGGTAATTTAAAATGTCAGTTTACAGTAGAACCTGTCTTAAGCGGATAGTCCTATGTTGAACACATGAATCTTAAAAAGCAGGTGGTTGCTTAATGCATGACAAACATAATGCGTTACCTTTGGCCTGCATTAGGCTACCCCCTGTATTACATACCAATAATAAAATCTCTTTTTTTGATGGTCGCTTAAGACAAACTTTGCTGTTATGTGTTCTCACAACGACCTTGCCCAAATAATTATTTTCATAGTTTTATTGGCATTTAGCATGCATGTTCATCACAATACAGGCATATAAACACATGGTTTGTACATAACCATAAAACGAATAGAGATTTTCAACAATGAAATATAATAGGAAACACATGCATACAAAATTGAGATAAATACGGCCAGTATTGTGTAGACCGCCATTGTTCAGATATGTAGCTGAAAAAGCAATCGTTTCACGAATACAAAAGATATTTGCCTGAAAAAGATCAATGGAAATAAACAAAAATAACAACAATCAGTGAGACGTTGAAAATTGTAACTCATTCGCTGCCAAATATTATCTTCTGCAAGGCGTGTTGGCTATTGTTTTCGCTTGTTTCATTTCCTCCCCTTTCTTTAGAGGGGAAGTCCATACATTTGACGCGTTTCAAAAACACCTAAGATATACAAAACTCATTTGTTTTTATTCTGAAAAGAAGTATACCGCAAGAAAACCTATCGAAAAAACGTTGAAAATGACAAAACATCCATGTTTGATATCGACGGTCCCGATTTTATTCTCGATGTTTCAGAATTATTCGGGTTGGGTTTTAGTTTCGTATCTGTTCGCGCTATTCGCGTCTCTCCGACCACCTCCGAGACAAGCTGTTACGTAGATAATGGGGGGTTCGTGTAATCATCGACAAAACGCGGAAAATTTGAACGGAAAGGGCCGGTTTTTTTGTATCACATGGACATTTTTCGATATAAGCTTAAATTGACAATCTTATAATAATGATAGAGCATAACAAATACAAAGTTTGACGGTATTATTGAAAATATGCGTTCATTGTAGGGACTTCCTCTTTAAAATAAAACCTAGAACCTTGAGTTTGTAAGACACAGCGATTCGATATATTTAACATTTAGTTGTTGTTTGTTTAACGAAAATAATTTGCTTCGCAAATTTTATGAAAAACTGCAGACGATTGAGCTGTTATTAAAAAATAGGCGAAACCATTTAGTTAAAGGGGAAGTCTCTACATTCGACGTGTTTCAAAAATACCTAAAATATACAAAACAAAACTGATTTGTTTATATGTTGAAAAGTAGTATATCGCAAGATAACCTATCCAATAAATGCGTTTGATATCGACGATCCACGGTTTTAGTTTGGTATCTGTTCGCGCTTTTCGCGTTCCTCCGACCACTTTCGAGAAAAGCGTTTACGTAAACAATGCAGTTACCGGGTGATCATCCATTTGAACGGAAAGGCCGTTAATACTTTGTTGTAGAACAAAAACATATGGATTGATGAAATTGGTGTATTTTGTATCGCGGGACATTTTTCGATATAAGTTCAAATTGACAATCTTCATAATAATGACTGAGCATAATTTTTTTTATGATATTATTGAAAATATGCGTTTATTGCAGGGACTTCCTCTTTAAACAGTTGTATGCTTTCTTCAATGTCTAATGGTACTGTATCAAAATAATGAGTTCCGAGGGGAGGGAAGCAAATAACACATTGACTGTTGTAACAATGCCTTTTGGGCACCATATTTTGGGGGATCGCCATGTCTTGGTCCCGGTACAATGCCATTAATAGTCCAGTTATCAGAATGAATACAATTCTAATAAATATGATCACATGGTACTACATTTAATTCACGATAAAGGTGTCATTAAATCAACAGTCAGTAAACATCTATGGACAAAGTAAATCACACTGACCAGTTCGCCTCTCTTTTAAGACATAAATGTGCCCATTGAAAAGCGTTCATGAAGCTTTTCTACAATACTCGTATCTATATCGTAACTTTTTCCGCAAACACTTAAAGGAAGTAAGAAACCGCCTTACAATATTTCAAGCTTCCTTTCTTTGTAGGTGTTGCTGTAACTTTCGATGTACACAACGTTCGCTCAGATTATTTGAAGACCAATTTAAGTACGTCACTTTCTATCAAGTATTATCAAAAGACAAAGGTGTTACTATAATTGTTAACACTCTCGTGCTACTCACGTCTTGGTTTGCTATTTCAACAGTTTGGACCCAGATGAAACGCAGAGTGTATCTCATTGTCTCGTCAGAAACCGACACGCGGGCAATACAGCTGAACTTCGATATCTAGAACTAGAATAACTCGAACTTCGAGACAAGTCGAAGTAAAAATGAGTGAGTGAGTTGGGTTTTAAGTCCGACCAACAGTATTTCAGTTATTTGCAGACGGCACAAGCTTGAGACAAGTTATAGTGCTGCCTCACTGAAATGCCCCTGCTGCGGGCATATGGCAAGGACACCCCACCCAGTCACATTATCCTTACACCGGGCCGACCAGTCCTAGAACTACCCTTTTAATGTCGAGCGTAGACAAGGTAGTTACTAGTACCAACTTTTAACGACTTTTGGTCTGTCGCGGCCGGGGATTGAACCAACGACCTCCCATAACGCAAGCGGACGCTCTACCACTGAGCCACACGGCCGGTTCGAAGTAAAAGTAACAGCCTTCCAAAATTACCTTACAGATTTGTTCTAAAATGTATCACTCTGTATATCTAGGAACAAATGTGACAGCTTATTGCAGGTCCAACGTAATGCTGAAAGCTCCTATAGGAGCTTTCAACATTACTTTGGACCTGCATTAAGCTGTGAGCTTGAGATATTGTTTAACTTAGAAATCGGATAACTCAAACCTCTGTTATCTGTTATCTAGAACATATATGTATGGTGATTATGGTCACTTGAAGTTCCAGATACCGAAGTTCAACTGCAGTTTAATGGAATTAGAAGTCAGGAAAACGTTCAACAAATCGGATATTAAGCCAACACTAACTTTTTAGCATGCGAAGGGCTAAATAAGTGAACTGAAATCAATTCGAGACATTTAGTGGTAAGAAGGACATTTTTATGAAATCATTTACTGCAACAAATGAAATGGCAATATCACATAGAAGCGTTTAGAGAACTCGATGATAAATCATCGGATTTAAAAAAAAACCTGTTGACGCTCTGACAGCAATTTGGAAGAGAATTCAAAGAAAATAAAAACTATTTTTCTGAAATGCGACAGAAGAAATATTTGCACAAAACAAGTACTAAGACTGCAAATATTTAGTATGCGGTTAGATAGAGCACGGTTTATGATGCCATAGATATATCACTAAAACCCTATTTACATTTGATCAACGGCTGCCGTATGACGGCTGTAGATCGCCGAAGTCGAGAGATTTCTGCGGCGGCCGTAGAAAATATGTGGCGTCCGCACGGCCGTAGGGTCACCGTAGAATTTTTAGCGAGGAGTTTTAATTTTCTACGGCCGCCGTGAGGCGTCAGTGGGGGAACCAGACGGCTTCCTTGTGACTGCTGCGGAATTAAAATAAGAGGGCTACGATGACACTAGATCGAGAGGGCCATTTTGGCCCTAGATACAGCTCACTCAAAACAAATGCTACAAGGGGGAAAGTTTGTAACGATTACACAGTTTGTTAACACATTTTGCTAACACTTTTCTTGCCATTCACGTCAATATACCTACCTGTAAATAGTGAAGACCCAAATGAGAGCTCCTGCAGGAGCTGTCTCATCAGGGTCCGCACTATTTACAAGTTGATTGTGCAACCAGTGCACTCCACAGCAGTGATTGCACAGCGAAATACTTGTACACAGTGAATATATATGTAATTATACAACAGGACATGGGTAAAGAAGGAGAAATGTATTTTAAAATTCAGCAACAGAAGGGTTAATAAGTGAATCATGAGAATTATATAGAATTTTTAGATTTAGGGTTCAAGATATCATTAAGACCAACATGAAGACCAACATATGTTGGAGATTTGATCAAAAGTGTGTCCCCTCCATATGCGATTTTTATCGATATCAAAATCAAGACAAACATCCTGGGCAAGTTTATTGGATCAAAATTGTAACCTCTAGATTGTAAACAATATTTGACCATTATTTGACCCAGTGACCTAGTTTCGACCCGGCACTACCCGTATTGATGATCTAGATACATACCCTGAGCAAGTTTTAGGAAGATTAGGTCAAAACTGATACTTCTAGAGTAGAGTGTAAACACTATTTTACCTTTATTTATTTGACCTACTGGACTACTTTTAGACGCGGGCCAACCATATTCAAACTTGATTGTGATATCATCAAGACAAACATCCTGAGAAAGTGTTAGAAACATTAGTTTAAATTTGAGGCATCTAGAGTGTAAAAGAGATTTCACTTACTTGCTGACCTTCTGACCTAGTTTCTTACCGGACCCCATTGGTTTCAAACTTGATCGAGATATCATCAAGACAAACATTCTGAACAAGTTTGAATAATATCATGTTGCGGTCGTATATGAACACTGTAGTACAGTAAAGCCTCTCTATAACGGTCACTAAATTGTGTTAATCAGTTGGTATTAGGGCAGGTGACCGCTTAAAGCAAGGTGAAAGTAAAACAGAACGCTCCTATAGGAGCGTTCTGTTTTACTTTCACCTTGCTATAAGCAACCACCTGCCTATAACACAAAATACTTGATGTAATTTAGTGGTCGTTATAGAGAGGTTTTACTGTATATGGCCGTAATAATTATGCGGCGCTCGTAGAAATGCTATTGGCCGTAGTAATGCTATTGGTCGTAAGAATTTTAGACCGTACAGTCGCCTGGCAAATGTGACTGAGGCATTAGTTGTTTTTCATGACTATGTTATATTACTACCATCCTTTGCTCTCTTATAGTTTCTCACTCTAATCGATATTTTACAACGAAATATCCCCATGTATCATATTTTAATTAAGAATGACATTCAAAATTGTCAGGATGATGCCGCGGACACTTAATGGTAAAATGGCACATGGCGAATGCCATATATAATAGTAATTCAATACATCACAAAAACCCTCTTTTATTAAATCATGTCAAAGATTAAATTTGCCGCACTGTACGAGCGCCAAAATTCCACTGCAATAGCCAAGTTCAATATTTAGAAATAATTTCGTATTACAGTGATGAAATATCTGATTAACCATTCCCCTCATATTGACGACTTTTGACAACTCTGTAAAAATCACTTTGTGAAACCATTGTGATAAATAGAGCATTTGCTCCTATAGGAGCAAATGCTCTATCTATCACAATGGTTTCAAACTACAAAATTCTAAAATGTTCCTTTTCTCTAGTTAATGCTCCTTTTCGGTAGATTTATTCAAAGAGGATGTATCTAAAAATAGCCTATGAGGTAATGGATTAAGTGTAATTATTATATGGACAGATCGAGAAACAATACAGATTTTGAAGAGTGAATAATAATGCAGACCCTGGCCAGACGTTGCGTTGGAAACGTGGTGGCCGGTCTTGGTCTATACTGTTTACACTGCAGTAAGATGCCATTTCTCTGAGCGTGACTCATTACTCCTCATTCTTGCAGAAAAGGTGCTGTTATAGTCCCGCCTAACCATGTATTAACAACGCGATTCTCGTGCCCACGCGCTATCGTTGACCGGTTTTAATTATTTAAAACGTGTATTAACCATCTATTTCATAGTTTGTTTTAAATAAGCTGCTGCTCTGTAACAGAATGGGAGCAGGCGACAGGTTTTCACATATATTATTGATATTATTACTGAAACGCGCCATACTTTTAGTACAATAACACACACTGTTATCTAAAATGAATCATATTTATACATTGTAATATGCTATTATGCAAAACATGATGATTAAGCACATGAAAATGATGATCTGATGATGGATGATGATGGATGATGGGTGATGATAGATGATGATGATGATGATGATGATGATTTGAATGTGTTTTACAGTACAATAAACCTCTCTATAACGACCATTAAAGTGTGTTCATTAGTTAGTATCTTGGACAGGTGGTTGCTTAAAGCAAGGTGAAAGTAAAACAGAACGGTCCTATAGGAGCGTTCTGTTTTATTTTCACCTTACTTTAAGCATCCACCTGCCTTTAACATAAAATACTTGATGTAATTTAGTGGTCGTTATAGAGAGGTTTAGCTATATCAGGGAATATGCATGCGCCTGCTGCGGGCAAATGAGTGATGAAACTTCGAGTAACTAGCCATCTCTTCAGGATCACAACTCTTTGATATTTTGAAAGTGTTGTTGAAAAGAAATACAGTTGAACGTCGATGTCTCGAACTCCAATGGACCACATAAATTAATTCGAGATAACAAAAGTTCGAGTTATCCGATTTCTGATCTAGATAATTTCTTAAAATGTCAGCTTAATGCAGGTCTAAAGTAATGCTGAACGCTCCTGTAGGAGCGTTCAGCATTACTTTAGACCTACATTAAACTGACAAACGTGTTTCTAGATATCAGTAGTATTACATTTTAGAGCAATTCTGTAATGTAAGTTTTAGAAGGACTGAACTTATTAGTTCGAGTTATCCGAAGTTCGAGTTATCCGAGTTCAAGATACCGAAGTTCTACTGTACAAGAAATCAATCAACTGTGACAACTGAAATCAATGACAGTTTCTACGGATGAATGTGTACTTAGCAGGCTAAAGGTTGATAGCAAATTTGGTTATTCAACTCTTTCGCAGTCACTGGGGTATCTGTGATTATATGTGTACACCGGTTGGTATCAAGATAAGACGCAGGATCTAAACGTTTTGATAATGTTTTTCAACCTATCAAGAAAATTTAAAACATAAATTTGAAGAAGGCAAAACTATTCTGAAGACAACAAAATGCGCGGCATTTAAAGCGTTGAGTGGATATTATCCATATACATCAACTTTAACAAAGACACGGTCGCACCCAGAAAACTATCCAAAGGTATATCGTTTGATCATGTAAATTTATATTAACTCTTTACCTGTTTAATATTTATTCCAAATTTCAACACATACTGAATATTCATGGACAAAATAGTTATAAAGAAATATCGAAGGTAGAACATTGTAGGGTGATTCTTCAAAAATTTGTAATTTTGCCTACAAATTTTTCAAAAACATTTTGCTCATAAAACCGTTTGCTTAACACGTATACCATAACTATGAACTGTCTTTGACTTATAAAGAGTAATGTCCGTGCTGATTGTTCAATAGAAATTTTTTTTTTTACATTTTATAAATTGCCAATGACCTGAAAATGTCATTACCGCAACGATGTATAATTGGACCTCGTTTTATCTTAATATTTAGTTAAAGGGTGTTTATCGTTCATGATGTGTGTAAATTATGAATATGAATAACGTAATTCTGTTTCTTTTAGTAATACATCTTGCAAAATCAAAAATTGTCTCTTAAGGTGATGGAAACAGCTAATTTTTAAGATTTTGATGTATCGAAATTGTCTCCAAAGTGTTACTAAATTTCTTTTAATTAACTAAAAGCATGCTTTATACTAGCTTTAGGACTAATTTATCGTAAAAGTATACAGTTCAAACATTTCCATTGCTCAACTTTTAAAAAATGCCAAAAAATGCCAAAAAATGAATGAAAAACGTTTCGGTAATGACGTTTCGGTAATGACGTTGCGGTAATGACAGCAAAAAGTAAAAAAAAGTACTGAATTTATTCAGAAATATTATTTATTTTGTTTTTGGATGCAAGTTAAAGTCGTATTTTCACAAAATAGTTGTAAGATACCAAAATAATTAAGGGTTATGTCAGTACCGAAACACAGGCCGTTTCGGTAATGACCGTTTCGGTAATGACAATTTTGTTTATTTTTCATAATTTCAGGCATTTACCCAGTACATGTTTCAATTATTTTATGCATTTAAGCATCGTGTACACACAGCGTATACGACAAGATCTGTTAACATGAATTTATAGTTCAGCTTGCCTGGTTTGTGGGCGTTTCGGTGCTGACGGCCTAAAAGCATAATCAATAGAAATAGATGTTTGGGAGGCCATTTCTTATAATAGAACTGGGATTGCTAATTCGAAGTGTACCCTATAATGACTGCATGGGGAAAACCTTCTGATGACGTCAGAAGGGATTTCCCTTAATTTCAAGATAAAATAGGTACAGGCTAAAACACCATACCGTTTCGGTACTGACAGGAAATCAAGGGACAAAAATCAGCAGCTGAAAAAAGCCACTAAAGATTAAACTAACAGCTATATTTTGTATCAATTCATTCTATGATAATATAATGATATTATCAATAGAGGTAAATTATCAAATTTATGATGATTTAAGGTCAAGATATCTCATTCTATTATGTGTTGTATCATGAGGGACATGGGAATTTTGCACCCCCTTTCATATTTCAAACTCGATTCCAAGAAAATGAGCATAAATTCTCACTGGTTATCACTATATTCTCACTAAGGTATGTCATATTAACTAGGCAAAGATAAAATATTCTTATAAAAGTAAATTTTTATGACTTTTAAATCATGTGAAAGTTGAGGGACAGCATATTACACATAGCCATTGTAGAAACTAAAAAACGCCATTAACAAACAGAGCAGACACGGATCAGACGGCTCCGATCTGGATCTTCTCTGTTTGCAGATGCGTGGATAGGCATTTATATGAAGGAAAGAGTTAACCAATCCAATTAATTGATTAATTGTAATTTGCATAAATTACCGTCTGTCTAAATGCTCATAGTAGGTGTGTTTTTACAGATCTTATAAGGCATTGGAACAGAGTACAAACAGTTGGGATCCTAATGAATTTACACTGTGTCTCAAATACAGTAAAACCCGCTAATGCGACCACTTAATAAATAAACATATCTGTCTTTATAAGCAGGTGGTTGCTTAATGCATGGCAAACGTAATGCAGAAAGCTCCTTTAGGAGCTTTCTGTATTACTTTTGTCCTGCTTTAAGCAACCACCTGCTTCTACAATCCAGAATTATGCCTCTTTTAGGTGGTCGCATTAGAGGCGGTTTACTGTATATCTAACATATATGCAGTTATCATATGACAATTTCCAACAGAATGTTGAAGGTTAGTTAAATGACCTAACTATTTTCTCAGACACGATGTTCTCATTGTTCTCAAAAGGGGATATGTCGATTAAGAACGAGCATAAATGTCCAATACATCACATAGCATAGGCTGGAAAAAGCATAAATGTGTCAGTGATTATTAGAGTTTGGTATTGAATCAGATAAACGACTGCATTGTCTGCTTTACCATGAGGTTAATCTTTTCCATCGTATAAACGCATTTTCACGCATTTACAACCAACGGCTCCTATAGCTCCTCTGTTTGCTAATACTATTTGATATACAGTGATCCCTCTCTACAACGACACCCTTTGGGATACGGAGATTGTATGTGTTGTTCAGAGGGAGTTGTTATAGGGAGGGAAAATCAAACATAATTAGCTTGTTTGCAGATCCCAAGATAAGGTGTATTTCGAGAAATAAAACCGTTATGCCTCTATCAAACCCTATGTTGTGACCTCTCTTTAGAATCGTCACAAAGTGACGATTCTAAAGAGTGGTCACAACATAGGGTTTGATGGAGGCATAAAGAAAATATGATGGAAAAAGCTGTTTCTGAGTCCTTGTTGTTTCGGAAACAGTGACATGCGTTATTGTAAGGAGGGAATCGTTATTGAGAGGGTCGTTGTAGGGAGGGAGCACTGTAATTGCTTCTTTAGTTTCTAATACGGCTATAATGCTACACTTTCCATATTTCATATAGTCGGTAACTGTCTCAAAGGTCATCAACGTATGTAAAGGTGAAACATGGTTTTATTACATCTTGAAAGCGTTTTTACCAATGTTCCCAGTGCTTATATACAATATAACCAGATATAATCTTACTTTATGTGATCAATGTTTCAGAATTAAACCAAAAACGAACTTAGTCAAGTGATTTATGTATCGAATCCGTCACTAATTGGATGATACTAGTACGCTGGTTATATATATACCAACTTATATGAGGTTTTACTTGTCCCCAGCTGGTCTTATATATTTTGCAGTAATAAAATACACATGCTTCTTTCTCAATTTATGCGATTAACTTTTCTTGCTACTCCTTCACATAGATATTACTCATTGTTCACATCAACCCAAGAAGCGCAAATGTAGTGCGTTCGCCTAATAAACACAAACACACACACACGCACCCGCACGCACACACGTACGCACCTTCAAATAAGTGTTACCTTCCTATTGTTCGTCGAAAAAGATTTATATAGATACATATCTGTTATTGCATGGTTTATATATTAAGGTCTGGAAACAAATGACTCTTAGCTGTTGCAATTGACAGTTTAATGTCGAATGGTCCAGTAGTGATTGGGATAGGGTTCATTTAGTATGAAATGCCTAAAAAATGTTGAGGAGCTTTGGAAATCTCATATGAGGAGCCCTCTGAATTGGTACTACGCTGTTTGCAAATTTCAGGTCATTCATTTCTAGCATTCTAATGGTTAACTCTTTCGGCGCCAATGTCACCTGTTGGCACTATTGAAAACAGTGCAGTCCCAGGTCAGATGCCGCCTTTTCAAGGCGGCATCTGACTTGGGACCTCACTGTTTCTGTATTATTTTAGCCCAAGCATACAGGTTTTTTAAAACAAGTGTTTTACTAATATACCTTTATTATTCAGTTTAGTATTATATTTAATATGAAATTATTATCGCAGACGACACTTTTAAATTTGGCGCCAAAAGAGCTAAACCCTTCCCCTCATATAGACGACGTTTTGTACCTTTGCAAATACATGTATATTGGACATGGGTTGTCTGATTAGGGGTATGCAGTGTTTGCTTTTGTAATAATACAGAGCCCATTTTTAAAGTTCTGTCATAGTCAAACCCTTTCATTGTAATTATAAATCCTCAGTCCATAAGTATGCATGCATTAATAAATTCTTAAATGAATATTACTGAGGGAGAATACAAAGGGGTCTCATACCGAAAACGGATTGTCTAAAGAAAACATTGACTATGTTTACAACCCAACTATTCAACATTTGTTTACACTTATTGTCATTTTTGTCGCTAGCTACAAGAGCCTCCTGATGGAGACACTTAATACACAAACTATAAACAAAATGGCTGCTTAACCCTTACACCGATGAATTTTCGAATGGACTATTCCAAAATTCAAACAGGTCAAGCTTATGATAAATATATAGGGATTTGTCTGAAGAAAAGTGTATTATGACACACAGTGCAGACCATGATGAGACGGCTCCTATAGGAACCCTTTCGTCTGGGTCTACACTGTTTGCAAAGACAATTAGTGACTCGTGTCCCGCACTGTAAATGTTATTGCAGGACGACAAAAATAATGCAGAAAACACGAATATACTTTCCGCATAACATGTGCCCTGTCTTAAACGACTATTTGAGTTAAATACCCACAAATAAATTTCTTTTGAACAATTATTGTGAAGAGGATTTATGGTATGCTTGGGGTTTGTGTGTTTCGTCCGTCCGACCTTTAGTCGTTTTAATGTCTTCTTTTCTTTCACTATCTGAAATACTATACCGGTATACAGTTGTACTTATCTATGCGTTAAACTTAACGATGATATAAACCAATCTATCCTATAGGAGCGTTCTGTTTTACTTTCACCTTGCTTGAAGCAACCACCTGCCTTTAACACAAAATAATTGGTGTAATTTAGTGGCCGTTACAGAGAGGTTTTACTGTACTTAGTTTCAATTGCAAATACAACTATATAAGTAGCCATTTGAAATTATTTGACTGAAATGATATCTCGGTTTGTCCAGTACAGCTGGTTGGAAAAAAACAAACAAGTATAACCATGGTAACAGAACCATTTTAATTCAACGTAAATTCTGAAAGTAGGAGGTCGTTCGAAAACAAAAGTAGCAATGTGAAAAGGGAAAATTTCAGATTCGTTTTTATTAAGTCTTTTATTAAAAGTGCAACACTACTCCCGCCCTTAGCACCGGCTTAACCGGTATTCAATTTTCATTAAAAAAATCGTATTCAAACTGAGGATACCGAATGACCAGAAAATATAACAACACTGAAAATAAAGTACAAAATGTACTGAGCGACTTTTTACGGCCGCCACACGAACACTTAACACCTACAATTGTGAAGTACATACATTCTTAAAGTAGGAGCTCCTTCGAAAGCAAAAGCAGCAATCATTATGTGAAAAGAGACAATTTCAGATTCGGTTTCATTGGGTGTGTTCATGTGTAGTTATTAAGCGGTATTCAATTTTCATAACTAAAAGTATTGAAACTGATGATACCAAAGGACCAAGAAATACAACAACACTGAAAATGAAGTACGGGGCGACATTTACGGCCGCCACACGAGCACTTAACACCTGCTGTTGCGAAGTACATAAATTCTAAAATTAGGAGATCCTTCGAAAGCAAACGTAGCAATGTGAAAAGAGAAAATTGCAGACTCTGTCTTATTGAGTCTGGTGAAAGTGCTTCACTACTCCCACCCCCTAGCACCGGCTTAAGCGGTTTTCAATTTTTATAACTAAAAGCACTGAAAACTTGATTTTTCTATTGGTACTATAATTTCGTAAAATTGGCCATGCTACGTACACCTGCATGACCCTAGATAATTCAGTACCGTGACTTCAAAAGCTATGATTTTTTTCTCCCAGAACCAAATTGGTGTTTTATGCATTTTGACTTAAGACAAATATCTCGGGGTTAAGGAAAACTGTTTGAAGAGCAAGCTCATTGGGGAAATACAGGTATTTACGATGTGTTTTGAAGAAATCATAGTAAAGTTTTTATTAGTATATTGCTTGTGACACGAAGTACATCATGAATTATAACGTGTCACCTAAAAGTGTACTTTCAGTGGTTTTTGAGACAAACAATTGCCTTTTCTAACAAACTTGATCATAAATGAAATGTTTCCATCGATAATTACTGCCAAACCATGGGCGGTGCATCAAAGAATACTCTCTTACACAGATACGTTTCACAACAGGAGTGACTGCTGCATTAAGTTTCATCAAAGGTTTGAACGTTTTCTATTTCTAATCACACGACGAACTGGTTCCAGTAACTTTTACGGTGTCAGTTCGATGCTCTTTTTATGTGGATACTCAAGATGTACAATAAGTGAAACCTCTGCCTCGGACCCGTTACAATTACCATTCACTTCCGATTCCATTAACCCTTCGCTTGCTGAATTTTAAAATACATTACTCCTTCTTTACCCATGTCCTGTTGTATAATTACATATATCTTCACTGTGTACAAGTATTTCGCTGTGCAATCACTGTTGTGGAGTGCTCTGGTTGCACAATCAACTTGTAAATAGTGCAGACCCTGATGAGACAGCTCCTGCAGGAGCTGTCTCATCTGGGTCTTCACTATTTACAGGTAGGTATATTGACGTGAATAGCAAGCGAAGGGTTAAGAGTTAGAGAAAGTGTTGCCCGAGTGACAAACAGCTCGGATCCTGATGAGACGTCGACTTACCCGGCATTTCATCTTTTGTTTCAAAGGCGAATCAGGTTGCATATACAGTAGAACTTCGATATCTCGAACTCGGATAAGTCGAACCTCGGATAACTCGAACACGAGGTTCAGTCCTTCCAAAACTTACAATACAGAATTGCTCTAAAATGTATCGCTACAGATATCTAGAAACACATGTTACAGCTTAATACAGGTCTAAAGTAATGCTGAAAGCTCCTACAGGAGCTTTCAGCATTACTTTAGACCTGTATTAAACTGTGGTCTTGAAAAAAATGGTTCCTGTTAGATATTGGATAACTCGAACTTCTGATATCTCGAACTATTTTGTATGGTCCCTTGAAGTTCGAGTTATCGAAGTTCAACTGTAGCAAGATAGGTTTAAAGCAAATGTAATGAACCCCAGTGTTTGCTGTAATTAAATGTCTCTCCTAAATGCAAATATATGTTACTATAATTGCATTAGATGGTTAAGCTAATGTTATAACCAGCAAATAAGACGTTTTATGAATCCTGTTTGCCCATACTAAAAGCCTGCAGCTATAACTACCGGTATCACATACCTACATACTGTCACAGGAAATAATAAAGAGCATTACGTTGACGGCGCCAGAGTGCTTTGTCACATACAATTGAAACATACGATCAAATCTAGATGATAATAAACATGATCAGCTAATATCAGGATGAAGTTTATTCATTTGCTTCTGTACACACAGAAAGACAACATTTCAACTTCGCCAAACTATAATAACACGCACGCCCTAATTTACATTTCCAAACAGTTTGGATTTAGATGAAACAAAAAGTATCTCAGCGAACCGGAAGTAGTTGAAATCGCAACAGATTAGAGTTCAGCAGATATATTTTCAGCATCATATGGGTTAATCAACTTCCTGGCCCACCGTAAAAAGCTCGCTCAGTTGTAAATAAGAAAGTGGCAATAGACTATACTGTGTAAAGTAATAATATTTACCGTTATATGTAACACTTTCCCTGTTCATATAAGAAATACTTTTAATCCTTCGCTTGCTAAATTTTAAAATACATTTCTCCTTCTTTACCCATGCCCTGTTATATGATTACATATATCTTCACTATGTACAAGTATTTCGCTATGCAATCACTGCTGTGGAGTGCACTGATTGTACAATCAACTTGTAAATAGTGCAGACCCTGATGAGATAGCTCCTGCAGGAGCTGTCTCATCTGGGTCTTCACTATTTACAGGTAGGTATATTGACGTGAACAGCAAGCGAAGGGTTAACAAACAAACAACAGTACAAGAAACGCATTTTATTAGTTCAATTTTCATAATGTAATTCTTTCAAGAATATGTTTTGACAAAAACTGTAGATTCAGATCCATATCATGTTAAAAACAAACAGACATGACCCTGATCAGACGGCTCCTATATCGCGGTCTACTCTGTTTGCAAAATTGTGAATAGGCATTTATATGAGGGAAAGGGTTAAAACCGCAGACTATTTGTTTTACATTCGAAAGCTGGAATGTCGCACAGCAATTCTTACCATTTATCACGCTTATCACGATCTTATTGCAAACAGCTTGATTCCAGATGAGACGCCGAGTAACTCGGCGTCTCACCAGAATCCACGCTGTTTGACACTTGGTCAATTAGTTTCTCAAAAGCTTGTGTCATTACTCTTTGTCAATATTTTCTCAAAAGCTCGATCGTATCAGGAAATAGTAAAATTTGATGATGTCCAAATTTGAACAGAGAGTATATTTTCCCAGTGAGCTAAGGGTTAAAGGTCCCATTACATTTTTATATGAATTAATTTCCACACCAAGTTAGCTCTCAATCGCCTATTCGTGAGAGTTCTCATAGACAATAACACCTGTTAACGTTTTGTTTGCTCAAAATCGACAAGCAGAAAAAACATCTAAATTTAGCTCGTATTTGATGTCAGTGAATCAAGTGACCATTGATCGTAATTTATATAGAACTTTTGGGCTATATTTGAATCTATCGATAAGTGCGAATGAACAATATAAGCGAAATTAGAATTCAAAAATGCAAGCAACAGCCTCAATATTCCCCACGTTTCTTGGTATAAGCGGACGTTATGCATCGACTGGGACCACGTTCTCTTCTTTTCTATTCTCCTCTAGTATCAGATTTGAAACTTTTGGTTAGCGATGGCAGTTATGAATTCAGTCCTGAGAAAATATTTGTTATTGACATATAGGATGTATATGGTATTTAGACTGAAGAACACATTCACTGTGGTACTGTGAATACCATGGTTTGATGCTTTCGTTTATTAATAACGATCGATTGATTGAAATGATCTTAAGATGGAATGTGTGTTTGTGTCTTGCTGTGTGTATGGTCAAAGGTCGTATGGACCGAGGTATTTGAATTATTATACCCTTACATAGATGATACAGATCGGGACCTCGTCTGAATCAGCACTGGTTGCAGATCTGCTTGAGACATTTGCTTAACGCGCTTTTTGTTTGTACCATGTATATAGAAACTTGATACAATAGAAATATATTCTGAAAATGGGTGATCCTTCGAAAGCAAAAGTAGAAATGCAAAAAGAGAAAATTGCAGACTCGGTTTTATTGAGTCTGTTCATGAGTAGTAATTAAAAGTGCAACACTACTCACGCCCCATTGCACCAACTTAAGCAGTATTCAATTTTCAAAACTAATAACATGAAAACTAATGATCTCGAAGGACCAGAAAACCACAAAAGTACATATATTTTGTGTATATATATTATAAAAAGTTGGTGACTTATAGGCCCAAAGGGCCGGGTGCTACCTGTGAATTTGTTATTTAATTTATTGTCATCGAAATATTTGTGTAATGCACACGTCACAATAATAAAACATTATCTTATATTATCTTATAGGTAGCCAGTCTGAACACATATTTTGTCTCGATACCCTCCAACACTTTGTACCTCCCAACTGAGCATATTAGTGTGATAAATGTTTTACTCCGACAAATACACTACCAATACGTATGAAACAAACACTAACGGGTATGAGGAAACACTTACTTAAAGACAGCGGTCTATAATGGTGGTTACAAATTAAGAATATTCGTAACATTTGGCAAATGAAAAATTAAAAGAGACACAGAGAACACGTTTCCGACAAGTAATACACCGCGTATGACAAGTACTGTACGAGTTTGATCTCAGGAGATTGTTTTCAAATTAAAGAAATTCCAAAGTAATTTGTCTAACACGTTAATGTCTGTTTAAAGTCAAATATACACTATACAGTCCACACATATCATTCTCAATGGGCATCGTTTGCCCAGACAGTCTGACAGTATACAGAATTTGTAATTTCTATGATGTTTATTTTTTATATATAAATTCTCTTTAGTCGTAAACATTTGTTGTAACACAATTCTTTTATATTGTCCTTGTCATATAAAACACACTATACAAAACCGCTGGTCGTTTAAAGGCATATCAAACGTTTTTCATTGCCTGGCATTTTTTTTCATTTCCTTAAAGGAATACATTCGTACCAAACAATTTCTATTCGTTGAGACGTCCCAAATGTAGGTGTACGTGTAAGCATTTCCTTCTCGTCATCAATTTCATGTTCAGTTTGTAAACAAAGACTACTGGAAGAAACGTTGAACATGTATTAACTGTTTTGTTACAAACATACATCGCATATAAAATTATTCACCTTTTAAATCAATACATGTTGACAAAAACATTTCATATTTAATACCTATACCACACATTTTCATTTAGAGATCTACAGACATTTCTACCTTTATTTGACTTCAGACTTACTTGATCTTTGTTGAACTCTGCGTTTTTAAATGTACTTAATATGTGCATTTGTGCTTGATAGTTTATAGAGCTAATTGATTCTGTTATGTACCGAACTGCGTCAGCGCTGATCAAATTGTATAAGTAATCAACAGAAGTATTCATATAGTCCAAAAAATAATGGTGGAACTATCAGAGATCAAAGTAATCTAGAAACCAGAGATTCATTTCCTACAGAAGATAGGGACACTTAGACTAGAAGACATGTTAGAGAATAAGTCTTGCGCAATAGAATTGACGGCCTAGACGTCTGTCGTCTGATTTCGAAAATAGATTTAATAAGGGGAGCACACGTCACAAATATGTAATTAGAGCATTGTCAACTTCATCCCCCACCACCATGCTCGCCCAACTGATACAGTAAAACCTCTCTATAACGGCCACTAAATTGTGTTAATTAGTTGGTATTTTGGGCAGGTGGCTGCTTAAAGCAAGGTGAAAGTAAAACAGAACGCTCCTATAGGAGCGTTCAGTTTTACTTTCACCTTGCTTTAAGCAGCTACCTGCCTTTAACAGAATATACCCGCCTTTAACACAATATACTTGATTTAATTGAGTGGCCGTTATAGAGAGGTTTTACTGTATTTGTTTGGATACATTGTCTTAATTACTAATAATTACATAATCATAAAAAATAGTTTTATATATTGTCTCACTGATTACTAAGAAAAAATAATACTTCTTTACGGTCTGTTTATCAGTTCAGGCTTCTCATATAATTGCTTTTATGCTTGTCAATACAATGTCTATATGTTCTCGTATAAAAGATAACATAAAGTTGAATCACATTCTTTTGCTACTGCTAGAGCAAACGTTATAAAAGTATGAGATCATTCGAAAGCAAATTCAGCAATGCAAAAAGAGAACATTGCAGACTCGGTTTTATTGAGTCTGTTCATGAGCAGTTATTAAAAGTGCAACACTACTCACACCCCCTAGCACCGGCTTCAAAACTAATACCATCGAAGCTAGGACCAGAAACTATAACAACACGGAGAATGGAGTACGGAGCGACTTTTTACGGCCGCCACACAAGACATTTTATGAAATGCAGCAATAGCATCGTTGTATCACAACTTTCGTTCTAGATTAAGCTAGTTATTGTCTTAACCATTTCCCTGATGAACATTCATGTAGGAAATAATGACGTCATGAATATCAATAAGATATTTTTTATAGTGGCATATGAACACAGGGCATTTTGGCTCAGGCAGAAGCTGTAGAATCAGATCTATATTACACCATAAGTAAACAGAGCAGACCCTGATCAGACGGCTCATCTAGGAATCGTCTGATCTGGGTCTACTCTGTTTGCAGATACATCGAAATGTGCTTATATAAGGGAAAGGGTTTCCCCCCCCCCCCACACACACAAAAAAAAATATGCTTACAAAGAGGACTAACTATATCAACAGATTATTTCCAAAAATAAAACATTTCACTGATTGTTTTGCTTCACAAGAACTTTTCAGATATGTTTGGCTCAGCGAAGAACTGTTCTAACTGCAATGTTTAAAATCAATAAGCGTAGAAAACAAACAAATGTGTAAATAAAGTCGTATGTTAATTTTTCTTTTATTTCTATTGACTACCACGATCACATTGTTGACAAGTTTCGATCTAAATGAACATCAAACTACTCGGTGTCACACTTAGGTCCGAGGTTATACAATTTCTGAGTTCATTATCAAGCATCTGATTGGTCAGATTTTGAGAAAGCTCACCCTTTGACCAATGAATCGCTTGGGAATGATCTTGGACTCAAGCTGATGCCTAGGTCACACATTCATGGATCACCTCATCGGTTCCACTACAGATTAAATCTCACAGATGATTCCGAAAATGCCAATATCCGTAGTGCGATACGGATGCACACAACGGTGTGACAGCGGGTTTTGATGGTCACACATTAACTGATTTGACGCTGGAGTAGCTACGGATACGATCCAGCATCATTCTTGACAATCTGTACTGGTCCGTAGCTTTTCGTATTTAGCCGTTGTTATACGTAGTAGTACTTGTATATCCATGTTCAAATATTTTCACGGATATACAAGTACTACTACGTATGACTACGGCTATAATACAGGAAGTTACGGATATACAAACACTACTACGCATGACTACGGCTAAAACACAGAAAGCTACGAACCAATACAGATTGCCACGAATGATGCCGGATCGTATCCGTAGCTAATCCGGCGTCAAAGTTGTGAATGTGTGACCTAGGCATTTGTGTACTATAACCTCGGGACCAGGATCCAATCTATTTATAAATACCAGTCAGGGTACCACCGTTGTAATAGACGGATTTACATCTTGAACAATAGTGCCCCCGAACAAAACCCGACAGTTCTTGTTTGTTCGGTTTAAGCACATTTGAATCTGGGGGTCCGGTTTACTACGACCAAAACAGTTATCCGTCTGTCCTAAATTTACTACAATAAAGTAGAATCCCTCTAACGCAGGTGGTTGCTTAATGCAGGACAATAGTAATGCAGAAAACTCCTAGATGAGCTTTCTGCATTACCATTGTCCTGCATTAAGTTGCTACCTGCCTCTACCACCCAGACTTATACCTCTTTTAGGTGACCACATTGGAGTGGTTTTATTGTAGATGCTGATCGGACTGTCGAACTATTCGCAGATTCTAGTACATTGTATACAGAAATAAATACTAACTTCGTATGACAAAAATTAACGTAAATTTCATCATACGAAAGTCGCGATTGTCGGATGTTATAACTTATGACAAATTGAGTTGTACGATCTGTTTCAAAATGTGCACAGATCTATAAGATTGTCGGTAAGCTTGTGACATTTCTAGCTATTCGAATTTGTCCCTCTCATAGTCAAATAGTTGATTACATTTCCAAATACATGTACTTTGAATCCAGATGAAACGTCGTGTGACTTTGTGGCTCATTTGTTGAAACAAAGTGGACGAAAAGAAAATGATTCATTGATTATTTAAGCAAACAACATTTTTGTATAACTTATGGGTGGAAAGAAATACAGAAATATTTCCATGGACACAGCTATTTCTATGGATACAGTTATATCCATGGACACGTTGTCTCATAGCATTCCCAGTGTCTATAACAGTAACCCCTTCCCCAAACTGACAAATTTCGACGTCTCTGCAAAATTCAGTTTTTGAAAGCATTGTGATAAATAGAGCATTTGCACCATAAGAGCAAATTCTTTAAATCACGATGGTTTCAAAACTACACAATTCTTTCCTTTTCTCTAGTAAAATTTTTAATGCTCCTTTACGCTAGATTTATTCAAAAATACTGGGTCTAAAATTGTCTAGGAGGGAATGAGTTAATTGATTACTTTGTATGCAACCATATTATTCATTGAAACTACTTTGGACAAATGGTAGACTAACATTAGGCTCAAAATGGGTTTTTTTACATTGTAAACATTCTTATAATGAATGTATAGTAGATGGAATCAGAATAAAATCGGCTATTTATGCGCCGCTCAAGACTTTCGTAGTGCGATGTATTAGCTGTTTAAGGCATTTTGCAATAAGTATTATTGGTTAGCATGGTCGCACAGACCTGGCGGATATACATAAAAGTATTGCAGGAAACACCACATATAAAACACACAGTCGCCCAAACAGCGCCATAACAAAAAAAAGAAGAACAGTAAATGAATAATAAAAAAAACAAAAACGAGACGCACAAAAGACATAATAACAAAAATATAGGGAGGTACCGCCTTGGAACCGTCAGTGACAAGACTAAGTGTCAATGGGGGTTTAAACGCTTTAAGGGCGCATATCCTCACACTTATGCCACCATCAACCAAAAAGACAACCGGTGTAAATAAACATATCCCCCTCTCCGACTAATTTGAGTCTATGGTAGTTCACAAGACATTACTGTACAATAGAACTTGTCTTGAACGGTCACCAAACAGAGGTATAGTATGGGTCTGTTAGGCAGGTGGTAGCTGAATTCAGGTCAACGGTAACGCAGAAAGCTCCTATAGCATAACTGTTGTCCTGCATTAAGTAACCACATGCTTTTAAGTGTTCTTTATTCAATAAATGAGTGACCACTTAAACAGGCTGTACTGTAATGATCGCATGAGATTGGGATATGACTAGCAAGTACTTTATTGTTTCCCGTGTAATCTGTTCAACACAGTTATGTTTGTTTAAAACGAAATTTACACAATAGGACCCTCATACTTGGAACTCTAATGGCATTAATTACAACTCACACCATGCAGCGTGTTTAATTCAAAGAAGTTGTTTCTTATTGTATTAATCTACCGTTATGGATTTAATGCGACAATTAAATCTACAAATGTTGTTGAAGACACTGCATTCACTATAGTCTGATGTGTAATGTTTGTCAGACAATATCTGCCGGAAAGTAAACCAATTTTAAGTTTCGATCTGTTTCCAAAGAAATAAGAACATATGCATGTTCACTATAAATTTGTCTCGTTTCATTTTATGCATTACTTTAATGGTTGATTTAAACATAGAATTCAGGTTTTTGTACAAATTAGCGAGAAATGACCACATTGTAATTTAGCTGATTTTGGAGGATATTCCAGTAGTTCGTCATTTGCTGGATTGTAGTATATGACATGTTCATACGATACAATTAAAACAATTAATATATTGCAATGCAAAACAGTTTATAACAACGACAAAGTACCCGTTGGTATTTACTAGAATGCCGCCTACATTGTCTAAAACCCAAGACATTTCCTGATATAAATAACGCAAATTGCATTATGAACCTAAACCGCTCACCTGGAAAACATGTGGTAGATATTTAACACTTTCCCTGTTTAACATTTATTCAAAATTTCATCACCTCATTAATATTCATGGGTAGAATCAATTAAAGGGAAAATGGTAAGGTTGTTTTTTCACCATGGTGGTCACTGTTAAGTCAGATCTATATTATGTCTTAAGCAAACAGAGCAGACCCTGATCAAATGACTCCTATAGCAGCCATCTGATCTGGATCTACTCTGTTTGCAGATGCGTGAAAACATGTTTATATGAGGGAAGGAGCACTTCAATAAATTATTTGAAATCAGATCATTGTCTCTGTGAACTTTTTTTCAAGTTTTAATTTTCATCTAGTGACACGGCAATTTGCAATTAGGTCTCTGTATAACCTGCTTGTGAATATATCCGGTTGTGGACCACGGAAGGATGTTTGATTAAAATTGGTCCAGTTGTTTCAGAGGAGATGTATCTTTTGTTCTGAGAGGAGGTGCAGCTTTTGAAGTAATGGGTCACGACGCACAATATACATCGCAAGACACTTATATGGTCAGTCAGAAACTAAATGTCAGCCCAATAATAGATGAATCTATGTTGCAAAGTAAAATACAACACTAAATATATATTATAGGCTACCACAGAGCTACATATACATGTACGTGCCTAGATGCTAAAATCATCATGGGATGAAATGGAAAAGTAGTAGAGTCAAGCAGGCAAAGCCACATACAAGACGCAACCACCACCAAAACACCGATAGACAGCATGACACACATACACACACACACACACACACACACACACACACACACAACCACACACCCAAACGCACACTCACACACGAGATGAACACAGAAAACACCAACAGACACACAAGAACCAGAGACAAACACTCCACACATGAACAAAATCACAAGCACAAAGACGCAATGCAAACAAAAGGAAGGGTGACAAAGAGAGTACCGCCTTGGCACGGCCAGTATCAAAACACCACTGGGGGTTTAAACCGGTTTACGGACGTCCTAACCTCACACTTCTCTCAAAGTCACCCTAGCTTTACAAATAGTGTAAATAAAGGTATCCCCGCCGGACTTACCCACAACACAGACGACGGTGAACACAGGACAACATAGCATAATAACTGTGACAATCCGTCAAATATGTACTCAATGACTTTGCTGAAGTCAGAGCACATGCAGGTAAGCCGTAAAGGGCACGACAGGGAAAAAGTAATACATGAGTCTGGTAAGCTCATCCCGTATCCGAGTTTAACAGTATACCATCATAGAGTACTACCCCCGGCCTGTAATCGCGCAAGCAAAGAGGGAAGCGTAGCTACC
Source organism: Azorinus chamasolen (assembly GCA_963576725.1). NCBI lineage: Eukaryota > Metazoa > Mollusca > Bivalvia > Cardiida > Solecurtidae > Azorinus > Azorinus chamasolen. Next base: position 48,535,898 of record OY755244.1, read on the forward strand.
GACTGTAAAAGGGTCGATAACCAAACATGCAGTGCGTTGCAATATAATTGGATCATAACCTTTCATCTTAAATGTTTTAGTGCGTTTTATAAACAAATCATGAAAATGAATATGACCCCGAATTTTCCTAAGTTTGTAGATAACATCCCCATAAAAGTCTGGTTGAGAAATGCCTTGTTGCAGTAACGTCCGTAGATTGCAATTATATTTACTAATGAGTGGTAAATTTCGATAATAAAATTTAGAAAACGTTTTCCGAAGTTTGTGATATCTGTAACCTTGCTTAAGAAGTTTATCAGTTATAACTAAATTACGACTGTTAAAATCTTCAAGCAAAGAACAGGCTCGGGCAAACCGAATAAGTTGAGAAATATAAACCCCATAAGATGTAGAACGGGGCACATCTCCATCTAGAAAAGGATAATTAACAATTTTAAAATTAAAATCTTCTCTTTTATCGTATATTTTGGACGAAACTTTATCATTTGTAATTGAAAGATTCAAATCTAGAAATGAAGCTATAATGTCAGATTGATTCGTTTTGTTTAAAGACAGTTCTTTTGGGTAAATTGAAGAAATCATAGTTTCAAAATAAGGATTATCTATATTCAAAATATCGTCTAAATACCTTGAAGTTTTATTAAAAGCATTAACAATATCGGTCTGTGTATCAGGTTTTAAGGTAAGCATAAAATCCCTCTCATAGCAATACAAAAACAAATCTGCAACAAGAGGGGCACAGTTTATACCCATGGGTATACCAACAACTTGACGATAAATGGTACCCCCATAACGCACAAATATATTATCCAAAAGAAAGGTAAGATATCTACAAACATCAAGGCAAGTCTATATTGTGTAATGTTCAACTTCTGAATTCGAAAAGAATGAACGTTGAACATTACAAGAAATGAACATTTTGTTTTCTCTGGCAAAGGTTTTTTCTATTAATTTAATCAGTTTATCCTTTATAAGATGGTGAGATAGAGTAGTATAGAGTGTAGAGAAATCATAAGAGCTCAGTGAAGAAATGTTATACTGTTCATTTTCAAGTTTCGTTAAAACATCATTTGAATTTTTTATGGACCAAAAAACATTAATACCAGAATTTTCATATATTTTATCACAGTAACGTTTTACATGTTCTTTGATCGTAGTAAGACAGGACGTTTGAAAGCCAAACATGCTGAATGTTGTAGTACTATAGGGTCATATTCCTTTTTAATGATTTTTAACATATGTCCAAAAGTCTTACGAAGTTGGTAAATCATATCACCATAAAATTCAGGATGTGAAATATCGTGTCACAGGAGCGCCTTGAGATTACATTTATACTTGCCAATAAGTGAGAGATTTCGATAATAAAACTTAGAGAAAGTTTTTCTTAGTTTATGGTATCTATATCCTTGCTTAAGCAGCTTTTCAGTTAAATGAGATTTCGACTGTTAAATCGTCAATAGATGAACATGCTCCAGCAAAACGAATAAGTTGAGTTATATAAACCCCGTAAGATGGGACACGGGGAACATCTCTGTCAAGATGAGGGAATTTTACAATATTAAAATAAAAATCATCTCTTTGTCATATATTTTAGAAGATCAAGAAAAACTGCACAAGTGTCGGAAGGGTTAGCTTTATTCAATTTGAGTTCAGTTTGCATCAGTGATACGACGACAATTGTTGCCCAAATATGTCGGTGAATATTAACAGAATAATCGACGACCATTCGCATATGATTTACCAATACGTTTCGGAACATTGTAAAGTGTTATGGCCATAACTTTAAATCGCTTGCATCGTCACGAAAACGATAACCAATCGCAAAACATACTGTAGTGTGACCTGTTTGCGTGTAAGTATGTCAGGATTATGTGAATAGAATGACGTGCATTCAAAACCAGCATTGTGATATGTGTTATAAAATAATATTCCCATATGCAAGTTTTGTTCATTATTAGATAGTTCCATAGGAATAGAACGTCTGGTAATCATTTGTTGTATTAACGGTCATCACGACATAGAATGGATTTACTGTTTTTAGCTCATCTGAACCCGAAGCCTCAGATGAGCTATTGTGAACGCTCTCCGTCCGTCGTCCGACAGACCGGCGTCCGTCGTCCTTCGTCCGTCCTGCGTCCATCCACGTTTTCAAACGACATCTGCTCTAAAATAGATAACCCGATTTTAACCAAACTTTGTCAGAAGCATCGGTGGCTATTGGTAACGAAGTAGTGTTCCAAGTATTTGACTTGAATTATTCCCTTTGCTGTGGGCCAGTTTTTCTGACAGAACCGCATAGATGACCTTTAATTCATAAGAAAATCTTTAAAAATCTTCTTCTCTGAAGCTAAAATGCCTAGACCTTTGATATTGGTATGTATCATTATCTAATGATCCTCTATCAAGATTATTCAAATTATGACACAGGGCAAAATGGCACAGTCCAGGGGCTTATCAGTTTTACATAGGAAAATCTTTATAAATCTTCTCTGAAACTAAAACGCACAGACCTTTGATATTTGGTATATATCGTTATTTGATACTCCTCTACCAAGATTGTTCAAATTAGTATCCCAGTCCAATTTGACCCCGCCCCGGGGATTATTAGACTTATATAGGAAGACCTTTATATAGACTTATATAGGAAGACCTTTAAACTCTTTTTTCTGAGACCATTAGACCAATACAATTAATATTTGACATGCAGCTTAACCATATAGTCCGCTACCAAGATTGTACAATTTATTACTCTTTGGTTAAAAATTGGGCCCGCCCTGGGGCATATTAATTATACTTAAGAAAACTCTTTAAAAGTCTTCGTCCCTGAAACCATAAGGTCCATACCTTCCATATATGGTATGTAGCTTTGCATGTTGGTCCTCTGTCAAGAATATTCAACTTACGACCCCCGGGCGAAACATGACTCCGTCCTGGGGCTTATCACTTCTCATGGGGAAAATATAAAATATTATTTTTCTATGAAACCTTAAGGCTTAGACCTTTAATTAATGGCATGCAGCTTTGCCTTATGGTTCTCTACCATGGTTGTACAAATGATGACTTCTGGGTAAAATATGGCCCCATCCCGGGGGTTATCTCAGGTGAGCGCTTCAGGGCCTCATGGTCCTCTTGTTAAAACATGTTACATTTTAGCATGTCACTGTAGATGTTAAATATTGCAAGTTTCTTTAGACATACTAGGCATCCATGAAGCAAACAAGGCAGAACACTTACACTCATTTCTCTTTGATGATTATCTTATTAAACATGAAATCGTTTCTAAGTTATGTTTGTAAGATTGGCCAACTGTATTTCCATTTGGTTGTCGAAAATGATACTCACAATTGCAGTAAGGAAAACATATAATGAAATAGAAAACCAAGCCACCAGAAACATGATGATATTTGTAATAATCCAAGCCACCAGGGACAGGATGGTATTATTCTTGATAAACACCGCTCCTTTCTTGAGTTTATTTTACATTTCTGATTCCAATCACTAAATAGTGAGCCTCTAATCTCCATTTACATTTCGGATTTCAATATCGAAATCATTATTCTCCAGTCTCCATAAATGCGTCTCCTTAAATTATTTATAACCAGATTACATATCAATGTATTGTTCGTTTCAATATTTCCATTGGTTTCAGACTAAATAAATCATCTTCTAAATGTATTATGCTCCATCCTCTTTCTGTATAATCACTATTACATGCCTCGACTTAACCAATCCTCCATATGAACGCATTCTGGCGCATTTGCAAACAAAGTAGACGCGAATCAGTTCAGGACATGCTGTGTTTGCTTTTGACATGATATATACCTTACTCTAAAGTATTTGTCAAAGCAAAACATTTCGTTGGTGTTACATTATAATGAGTATTATAACATTATTATTCATGATTTCATAATGTCCTTTATGAGCATTGAACAGAGAAGGGTTAACCATTCGCCAGCTAATCACGACCTAATCCGGATAATGCACAAAGAAACGCGTTTCCTTTTGGGGTCCTAGATTTTTGACACTCGATCAATAATTTCTTAAAAGCTTGAATGAGTCATAAATAAGTGAAACATGATACAAATCGGAGTTTAAGCAGGCATAATTTCCATTGCAGGCAAAGGGTTAAAGCGACTATATATTTGTCCTGTAGTTTTCCACTCCTAGTTGAACCAAACTATATCCGAGCATGTTCAACCACTCCTCGAATTAGATTTATAGAGCATCCTAAAATATTTGTCACCAACAAAGTACCAAATCAATGGAAACATTAGCCATACTTAGCCCATATATATCATACGAATAATAAAATCTATTCCCTAATATATATTATTTCTACCCAAATGGAGACAAATATTTCAATCAAATTCATTCAGTCCCCAGCAGCTATAATCTGTTCCCTGATTAATATTGTTTTTATTCTAAACAGGCTATACGTCGTACATCTGAAGTTACCCAGTCCCTAGGTGCCCAGTTTCTTACGTTATGTTACACAATGAGACGCGTGCTGTGAAATGTGGAAGTGTCACTTTTTAATATTTTAATACATAATGTATTAAAAACAAAATACCAAACTCTAGTTATTAGCTGCTCTTTCAATAAAATAGTTAACTCTTCCCCGAAATAATGGTTGTACCACCACGATCAGTTACGAGATACGACAGTTCTACTATACACACGATATAGACATCCTTTAATCTGACACAAAAATATTAATGTGATGTTAACTAAACGCAGGCATCCCAGTCATATCCATCAGTGACGCACTTGGATATAATGTTAAATTATTTCCATGGATATTCATTATAAATAAACACAAAGACAAATTGAGTAAAAGATAAATAAAGATAAAGTGAGGCAATTGAAATAAACTGTGCTGGATGGGTTGATTTCAAATTGTAAATGTGCTTCCTCCCTGATATTGTAGTAAGTGTCACATTAATTCCCAAACAGCAATCCACAGTTTCAAAACTGTTAACGTGATAGTTGTAACGCAGTCAATATTCTTACCAAACGTTCAGCAGAAATAAAAGCCACATTATTTCGACACTTCTTTTTCTTATTCATCATATGCAAGCACACAGTAAACAAGGCAGAAATGCTGCTTAACAAATACCGCCAGGAAAACAGACAATAAAACGGAAAATCAAAGCCGCAATGTATATTATGTTTTCGTGTAAACAAACAACTCTCCATTCTAGCCGTTGTTTATATGTCGTTTTTGATAGCCAGATAATTAGTCTGTGGTTATCTTATTTTGATAGCCAAATCGGTAGTATCTAGTCTCTAGTCTCCATTTACATCTCTTATTTAAATTGCGAAATATCTACTCTCCTGTCTCATTTTACATTGCGAATTTCAACTAAATAATAAGCTCACAGTCTCCATAAATACGTATTATTACCCAATACGCCTTTCTATGCCTTTGCAAACAGAGAGACAGAGCTCAGATATCTCCTTTAGGAGCCGTCTGATGAAGGTATGTGCTGTTTGCTTACGATATAATACAGAATCTACAATTTGCGTCATGGCCCAAAATTATTGTGTCCATATGCAATTGTAGCGATTAATCTATTTGATATTCAATATATGTCATACATTTATTGCTTGAATGCCCATGGAGTGAAGGGTTAAATTATTAATCCCTGGTCTACCTCCAAATGCCTCTAGACTGAAGCTTTTTAAAATATGTAACTGTTTTATGACCATAATATTGTAAAACGATATATTGTATAAACCATAGAACAATTGGTAACAAAATCAAAGTTAATCATTTCCAACACAAGTATTCCAATATTGAAAGGTGTGCATGAATAATGCCACCAATCCTTTGAAGCTTCTCTTGACTCTTACCCTGCTCTGACAAAAATATTTTCAGCTGAAATTTGGATGTAATAGTACATGTATGAGTCATGCAGGAAACAGCGCATAATGCAAAACTCACAACACCCCGAACACCACCACGACGACAAACATTAAATGTACATGTACAGTTGAACTTCGATATCTCGAACTCGGATAACTCGAACTTCGGGATAACTCGATCTAAAAGGTCGGTCCTTCCAAAATCTTACAATACAGAATTGCTCTAAAATTTATCACTACGCATATCTAGAAACACATTTCACAGCTTAATGCAGTTCTACAGTAATGCTGAAAGCTTCTGCAGGAGCTTGTAGCATTACTGTAGACCTGCATTAAGCTATGAACTTGAAATATTGTCCAGATTACAAATCGCATGACTCGAACTCCTGTTATCTCGAACTAATTTATATAGTCCCTTGAGGTTCGATATATCGAAGTACAAAAATGAGTCATGCAGGAAACACCACATACAGAACAAACACTCGCCCGAACAGCAACACAAGGAAACAGCAAATGTACATAGGTAGAAAAAACAACAAGAGACGCACAAAGACAAAACAAACATACAATAGGAGGGAGATGGAAGTACCGCCTTGGAACGGTCAGTGACAAAAGTCACCGGGGGTTTAAACCGGTTTATGGGCGCCCAACCTCACCCTTATTCCATCCCCATCCTAAAAGACAAACAGTGTAAATAAACGTATCCCCTCTCCGACTAATCTACAACAACCGCGACAGCAAATACAGTGGTAAAGTGCATGTATAACAAAAAAACATTTAATTGAACATACTGTATCCACCTATCGCTAGTGTACTCAATGATTGAGCTGCAAACAGAGTAACTGTAGAAAAGGAATAAAGGGTACGACAAAAATGAAATAGTACAGATATCCGACGTTCTCCTTCCATTTCTGGATTTAAGAGGTCGCCTTCATAGATTACTAAACCCTTCTTGTCGGCGTACATGCAAAGAGGCCAGCGTAATTGCCAACTGTAAAAGGGTTCACAACCAAACATGCAGTATGTTGTAGTAATACAGGATCATATCCCTTTTTAATGAATTGTTTTATATATTTGATGAACAAAGTGCGAAAATGGGTATGTCCAATAATTTTACGAAGTTTGTAAATCACATCACCATAAAATCCAGGATGTGAAATACCGTGTCGCAAAAGTACCTTGAGATTACATTTGTACTTGCCAATAAGCGAGAGATTTCGATAGAAGTTCAACTGTATATAAAGACACAGAGACGGACAAAGACATAGCAAACAAATAATAGGGGAAAGATGGATGTACCGTCTTGGAACGGTCAGTTATAAACAGTCACTGGGGGTTTAGGTTTAGGGATGTAATGCAAATTTGACTACAAGCGATACGAAAAAGGAATTGAGAAACTATTGACCAAGTTTCAAACTTCTTTGATCCTGATTAGCCGTCGAGTTACTTGGCGTCTCAGTTGAATCAGCGGATATCTGTATACGGATTAATAGTGTCCGTTTCATTAGTCCCCAACCTGCCACCGGGGAGACTATAGGTTTGTAGGCCGTCTGTCTATCCTGTCGTCCTTTTGTCCGTCCGTCCGCTCGTTCATCAATTTGTCCTTGCATCCGGATTTTGTTCAGATGATATTTCCTTAAACACTTGGATATGGTTTCCAAATTTCCTTTGTGGGTGCATCCTGGGAAGACAAATGTCGCATACTACCATGACATATTGACCTCATTTGAAGTCAAATCTGCAAATGTTGCCTGTATGATATCACCTCAACCACTTGGGTTACGATATTTGGGATACATCTTAGTAAGGAAGAGTAACACATACTGCGTTGGTGTATTTGTGACTTGTCTCACTCAACCAACAGGGACGAAAGACGGCACTACTTTAATAGCTAATTCTCATGCCATCGCCTCCTGAAGTGGAAAGCAGAACCCTAGGTAAACTTGACTCAAATCCTTTAAATTTCTAATACTGAAGTAAACAATTCTAATACTGTAGTAAATGTGATTGATCAGTGTATGTTCAATATTGCAGATATTTACCAGGTTCCTGTAATATGCGTATGCATTACAAGACTCCTAGGACATTTATCTAGTTTTGTAAATTTTAAAATGTTGAACGTGTTCACTCAGATCAGCAGCCATCTCAAAATGAATGAACTGACCTGGACTACTGTGTATATGGACCACTAATAACAAGTTACACAGCCTCACTCATATACACGTGTGATATCAATTTCTGTGCTCCCATGGATTGTCTCAGAAAATATGTCCAGAACGGTCCTGCTGTCAGCTCATTACTTCACATAATCCCACAACATGATGTCAGACCAGCAACTAGAGCCGACATGAGTGGCACGATAGTGTATCCATTTAGTGCATCCATTTGATCTTTCTGGGAGCTTCGTCCAGCCCCTGAGTACCAATCCGGATCATTTTAGTATTGTTTCATTTTCAATTGCAAATGACTATAATACCTGAGACTTTAGATGATGCAATAGTAAATTAATGAGTCATGCAGGAAACACCACAAACAAAACACACATTCGCCCGAACAGCACCATGACAAAAATAGCAAATGTATATGTCTATTAAAAGACAAAGAGAGACGCACAAAGACATAAATAAATATATGGGGTGCAATGGAAGTACCGCTTTGGAATGGTCAGTGACAAGTGCCACGTCATTTTGAACAGTACTTCACGGTTTCAGTATTGTTAGTGTCACAGTCATGATACAGTAATTCACCTTGAACAGAACAAAGGAGTTTATCAAACTATACCACCGACCTACCACAAGCCAATTGGAAGCTTCCTGATATGAAAGCAGTAGACACATAGGGAAAGGATAGCTTTTGCATATCAATTTTATTCATTTAAGCAGACCCTGATGAAAGAGCTCATTCTGCGACCCCTTTTTATATTGGTCTGCAGTTGTTGACTGGGACTCATTTATGAGATTATATGAGTTTGTGGGTTACAGTTTTAAAAAGAAAATGTATATGTATCAGCAGTTTCAATGTTGTAACAGATACCCATAGATTAAGCATATTTGCATATAATTTCACAATCATTTTCGCTTATTGAGTTTAACCTTGCGATACGTTTACATTTCAATAAATCTATGCCGATAGATTCATTTGCATTCGATGAACATTGCAAAGTAACGGAGGTAACTGAAATTAAGGTTGCAACAAAGCAACGGATTAAGACAAAAAATATTAAAAGTAGTCGGATCGGAAATTTAAATGACGTCATAAATACTGATGACGTGAATATGGATGTAAACTATTAAACATACCATTTAGCAGTAATTGTTATACATTCCGGTTGAAATTCACTTCAAGTAGAATAAAGAGATAAGTACATTTATGAATAAAACAAATTTGATCCCTTGGCAATTATTTATTACGAGAAAATGAAGACCATCTATTGAACAATTTGAATAACAACGTCTACCTTCCTAAGTAAAGGAACACAGCTCCAGATAAGGTGCGTACATTTGAACATTTTCAACTCCTTTAATTCTCCATTAAACCCTATACTGTGACCACTCTTTAGAATCTTTAGGGTGGTCACAGTATATTGTTTGGTGGAGAAGTGAGCGATTTTAGTATTTAGGTACACACATTTATCTGTAGCTCTGTAAATTGGTTTACAATGGCTAGACCGTTGGTACATCGAAAATGTCAAAAGGCCAGTGGCACTGTCCCTGCATTTTCATATATTTTGTCTACCACAATGAAAACTGTAAAACAGAATAAATTGAAGAAAACTTAACTTTACAACAATTTAATAGTTAAAACGGAGGGTAATCATGTAATAAAATAACGATATGTTTCAAGCAAATTGGAAGTACTTGAGGGTAATGGTGTGTGTTAAAGGTGGTGGTTTAAAGTAATTTCCTACGATTAGGTTTTATGATATCTAGACATGGAATATTATCCATTGGTTGGTTTTGCTAAACTACAAATAATTTATTTTTTTTATTGATTAAGATAAATTGTACAAATTGGTTTATTTTGTTTAATCAGAGTAAACGATTGAGTTTAACCCTTTTCATACGGGAAACAAGTGAATTTGCACTGCAGACCAGGGTCCATGCTCATAAAACTTTTAGTTGAGTCTGAGTTCGTTCTCAAGTTTTTGATTGGTCAGATTTGAGTATTTGGCTCAAATCTGACCAATCAAAAGCTTGAGAACTCAAATCTGACCAATCAAAAGCATGAGAACGAACCCGGACTCAACTAAATAGCTTTATAAGCATGGACCCAGATTGTTGATAGAGGAACCCGTCTGACAAGGGTCTGCACTGTTTGTTATTCAAATGTTTCTCGTTACCCTTTCACATCGAATGGACGTATCGTTAGAGTTGGTCATCCAGCTTTAAAAAATCAGCATTCAAAGGCTTAACCCTTTCCCTCATATAAACGTGTTTTCACGCATTTGCAAACAGAGTAGACCCAGATCTGACGGCTACTAGAGGAGCCGTCTGATCAGGGTCTGCTCTGTTTGCTAATAGTATATGATAGATCTGTTTAAGGGTCTGCTCTGTTCGCTAATAGAATTTGATAGATCTGTTTATTTGTCTACTAAAATGTCTACAATGTTCCACCTTCCATATTTCTTTGTAACAGTTTTACTAATGAATATTCAATATGTATTGCAATTTGGAACATAGAACAGGGAAAGGGTTAAGTAATTTTCTAGTAAACAACACATTTGTGTTACTGCTTTCAATATATTGTACAGTTGAACATCGATATCTCGAAATCGGATAACTCGAACTTTGCGATAACTCGAACAAAAAGTTCAGTCCTTTCAAAATAAAAACGACAGAATTGCTCTAAAATATATCGCTACAGATAACTAGAAACACATGTGACATCTTAATACAGGTCTAAAGTAATGCTGAAAGCTCCAACAGGAGCTTTCAGTATTACTTTAGACCTGTATTAAGCTGTGGCCTTGAGAAATTGTTCAGATTAGAAATCGGATGACTCGAATTTCTGTTATCTCGAACTAAATGGTATGGTCCCTTGAAGTTCGAGTTATCGAAGTTCAACTGTATTTATGTTAGTTGACCATGCCTTGTCTCTTCAAGACGAGTTTACAGTATAGGGTTTGGTGGAGAAAAAGGAACTATTCTAGAAATTGTTTAAATATACGCATATTAACTCGACATTTGCTTATTAATGTTTGATCCAACTATAATCTGATGCAATACTTACGAACTCTGATTCGTCGAAACCTTGGAGAAACAATTGGCCGAGTGTCAAACAGACTGTATCCAGATCAGACGCCGAGTAACTCGTCGTCCTATCTGGATCCAAGGTGTATAAAAATGTGAATCTTGGGCAGGGTAAGTATGAAGCGAATTCTTATCTTTATCTACCTGTTGCAGTATTGGTTTTTTGTCGTGTCTTGACTGCAAACTGAAGCTTAGTGCGTGATCAATTATCTCGGGCATTCGCTGATGTCAGTTCTTACATACATCTTGTGCAGCGCAGAATAAATATAGTCAAAAGTTGTTCAGAGGACAACTGGTCTACTAAGACATTGTCATTCTATCTACGTATGTAGTTCACGATTTAAATACATAACCAAATGCACTGACAATTTGCGAATAGTGTATTCTCAGATCAGAGGGATCCCAGAGGAACCATTTGATTAGGGTCTGCACTGTTTGTGATTCAGAATCGTCTCACAAAGTACATCATTTCGTTGTAAAAGGACTGTATTCTTAGGTAATGATTGGCCATTCCACTTTGAATACCCAAAGGGATGAAGAACAGTCACAGATACAAATATCCGTATAGCCACGCTGTTAGTGGCTGCAAACCCAAAGCATACGGCTGCAGTGCGTACTGATATGTTATCTCCTGGACAGACTGACCGCTGGAATTTATGTGTTATACACGACGGTCAGCTATTTAGTGATTAAGTCAACAAGGTGTGTGGTATAACAGTCCAACTTCCACGTTAGATCAAAATGACGACACCGCTGGGAGGTGAGTTAAAATTATTCTTAAAAAATAAATTACAGTAACCCCTCTAAACCGGAATTCTAGTAAAGAAGAATGTACCTTTATGCAGAAGACTGCTTAATGCAGGATGAAAGTCATGCAGAAAGCTCCTCTATGAGCTTTCTGCATGACTTTCATCCTGCATTAAGCTACCAAATGTCTCCAAAACCGATATTTATAAAATGTCCGGTTTACAGAGGTTATACTGTATACTATGTTTTGAACTGAAATGTTTACAGTAAAACATCTCTAAAGAAACCGTCGAAAAGGGATACATTTTAGGGTCTAATATGCAGGTGGTATCCTACATAGGAGCTTTTTATATGACATTCGTTCTGCATTAAACGATCGCTTGTTATTAAAGACGCTCATGTTTATTCAATTAGTAGTCGCTTTAGAGGGGTTCTACTGTTATGTCTTTTAAAAAGTAGGTCCATTACATTGTCCAGCATTTTGAACCCTTTCGATGCCAACTTTATAAGTGTCGTCTGCACACCACTTTTGTTAAATCATTTGGTATAATAAGGAAATGAGATAAATAAATGCAAATTTCAAAGGAATAAATCACAGATACAGAAGTTTGAGACAAAAAGGTGGAGTCCTTGATCAGACACCGCCTTGAAAAGGTGGTCTCTGATCTGAGACTGCACTAGTTGTTGTGGTGCATTGTGCGGCATTGGCGGTGAAAGGGTTAAACGATGCTATGCTTGAAACTCCATCTAAATGTGTGCTAGTCACAATCTCAGCAACACTTCTAATAGATACAAACGCACAGAAAGAGTAAATACACAGGACTTCTGTTACTTGGTGTTAAAGTTTTTTGTTTCTTGTCATGGTAAGACATGACAACGCGTAAAATATGTGCTTAGACACTGTAAAAGATGAAACGTGTAGTTAGATACAGCAAAAGGTATTTTATATATTTATACACTGCAAAAGGTAAACTATGAATTGGGTCACGACAAAGTGTACACCATGTGTTTATACACAGCATAAGGTAAGCTTGATAATTAGTCGATGATATTTTCTTTCCCTATAGCACTTCTCAGAATGTACATAAAGGATATTATTTTAACCATTCTCTTGCTGAATTTTAAAACACATTTCTCCTTCTTTACCCTTGCCCTGTTGTATAATTACATATATCTTCACTGTGTACCAGTATTTCGCTGCACAATCACTGCTGTGGAGTGCACTGGTTGCACAATCAATTTGTAAATAGTGCAGACCCTGATGAGACAGCTCCTGCAGGAGCTATCTCATCTGGGCCTTCACTATTTACAGGTAGGTACGAGGGTTGTTCGAAAAGTTTCGGGACAAGTGCTGTAATTGTTTTTATTTTTTAATAGTTTTCTATACAAAATTCATAAATGATAGCTGCGACTGTATTCTATCGATTTATTGCCATAATTAAAGGTAGGTACAAGAAACACGTGAAATATTGTCACCATAGCAACGTCACATTGACGTGAGCGGGGCACCTTTGTATACTCAATAAAGGTTTGTCTTTATATAGGTCTGAAACACTCAGATTTTCTCGAAATATTCCCCAGTGTACTTTATACACTTCTTGTGTCTATTTACCCAAGAAATGAAACACTTTTTGAAATCTTCTTATGGAATTTTTCGAATGCACTCTCTGACAACAATTGACAGGTCATCGACGTCGTCGAAACGACAGCCTCACAAGTCACGCTTGATTGTTGGGAATAACCAAAACTCGCACGGTGCAAGGTCTGGGGAGTATGGCTGGTGCGCAATTATGTCAATTCCTCTCTCAGCAAGTACTTCCTTTGTTGCAGATGCGGCATGGGGCGTTCCATATGTAGATTTGATCAATGACAATGTCTTCGATCTACTTTTCCCTATCAAGACACACAATTTTACAGATTGTCTTTGTTCCGGATTCATTTTACATCTGTTCATTAAAAACTGACTTGTTAATACCGTAACAACCGGAAATGACGTCGTTGACGTAGTGCAGCCTGGTGCCGTAATGTATATCAATGTCAGAACCATATTAGAGTACTTATAATGTCATAACTGGCCATACAAACATACGTTTGCATGGTGACGCCAAGGTGCCCCGCTCACGTGGACGTGACGTTGCTATAGTGACAATATACCGCGTGTTGCTTGTACCTACGTTTAATTATGGCAAAAAATGAATAGCATACAGTTGCAGCAATCATTTATGAAAATTTCATAGAAAAATATTGACAAATAAAAAAATTACACCACTTGTCCCGAAACTTTTCGAACAACCCTCGTATATTGACGTGAATAGCAAACGAAAGGTTAAATCTTTGAATTGATGGCTTTCTAAACAAAAATGTCGATTATTCCAGAACGCTTAAATGTATGTGTTCGAGACTAATTTCCACTCTAATTTCTATAACTGTACATGTATGACAAACTAAATGCGTTGTGTTGTGTTTAATTTTACAATTACCAACTCAAAACACCTACTAATTTCGCTGACAAGTTTCATAGTCTGCAAAATATATTGTTAAAGCGGTAGTCACAACCCGCCGTACGTGCAAGTGCGTGTTGTCTACGTGCAAAATCGTGGGGAAATTTTGGGGATCCGTACGTGGTGAGTACGGCCTCCGTACGGATTTAGGAGCACGCAGACACGCCGTAGCACTTTTAGTGCATGCAAAACTTTCGCTGCGTTCGAGCTTTCAACTCACTTACCGCGCGTGCAACGTACGATACACGCAACCGACCAGGGCGAGGCTGTCGTGCGTGCCACGTACGTACACCTTGTGCAACCGTGCGTGTGACGTGCGTCCTCCCTGCATTTGCTACTTCTTCCCCACATTTTCAGAAAAACGTAGCAGTCCTGGCCTCCCCAAAAAAACGTACGTGCTAAAAACACGCACGGCGGGTTGTGACCAGGTCTTTACTCAGAGCAACAGATAAAGATGCGTACTCAAGTACATGTACTAAAATCGTTATTTCTCCACCAAACTCAATACAGCGATCACTCTTTAGAATCGTCTCGAAGAGACTATTCTAAAGAGTGGTCGCAGTATAGGGAATAAGCAGCTATTCTTGAAATTGTTTAATTATACACATCTTATCTGGACCTCTATTTACATTTGAATTTTCCTTTTTAAAGATTAAAACACTAGAGCTATCACTAAAGGTGATTAATTATCCCCACCCGCCATCTTGGCACAAGACTCATTGACTTCAATACAAGAGGCAATAATTCAATAATCCTTCCATCCAGTTAAATTGCTTATGAAAAGTAACTAAAGGGAATAACTCCCTTACAATGTATTTAGAGTTACAGCCCTTTTTGACGACTGTACATCCTCTCACCACCCTCTATCCATATATAAAATTTCACAGATGTGCCTACAATACTTGACAAGTTATGCCCCGGCCTAAAATGCTTCTGAAAAATAACTAAGGGGAATAACTCACTCGAAACTGAATTTAGAGTTACAACCCTTGTTGACTGCACTTCCTCTAATCACCCTCTATCTACATATAAAGTTTCACATTTGTGCCTACACTACTTTAGGAGTAATGCTCCTGACAACAATCCGGACGGACGGAAGGACGGACGGACACACGGACATGCGCGTTACCAATATAGTCCACACTTCTTTTGGAAGGGGGGGGGGGGTATAATTAGCACAGTATCGAACCGTCTGAATCCAGATGAGATGCCTAGTTACATGGCGTCTTATCTGAATCCAAACTGTCTGCAAAGTATTCCCAAATTTGCCAGTGGCCTTAAACTGTTACCCCATGAATATTTATGTAGGAAATAATAACGTCATCAATATTAATTAGATTGTTAAAATACACACGGACACATGGATGTTTTGCCATGGCATAAACTGTAGAATCTTATCTATATAATGACATAAGCAAACAGAGAAGCCACAGATGCAGGAGCCGCCGGAATTATGCCTACTTCAGTTTCAAATGCGAAAAAGGGCGTTTTTATTGTGGAAAGAGTTAAACATCTTTTTAAACTTAACCTGTCAACTTTAAGGGGATTTAGTGTTCTTGAATATATTTCAGATAACTGTTTATCTACAAGGCATGCTTTTTATGGCTTATGACCTTTTCACTCAGGAATATAGTAAATGCATATCTATTTTGCCATTAGTATTCTGAGCAAACTTATTCTCTATTAACCCTTACAACGCTGACTTCTCAAATGGACTACTCCAAAATTCAAACAGGTCAAGCTTATGGGATGTTTCTAAACAAAAATTTAACATGACAAACAGTGATGACCCTGATGAGAGAGCTCCTCTAGGAGCCCTCTCATCTAGGCCTACACTGTTTGCAAAGGACATCAGTGACTCGTGTCCCGCACTGTAAGGGTTAATTCATATTTCGAAGAGTGTTTTCTGCCATTGCTTTTTAAAGAACGTAACCAGATCGTCAAATAGTTCTAGGATCCTGATTCGTAGCCGAGTTATTCAGTGTTTGCTCTGAATCCATACTGTCATTATAGAAAGCCCTTAGCATCCAAACCCATTGTTTAGTGAATAATAAACGCACACGTCAATTTCATTTATGCCTCGGTTTATGTTATCCTTCTTATTCTTTTGAAACACAACTGCAACATACCACAGAAAAACTTACCACCTGCAATGCACCACTGTAACAAGAAACTATAACACTCTGTTTTTGTAATGTTTGATACATGTAGAAAATGTTCAAAGCGAACAATCCGTATGCGGTATATAGGAAGACCTTTTATCACATAATCTGCCGTGTGGGAGTGCCGAAACAGAGTGCCGTAAATCGCGGAAATACACTAGTGCAATTTTTTTATGCAAATGAGCAGTTTGAATCCGGCTGGACAATGACTGAAACAGCTGTCAGATATAGTCTGTTCACTTTCTATGATATTTTGTAATGATTATGTGATAAAATGAATTTTAAATTCGTGTTCATTACAAAAGGTTTTCACGAAACTCGTTTACTATCATAAATATTACACTCGTTAAAGCTCGTGTCATATTATTATAGTAAACTCGTTTCATAAAAACCCAATTTGAAATGAAAACTCATGTAAGATTCACATAATACAGTAAAACCCCGCTAATGCGACCACCTAAAAGAGGTATACTTCTGGGTGCTAGATCCATGTGGTATCTTAATGCAGGACAAAAGTAATGCAGAAAGCTCCTAGAGGAGTTTTCTGTATTACTTTTGCCCTGCATTAAGCAACCAACTGTTTATAAAGACATCCATGTTTATTCATTAAGTCGTCGCATTAGAGGGGTTCTACTATACATATACAGTAAAACCGGTCTACAGTGGATTACCAATATAAAGACTTCTTGTGTGTGTGAAAGGCAGGTGGAAGCCTGTCTTACATTCGATTCGACCGAGACTTCGAGAAACTATTGACAGAGTGTCAAACAGCTTGGATCATAGGCTACAGTCCCACTAGCGCTTGCAATCGTTAAAGACCACTGGCGACCTCTGAGACCTCTGAAACCGCCGATTGTCTACGACTAAATTAAAAAAAATGATTCGCAGTCACATTGGCGATGCATCTGCGACCACCGTAAAACATGTTGTTGACGATCGTGCGTCAAGTCACTGGTATTCGTACGATATTCCTACGAAGGTTCCACAATTTTTTCCGACCTGTTGTGTGGTCACGTTATCTATGCCTAGTCGCGGATAATCTTTAGGCAGTCGCTGGTGATCGCACGACAGTCGTAGGTAATTGTAGAAAGGTCGCTGATAGTCGTACGATTGTAGGGAATATCACCAACGACCAGTTAAAGATTGTTCGAGACCTTCGTGCGACGATCGCACGATTAGCTAAACCCTCTATGGTTACCTCTTAAAGAATACCGGCGACCAGTTCGATCGTAAAGAGGTTGTTGTGCATGATCAACGACCTCTCTGCGACTAAAATTGGTCGCACGACAATAAACGATTACCAACGATTACTGAAGACCACCCGCGATTATCAGTGAATTGTCGAGCGACATTCGTACGAAAGTCGGTGACAAGAGGTCGCTAGAAATCGTAAACAGGTCATAAGTGGTCGTAGGCCTAGTGGGCCTGTGCCCTGAGATTGTTGTACATTATCAACAACCTTTCTACGACTGAAATACGACTGAAATTGGTCGCACGATTGGAAACGATTACTGAAGACCACCCGCGATTAACAGTGACTTGTCGTTCGACTTTCGTACGAATATCGGCGACCAGAGGTCGCTAGCAATCGTAAACAGGTCTTAACCCTTCGCTCGGCTGAATTTTAAAATACATGTCTCCTTCTTTACCCATGCCCTTGTATAATTACATATATCTTCAATGTGTAAAAGTATTTTGCTGTGCAATCACTGCTGTGGAGTGCACTGGTTGCACAATCAACTTGTAAATAGTGCAGACCCTGATGAGACAGTTCCTGCAGGATCTGTCTCATCTGGGTATTCACTATTTACAGGTAGGTATATTGACGTGAATAGCAAGCGAAGGGTTAAGGGGTCGCCAGGCCTAGTGGGACTGGGCCCTTAATGAGACGTCAAATTCGGTATCTCCGCTGAATCCAATATGTTTGCAAATGATATACACGTTGGCAAAAATGCGCGAAACAGGGTAAATGTGCAAACTGAAATATATATATTTTGTTATTCTCTGTATGCAGAAAATGGTATGCTCGTTGACAGTTGAATGGAATGACAATTGGAAAAGATTGTAAATAATTTAGATATTTTATTGAACTTGAAAGTGCAACGTTGAAACTTCTACACTATCAACACAATCAATAAGTCGCAATACAGTTAACCCTTTCCCTCATATAAACGCCTTTTCACGTATTGCAAACAGAGTAGACCCAGATCAGACGGCTCCTATGGGAGCCGTCTGATCAGGGCCTACTCTGTTTGCTTTTGATTTGAAATAAATCTGATTGCACGGTTGTTGTCAAATCAAAGCATTTCCTAAAAAGGTTTGCATTATAAGATCTCAGCTAATGTATATTAATGGTGTCATTATATCTTACATGAATATTGACTAGGGAAGGGGTTAAACCCTTCTAAACTATTATGAGGTGTTAAGTACAAGCGGTAGTTTAATGCAAGCCTGTCATTTTGCATTGAACCTACGTTTGTATGAGAGCTTTCTGCCTCGCCGTGCATTAACCCTGTCCCTGTTCCATAGTTATTAAAAAGTTCAATACCTACTGAATATCCATAGACAAAATTGTTATAATGAAATATGGATGGTGAATTATCGTAGCCATTTTAGAAGCTCAAGAATCGGATCGATCAAATTCAATTAGCAAACAGAGCAGACCCTGATCAGACGGCTCCAACAGGATATTGGTCTACTCGTTTTGCAAATGCTTGAAAATACGTTTATATGAAGGAAAAGGTTAAGCAACCATGTTTGTTTTAAGACGCCAATGTTCAGTAGACGTTTCACATATGTTCTAATGTATGTATATGAGCTACATGTATGTATTGAACATGTGAATGGAAACAAAAACAATGGTAAAACTTTCCCTAAATTGTCGCTATAGATGACTAATGCCGTGTGTCGTCAAATTCAGTTGGCTGTAAATGAAGATCGAAAGAAATGAAAAAAAACCCACGTTTGTCCTGAATTAACCTATGCCATCATGGGCTATTGTAAGACTTATTTCAATTTTACCGAAAAGGAGCAG
Source organism: Azorinus chamasolen (assembly GCA_963576725.1). NCBI lineage: Eukaryota > Metazoa > Mollusca > Bivalvia > Cardiida > Solecurtidae > Azorinus > Azorinus chamasolen. The sequence continues at coordinate 48,555,456 of OY755244.1, forward strand.
TTGCTAGAAAAACGACACTTTAAGAATTGTGCAGTTTTGAAACCACACTAGATTGTGATAAAGAGAGCATTTGCTCAATAGGATTTCAGAAAACGACTTATAGAAGCGTCAATGTGTCAGAATGGGTTAAGCTAGCATCTGTCTAGCGTCTGTCTTAATTCTCCAAAACCATATCATTTTGAGTGGTCGCTGTAAAGAGGTATTGCGATATTACTGTGAATTTTTGGACCATGCTTATAAAGTTTTTAGGTGAGTCTGAGTTCGTTCTCAAGCTTTTGATTTTGATCAGATTTGAGTTCTCAAGCTTTTGATTGGTCAGATTTGAGCCAAAGGCGATACATAGATCATTTGCTCCAGAGAAGTAAACGCCATATTTATTACAATGGTTTCAAACTACACATCTTTTCGGTAAATGCATTCAAAGAGATTGTGTCTAAAAGCCTAGGAGGGAATGTGTTAATGTAACTGGGTAGAGACTGTGATGAAACAGTTGATAGGCTTTACTGTGTGGCTTGGTAACTCAGTCGGTACAGTGTTGGCATGGTAAGCCAGAGGCACTGGGATAGAGTCCCAGTCGAGTCACGACGTTTTCACCATGTTACATTAAGTTATGATACCTGATTGGTTTGCAAATAAATAAGAATGAAAGGATTCATCACCCTGTCAACAAATGAAGTTAATTACAAGATGAGTCGTTAGTTTAATAACAAATGACGCTAATAGGAAATACGTTAATAACAAATTAAGGTTAATCATGAATCAATTGATCAGATATCATGTGCACTTGATTCGTCTCCGTTTCAGTTTTCCACCCTTTAACACATACAAACGCTGCTTCTGTTGGAGCCGTCCTTTCGTTATTAACCCTTCCACCATAAAACGCTTTTCTACGCCTTTGCAAACAAAGTAGACCCAGATCAGACGTTTTCACCATGTTACATTAAGTTATGATACCTGATTGGTTTGCAAATAAATAAGAATGAAAGGATTCATCACCCTGTCAACAAATGAAGTTAATTACAAGATGAGTCGTTAGTTTAATAACAAATGACGCTAATAGGAAATACGTTAATAACAAATTAAGGTTAATCATGAATCAATTGATCAGATATCATGTGCACTTGATTCGTCTCCGTTTCAGTTTTCCACCCTTTAACACATACAAACGCTGCTTCTGTTGGAGCCGTCCTTTCGTTATTAACCCTTCCACCATAAAACACTTTTCTACGCCTTTGCAAACAAAGTAGACCCAGATCAGACGGTTCCTATAGGAGCCGTCTGAACAGGGTCTGCTCTGTTTACTTTTGACATGATATAGATATCATTCTACAGGTTTTGTTAAAGCAAAAAAAGAAACCCTTGAAGCGTAAATATTATACAAACTAAGCTAATACATATTAATGTTCTCATTAGTTCTTACATGAATACTGAACAGTGAAAGGGTTAAAAAGTATATTATTAGGCTACAGTGTCTTTTCTACAACCCTACTTTCAAACATTTGGAATTCTAATTTGAATTACATGGAGTATATTTTCTAACAAATGTTTATAAACTAATCTCAAATTCACCCGTAGCGTACACATCATAAAACGAACTTAGTTTGTATATTCTTCGTCAGTTAAATAGAATTAACCCTTTACTCCATGCATATTCATGTAAAAATAATGATATCATATGCATCAGATTGGTCTTCGTTTCAGTTTCTAACACTTTAACACATATAAACGCTGCTTCTGTTGGCCATGTCTAACCAGGGTCTGCTCTGTGCGTTTGTGATAAAAATATAGATCGTATTGTGTAGTTTCTGCAAATACAAAACAATGCTGTATACATGTGCTTAAGAAAAATAAGTCAATAAATAGTATTATACGAATATATATGACAATAACATGCTGACAATAGTTACGCCAAGTCCAAGGTTTTTTGTCTGTTTCGTATTTAATCATTTACTTCATATGAAAGCCTTTCAACGCATTTGCAAACTAACCTAGTCGGATTTCTAGAAATTGTAAAAAATGAAAGAGTAGTAGGCATTTCGTGTTAAAAGTTGGCAAATAGTTGTTTTGATATAAGTTGGATGTGATACATGTAAATCTGATTATAACATTTGCCAAGCTATATCTTCCGTATTCAAGGTAAAAAATGGCGGAAAACAAAATTGCCGCCAATGAGCACTCTTTCCACCAAACAAGGATACACTACACCGAATATATGGGTGTAACGTTAACATTTTCTGTTAAAATGAACAAATAACCAATAAAAAACATTTTTTAAAAGCTGGATTTCTTTTATTGCATTCGAAATTATGTCCCAAGGGTTAAACAAGAAACCGCCAATGTCGGTATGGCCGGATTGCCGATTAAAGTGATATAGATGAACAGTCAATCATTATACATTTCTGCATCAGCAGATGCTGAAGGCATAATAAATAGTCAAACATATTCCAATTGCATGTAATGAGGTCCTCATTATGACTCCTAATGTTAAAAAGGTCAATCTAGAAATTCATTGAAGCATAAAAAACAAGAGATATTTGTAAAGCATGTATACCCCCAGACCCCCTGACCTTTGATCTAGTGACCTCAACTATAGATGTCATCTACTGGTCATGACTAATCACCACAGCAACTTTGACGATCCTAAGCCAAACCATTAATCATTTATTGATCTGAAAACATTTCACAAGTTAAGGTAATGGTGACCTTGACCTTTGACTTAGTGACCTCAACAACTATAGGGGTCATCTAGTGGTTACAACCAACCACCACAGCAAGTTTGAAGATCCCCAACCAAACCATTGAGCAGTTATTAATCGGAAATCATTTCATCAGTTAAGGTCATGGTGACCTTAATCTTTGACCTAGTGACCTCAAAAACAATAGGGGTCATCTAGTTGTCATGACCAACCACCACAGTAAGTTTGAAGATCCTAAGCCAAACCCTTGAGCAGTTATTGATTGGAAACCATTTCACCTGTTAATGTCATGATGACCTTGACCTTTGACCTAGTGACCTAAAAACATTAGGGGTCATCTAGTGGTCATGACAAACCACCTCAGCAAGTTTGAAGATCCTAAGCCAAACCCTTGAGCAGTTATTGACTGGAAACCATTTCACCAGTTAAGGTCATGGTGACCTTGACCTTAGACCTAGTGACCTCAAAAACAAGAGGGCTCATCTAGTTGTTATGACCAACCACCACAGCAAATTTGAAGATCCTAAGCCAAACCCTTGAGCAGTTATTGATCAGAAACAATTTTACCAGTTACGGTCATAGTGACCTTGACATTAGACCTAGTGACCTCAAAAACAATAGGAGTCATCCAGTGGTCATGACCAACTACCACAGCAAGTTTGCAGATTCTAAGCCAAACCCTTGAGCAGTTATTGATCGGAAACCATTTCACCAGTCAAGGTCATGGTGACCTTGGCCTTTGACCTAGTGACCTCAAAAACATTAGGGGTCATCTAGTGGTCATGACCAACCACCACAGCAAGTTTGAAGATCCTAAGCCAAACCCTTGAGCAGTTATTGATCGGAAACCATTTCACTAGTTAAGGTCATGGTGACCTTGACCTTTGACCTAGTGACTTAAAAAACAAGAGGGTTCATTTAGCTGTCATGACCAACCACCACAGCAAATTTGAAGATCCTAAGCCAAACCCTTGAGCAGTTATTGATCAAAAACCATTTTACTAGTTAAGGCCATGGTGACCTTGACCTTTGACCTCAAAAACTATAGGGGTCATCTAGTTGTCATGACGAACCATCACAGCAAGTTTGAAGATCCCAAGCCAAACCCTTGAGCAGTTATTGATCGGAAACTATTTCACCAGTTAAGGTCATTGTGACCTTGACCTTTGACATAGTGACCTCAAAAACAATAGAGGTCATCCAGTTGTCATGACCAACAACCACAGCAAGTTTGAAGATTCTAGGCAAAGTCGTTTATTAGTTATCGATCGGAAACAAAAAGGTCAACCTGGAAATTCTCTAAATCAATGAAGCGTAAAAACTAGGTCAAAAAAGGGTCATAATAACCTACTAACCTATGACATGTAATGTGACCCTCATTATGAACCCACATGCCAAGTTTGGTTACTGTAGGTGTTATACTTTGGCTATAACTAACACAAACAAAAAGGTCAACCTGGAAATTCTCTAAGTCAATGAAGCGTAAAAACTAGGTCAAAAAAGGGTCATAGTAACCTGCTAACCTATGACATGTAATGGGACCCTCATTCTGAACCCACATGCCAAGTTTGGTTACTGTAGGTATTATACTTTGGCTATAACTAACTCGAACAAAAAGGTCAACCGGACGGACGGCCGGACAGACGGACGGACGGACGGCCGGCCGGACGGCATTCGCCAATCTATAAGCCTGGATTGCGAGCAATCCGGCCAACAAAATGGAAGGCAACAAACACTGTTTGCAGCCAAACAAATATGCATGTTCCATATAGCAGTAAAACGTTGTTTAAAGACTGTTTTCAGCCAAACAAATATAAATGTTCTATATAGCAGTAAAACATTGTTTAAAGACTGATTTGAAGTGCAAAAAATAATTTAGGAGTTATAGATTTTGGCTGCCTGCCAAGATGTATCGTAAGTATATAATTGGAAGATGATGGAAAACAAAATGGCCGCCTATGAACAATCATTAACAAAAACGTAGGAAAAATTTGCTGATATTTTTGAAAACAACGGAAATACATCTGATTGAAATATCTATAATACAAGCACATTTTGGTCTTCCAGGCGCAATCACCATTACCTCGCTATATATGATCAGTGTTGCCTAGTCATCAAGGTCACTTTGTATAATGGCAGGAGAACATGACAAAATTTCCTGTGATCCTGAAAGAAGAGTTTCATTCATTTCTGTTAATCCTAGATGTGTAGAAAATACATTTCTGTTAATCCTAGATGTGTAGAAAATACTATCACAATTGACATCTCTGCCAGCTTTATAAAATAATATTACTTGCTGCAGTATCATCATGTCTGCTTTAACCCATTCCCTCATATTGACGACTTTTGACGATTCTGTAAAAGTCACTTTGTGAAACCATTGTGATAAATAGAGCATTTGCTCCTATAGGAGCAAATGCTCTATTTATCACAATGGTTTCAAACTACAAAATTCTAAAAAAAATCCCTTTCTCTTATTAATGCTCTGTTGAACCGCAAATTTCACGCCACCCATTTTTCACACGTGTGAAAAATGGGTTGACGCATTTTTCACACGGGTGAAATTTGCGGCCCCATTTTTCACACGTGTGAAAAATGCGGCCCCATTTGTCACAAAACCGTGCTGTGAAAATTTCGGCACCCCTTTAACCCCATTTTCTGAAGACCTACTAATACCAACGCATTTTTCACAGATATGTCAATAGATGGTTTAGCTATTGTTGACATGCTTACGCACGATAGATCTTAAACAGCCATCAGGACATTGAATAAATATCGGATAGGGTAGCTTTGTCCCTGAATTATGTCTATGACAGTAATGCCCCATGAGTCGACTCTCGTTATCTCGAAATCGGTTAAGTAGAACTTCTGCTTATGCCGAAATCCACTCTAAGTCCCTGCCAGTTGAGCTGTTTTTTGAATTGCAAGCAATTCTGATCCAGACCAAATGCAGAGCGACACAACGTCTGGTCTGTATATAAACTGCTCGGGATTATGTATATGGTGACAGAAATTATAATTTAAGGAATTATCCAATTGCCTTATTTACATTGTAAAACCGACGTAGATGATAAGAATGTTTTGTAAATACATGTATACATATATAAAATTTGACAGGGCATTGAGAATAAACTGTGAGTGAAATGACAGCGCACTGAGAGTATACCGAAATGAAAATAAGGTTAAATTAGAGTAAACTGACAGTCTACGGTAGAGTAGCTTTTAGTAATCTGTCTTACTAATGAATTAATGAAGATAATATTTTTTGTAATGCTGTGATGTGGCGAAATAAATAAATGAATAAATAAATAAATAGTAATAATAATAATAATTATTATTATTATTATTATTATTATTATTATTACTCTTAATGATAATATCGCAATAAACAAGGTATTGATTAATTGATTTAATTCAAAATAAATTAATAAACAAAATAATAAAACAATGTAATAAGTATAATATTTTCCATCATTGAATTGTCAGGTTACTGTCAGTTCACTCTCAGTGATGTGTCTAATTACTTTCAGTAAACTCTCATTGTACTGTCAGACTAAAGCCAGTTAACTCGTAGCGCGTGAGGGTGACAGCTTTAAACAACGTTGCTTGTGTTCTTGTTTCGGCGCCAGATAAGCACAACCAGATAGGCAGTACGCGTCTATTTAAAGAAGGTCACAAAAGGTCATGATGTACTGTGCGAAAAAAAAAAAAGAAAAAAAAAGAGGCCAATTTATGGCCCTTTTTTAAACCTTTTGGCGCCAATTTTGTGTGTGTCCTGTCTATTGACATTAGATCCTATAAATAATGCGATTGGTTTGATGTTGCAAATGTACGGTGCACCATAGCAGCCATAACACGAATAGAGGTAGCAGAGGTAGCGTGCGTTTTTTCAGGGCCGAAAAAACCTGTGTCTGAGCTGATTTTGGCTGCTGACCAAACGCCCATTTATATACCTACGATCATCACACTGGCCCACCTTACAGACTGGCCTGCAGTCATTATAACCCTAACTATTCAAACAATTTGCTTCATATATGTTCAAGTTATGGAACGCCAAAATCGCCAATACGTTTTATTACGCTACAGGAGTCGAAATGATATAAGGATTTTCAAAACAATCAATGCAGGAATTTTTCTTCAATGTTTTTCCTAAATTTGCTGAAAATTCTAAAATAAGCTACTTTCGGTTTAGATTTCTGCTTTTAAAACAAAGTTGTGATCTGGAAACATAGCGCAGAGTCGGAGAAAGAATTTTTTCTTCGCTCTCAAATTATTGCCGAAACATGATATGTGTTGTCACGATATACGATAGATCACGCATGATATACTATTCACGTATGATACATATACGCAAACTAAACGATACGATATGAACGGTTTCTTACTATTACCGTAAGTAACAACTCTGTCTTTCCTTAGATGATACACATGGTACAAAAAGTATTAATCAAATATCCCATAAAATGGAAATAGTACCCATTATATTAACCGTGAGATGTACAACATATCCGCACGAAAGATATACACATGATATACGATGAACATACACGATAGATATACGCACGATGTACGCTACATACTGTAAAAAGGTCTTGAAACAAGGAAGATACGTGCCAAGTTTGAAAGCCCCATTTTGGATGGTTCAGAAGTGATAGCAAGTGGTAAGGTTTTTCATTAAGTATGCTTAAGATCAATTCAGTGGTCAGCAGGTCAAATATTTTGTATTCCTACAAATGGTGTGCATCAAAAATCACATACGCAAATTATAATGGTCCTTCTCCTCATCAGTCAAAATGAGTTTTTAAAATAGTAAGTCAAAGTTCAAGGAGAAGGTCATAAGGTCAAAAGTGTTTTGTATTGTGAAAGGTCTTTTCTTAAGAAATGTACACACCCAATATGCAAACGGTTCTAGATTTATGACCAGGGTGACAGACTAGCAGCCGATCGGGACAAAATATCCCAGATATTCGATATCCCGGGTGTTGCAGCACATGTTGTCGACGGTGTACATATCGTCGCCGGCAAAAATGTATGTCAAAACAAGCGGCACATATTGTCGCCGGTGGTTTACGACACAACAGAGTAATTGCGCCAATGATAATCAAAAGCTCTGTATTGTGTCAACTGTTTTGACAGGATCACATATCCGTCCATCTGTTTGTCGTTTCATCCATATGTATGTTCTCTGTCGCCAATTTGTTCGTCGTTAAGGGCGTTTGACATTTTGTCGGTAGAAATACCCTTAAACAGCACCATAACCTTCGTCACATATTGTCGCCGGCGACAATTTGTGCAGTTCAGCATTAATATATGCCGAAAACTTCGGCACATATTAACGCCGTCGACAATATGTTCCATTTGTTTCAGCAGAGATGGTCGCCGGCGACACTATGTACAGCGGCAACAAGATGTGCCTCAACACGGGGACATCAAATGCAGACACAATCATAATGCATATCAAATATGTGGACGCTAAAGCATTAACAAGGAACTCCAAATACTTTTTGCCCACGTGACCCATAATTATATTTTAATCAAATAAGTATGTTGAGAAAGCACCCAAATCAACTTCTGAGTTGTAATACAAATCTGGCATTTCGATTCCTGCGACCTTGGTCTATAACCGAAATGACCAAAGACATTTGTCAACTTCCATATATTCTCACGTGGGAAAAATGGGTCGCGTGTTTTGAAGTGAATAATTTAGCACATCGTCTCGACGCATTTTTCATATACGTGAAAAATGCGTCGGGCTTTGAAGGGGGGTATAGGAACAAAACGCAATTTTCACAAATTATGTGAAAATTGGGGCCGCAAATTTCACACGTGTGAAAAATGGGTGGCGTGAAATTTGCGGTTCAACAATGCTCCCTTTCGGTAAATTAATTCAAAGAGGTTGTATCTAAAAATAGTCTATGAGGTAATGGGTTAAAGGAGTTTTCCTTGACAGATCCAGTGTTAGCTCTGATAACTTCAAAAGGTGTGGAGAAAGTATATGGCTTGTTTTAGGCAAAGGGCTTTCAAACAGTATCACTCTTTCCTCCTTTGGCAGAAAAATAATGTGTTTGCAAGAAATTTGCGGCTCAACACAGCTACTAATAGTATGATATAGAATGTTTGTAGATACTTAACAAAATCCTTAAGAATAACAAAATAGCATTTAATTCTGGTGCTTCTGATGAGGATAACGACGACACTGACGGCAATGGCAGTAATGGGCAACGAAAATACTGATAATGATGAAGTCCAAGACATATTGTCTGCTTCTCGCCGTTTCTTTGGGGTACACGGAAATGTTGTCATCGACATATTAGATGATCTAATGAAAGAGATTATTCGCTAGTTTCGGTCAAATTACACCGGATCTTCTATAATAAACTGATAAGCTCGAAATTGCTATTAAAATAAAGTGTCTGCTTCCGCTAATTTACTCCAATACACCAATTTCCTCATATTAACCCTTCGCTTGCTATTCACGTCAATATACCTACCTGTAAATAGTGAAGACCCAGATGAGACAGCTCCTGTAGGAGCTGTCTCATCAGGGTCTGCACTATTTACAAGTTGATTGTGCAACCAATGCACTCCACAGCAGTGATTGCACAGCGATATACTTGTACACAATGAAGGTATATGTAATTATAGAACAGGGCTTGGGTAAAGAAGGAGAAATATGTTTTAGAATTCAGCAAGCGAAGGGTTAATATTCCAACAAAGGCCATGTTCAGACAGTTTGATAATTTGTTGATAAGCCATTTCGGCTTAAAGGCAAACGCAATTTGCGCTAGACCATCTTTACTCTTTACATTTGTTCACAGCATTACCATATTAAAAGAAATTAACCATCAAACATATTATCTTACCCGCATTTTCACATGAGAAACGTTCGTTCGCACCTACAGTCCCAGGCGAACACACGAACGCATTTGTCTAAGCAGCGAAATAAAAAAATACGCACGCGTTTTTCTCTCGACGAGAATATTGCGCGCGCGTTTTTCGCACGATGAGATGAATGAGTTTGGGAGTAATTTAAGGCTCAACTTAGCATAGCATTTTTTATGCCAAACCAAAGTATTATTAGCACTGTACTTTTATCAATTCGTTTAATTTCAGGTCGGTTGATGGGATCTATTATCGATCCCTTTTGAGATTACACGCTGGATCCATTGTGTTGTTTTATAGCTAATATGCTATGCACATGAAGCGATATTGAGAAGCGCATACTTCCGCCGTTTGAAACAATAAGGCAACGGCTAATATCAGTTTCAAAATGTTATTTTTCCTAAACAGTGATGTGGTGATCATTTTTAGACAAACAGATACTTAATGTTAGTCATATAATCAGTACCGCTGTATCTATACTCGTTCCTGCTACTGAACTGATTGTATTTCGAAGAGAATTTGTATCCGTTAAACAGCGTTTCTCTTTGAAATATATACCGGTAATGTTAACGGAAACTATGACCATCCTAAAAAGGGGCGCATGGAAGGAAAATGTGATTCACAAATTGAAATTGACATTTCTTTTACACAATGTTTTCTTATACTTTGAAACCTACATATCCATTACATGTACATGAAGGTGGGAGATACTTTCTTCAAACTGCAACTCACGAGTACTATGGTCTAAGTATTGACGTTTGCTCCACACGGATATTACAACACTAGATATGCTACATTTGGGATTCTTGCGGTATACAAGAATTTAGTGGTTGATTGGATGGGTCTGTCTGGTACAAATCTACTTTTAAATAGAATAATATCAATGATATAATGATATATTATCGTTACTAATCTGATAAAGACTAAATGTTTGACATGATAACAAGGCAAAGATAGGTACTCGTATAATGGAGAATGAAGTTGTAGTAAGCCTACATAGGCAAGTGCATGCATCAACGGATACCTGGACATATATACACTGTTGACACTCTCTCTTTAACAATGCAATAACATCATCATGCAGGTTAAAATTCAGAAGAGAACAACAATATATTAAACTTGTGACCATACATGTATGTTTGACTAATGTTTTTTGTTGCTGGATATAGCGTTATTTCTGTCCATCGTATACCTTAAATACTTTAGATGAAGTGTAATAGACAACATATATAGGTTAAAAGTGGGGGGAAAGTTAAACAGGGAGGGCCACTCACGAACGGACACGGCACCAAAGACCATCAAACAAGAAACGGCACAGTTACAAGATAAAACTTAAGGCGATGCATATCAAGACATGAAACATGAAACATATAAAGTAACAAAATAGACCACAGGTTGAAAGTAGAAGTACCGTCTTGGAACGATCAGTAGCCAAATATGCAGAACTCATGTTACAATATTTATTTATTCTGTATTACATCTCTATTACAAGTCATTATCATTATTTTGATCATGTGCCTAATGTTGTATATCATGTGCTAGCTGCAAATACAGTTTTTGGCGGCCATTTTGTTTCCCCGTCATTTTGACCTTCAATTCTGAAGATAAAGCTTGGCAAGCGGCATAATCGGACCGAGGACACCAAATTTACGTAAAAACAACTGTTTGCCCACTTTTAACACGAAATGTCTAGTGGTGTCCAAATTCTCGAAATTCCGCCTAGGCTAAACAGAGTAGACCCAAATCAGACGGCTCTTATATATGGCGCCTGATAAGGTTCTGCTCTGTTCGCGTATGGCATGATATAGATCTGATTCTACAGTTTTTGTCAAAGCAAAACTATCCCTTGAAAAAGTGATATCATTAAAAATGAGCTAATAATTATTCATGTTGTCAATATTTCTTACATGAATACTGAACAGGGAAAGGGTTAATTTCTCCAAACCCAAAGCTGTGACTATTCATTAAAATGATCAGATAGCATATGCATCTGATTCGTCTTAGTTTCAGCTTCTAACCCGTTACCGCATACAAACGCTGCTTCTGTTGGAGCCGTCTAATAAGTGCCAGCTCTGTGCGGTTATTGCATAGCATAGTTATGTTTCGCGCTAGATGTTTCGCCGTTGAATGATTAACCTAGTAGACAAAACGTAGAGCATCAAATATCGATATGTAGATAATGATAAAGGCTTTTTTTTTTATCAAATTGACAGTGTTAACCCTTTCCTTATTCTATCTGTATTCTAAATTGTAATACCTACTGACAATTGTGGTGGAGCGGTGGTCTAGTGGTAACGCGATTGACTACTTATCCGGAAGTCCGGGGTGCAAATCCGGGTCCGTTCGGAAAATTTCAGAGATGATTTTCTGTGTCTCCCACCTACACGGAGTCTGAGAAAAGCTGTCTGTGAAGCTTGAAGTGCCCGAAAAGTAGTCATTAGCCCACATTGACTTGTGGCACGGCTTGTCACAGTGAGTCGGAAAGAGTATTGCCCGAATGGAAAAGAACTGTGTATGTGCGATAAGTGCTAAGTAGATTCCACCAGCATATGAAGAGGATGTCTCTCCGAACATGAGTATGAAAGCACTCGGGGAACCATGACCAGGAGGGACAACTCGTAGAGAAAACTCGTACCATGGAGACGAAATCACGAGTAACCGTGTCCGGCACTGAGTACTAGGAGGCAAGGAACGAGTACGACCCATAGCGGGGAGTCAGAGGAGGTGACTGTGGGTGTTGGGCTAAACTCGGGCCTGAATACGCCGCAGACAGGAAAAATACCTACTGACAAAATATTGTAATAAAATATGGAAAGTGGAACATTGTAGCCATTTTAGAAAGTCCACAAACAGAGCTTTCAAATTCTATAAGCAAACAGAGCGGACCCTAGTCAGACGGTACCTATAGGAACCGTCTGATCTGGGTCTTCTCTGTTTGTAATTTCATGAAAGCACGTTTATAGGAAGGAAAGGGTTAATATAATAATCTATTAAACCGTCTCAAGTTCAATATTCACGTATGAAATGATGATATCATGGATGATATATGACTGAAGTTTGATAACGGCAAATGGACACCGGAAGTCTGGGTATAGACACTATGACGTCACATCTATTATAATTTCATAGGCAAACACAGCACGCCCTGATCATATAGGAGCCGTCTGATCTGGGTCTTGTCTGTTTGCAAAGGCGTGAAAATGCAAGGGAAATGAAAGGGTTAACATAAACATGCGTTCCATGAATATAATTAACCCTTCGCTTGCTATTCATGTCAATATACCTACCTGTAAATAGTGAAGACCCAGATGAGACAGCTCCTGCAGGAGCTGTCTCATCAGGGTCTGCACTATTTACAAGTTGATTGTGCAACCAGTGCACTCCACAGCAGTGATTGCACAGCGAAATATGTTTACACAGTGAAGATATATGTAATTATACAACAGGGCATGGGTAAAGAAGGAGATGTGTATTTTAAAATTCAGCAAGAGAAGGGTTAAGCGAATAATGTTGTCACACTAAACTCCGATGTCTTCCTTTAACCCATTACCTCATTGGCTATTTTTAGACATTGCCTTTTGAATAAATCTACTGAAAAAGAGCATTTACTAGCAAAATTAGAGTTTTATAATAGAGTAGTTTTTAAACCATTGTGATCAATATAGCATTTGCTCCATAAGAGCAAATGTTCTATTTATCACACTGTTTTCATAAAGTGACTTTTACAGAGGCGCCAATATAATGGAATGGTTTAAGTCGTTTCAAATGATGTCAAGTTTGCTAATGTATTATGTATCAAGCAAATGTTATGTCTTACCCCTTTGTACTTGCCATGCGCCACCTGACATGCGTTTGCTAACAGGTCGGATTCCGATGAGACGCTGTGAAACTCCGCATCTTGTCAAGTTCCAAAGCTGTTTGACATTTGGTCTATACTTTCTCAAAGTCCTGATAGAATCAGAAGTACAGTAAAACCTCTCTATAACGGCCACTAAATTGTGTAAATCAGTTGGTATTTAGGGCATGTGGCTGCTTAGAGCAAGGTGTAAGTAAAACAGAACGCTCCTATAGGAGCGTTCTGTTATACTTTCATCTTGCTTTAAGCAGCCACCTGCCTTTAACACAAACTACTTGATGTAATTTAGTGGCCGTTATAGAGAGGTTTTACTGTGTATGAATAGTTTTCAAGAAGTCGGTGTTTGAGTAGATACTATATTTGCAGCATGCAACAGAAGGGTTGAAAGAGGTAGAAGACAACATGAGTTGTGATTTGAAAGATGAACCACCGCGCCCTTTCGTCAAAACATATTCGTGTTTAGTATCATTACAAACCTTCAATAAAAGTCCATTAATATTCCATTAGAAAACACGGAGATTTATATCTCAGTTGCATGGAAATCACAATAAAACATTCGCTACTGTGAAAACGAGACCAAATACATGGTTATTGACGTAAGTGATTTGTTTGAACGAACAGAAGACGGAAGAATGTTTAAAAACGGGAATATGATCATCAGTTAAGAGTGTACAGTAATTTACACCCAGAATTCTTATACAAGACAATGGCAGTTGGATTATAAGTTTTAATTACCTATTGCAAACAGTTTTGACCCAGAAGAGACGCCGAGTTAAAAAAAAGACTTTTAAAGAGGCGTCAAATGGCGTCAGTAGGAGGGAATCGGTTACCCATTCCTCCATATGCTATTTTTAGACCTAACCTCTTTGAATAAATCTACCGTGAAGGAGCATTTACTAGAGAAAGGGATCATTTTTAGAATTGTGTAGTTTAGAAACCATTGTGATAAATAGAGCATTTGCTCCTATGGAGCACATGCTCTATTTAGCACAATGGTTTCAAAAAGTGACTTTTACAGAAGCATAGAAAGGCGCATTTATGGAGGAAAGGGTTAAGATAATTAAGATAAGAATTAACAGTAGTAAGACCTAGGTTAAGATAATTAAGATAGGAATTCACAGTAAGACCTCTTTACAGCAACCAACTGAAAATAATCCGGATTTGGGTCATTAAGACAGACTAGCATAGCCCATTCCGTCATATTGGTGCCTTTTAAGCATCTGTAAATGCCAACTTCAGAAATTATTGTGATAAATAGAGCATTTGCTCCTTTAAGAGCAAATGCTGTATTTATCACAATGGTTTCAACACTACACAATTCTAAATCTTCCCGGCGGAGCATACCCCGCAAATCTCTATAGCCCCAGTGTGTATTGTACATTTGGATTGAGCTAGGCTCCTGACAGTGTCTCTCCTACATTATTATTATTAATATACCATATTTATATAGCACTCTTTTCATATCCAAATACGTTCAAAAGTGCTTTACAATTAAAACATTTATACATACTAAAGCAGAAATTAAAGAAAATATAAGATATGAAATAGAAATAAAAACATAATAAACAAAACAAAAACATTTACAGTGTATTTCTAAGGTATAAAAAGAACATCGCATAACCTCAAAATTTAAAATCCATATGCCTAGTAAGGTATAATACAATTATGATAAGAGGATAAGTTGATGGCATACTATTTCTAAAGTTAAAACATGCAACCGCTGTTTGGGCGTAAACTATATATCAGCCACCATAATTCTTTAAAATGGAATGATTTTTACGAGATCTTTTAAAAGATTCAAGTGTAGCTGAATTAAAACATGCAACAGCTATTTGGGCTTAACATATTATCAGCCACCATATATCTTTAAAAAGAAATGAGTTTTAAGAGTTCTTTTAAAAGACTCAAGTGAAGCTGAGTTCCGTATTCCCACCGGAAGTTCATTCCACAAGGGGCCGCCTTTGCAAAGCTACGATCACCATAGGTAACTGTGCGGGATCTTGGTATCACGAGGGCCATAAAATCATTTTTTGATCTTAAATCACGTTGTGGTTTATATATCTTTCACATGTTTGTGATGTAACTTGGAGATTTGTCATTCAATGCTTTATAGGTGTGAGTCAAAAGTTTAAAATCAATCCGGTGTTTCACTGGGTGCCAGTGAAGTTCCTTTAACACTGGTGTCAAACCGTGATGTCCTGGTAATGATACGAGCTGCAACATTTTGGACAGTCTGCAGTTTGTTCAAAGTTGTCTTTGGTAAACCACAAAGCAGGGAGTTACAATAGTCGAGTCTGGATGTAACAAGAGAATTTACTAGGGTTTTTGTAGCAGCAATGGTAAGATATTTTCTGATATGGCCTACACTAAACGACATTTATAAGTACTCACCCTATATCCATATTCAGTGCGGTTCGGGGTATAAAGAAAATGATTACTCTGTATTTAAATATAATGAATGTTTACTCGAATTCAATGAAAAAACAAAACAACGAAAACAAAATAGATAAACAAACGAGGTATCACGGATAAGCCTTAATTATATTTTTTAGGAGAAATATAATATTTTGCGAAAAAAAACCTCCCGATCCCGGGGTTATAAAACGTTTTTGAGTCAAGACTCAGACACAAACTGCTGTTTGGAAACCCAAATTGTATAGAATCTGATTAAACATGAATTTATTACAAACAGTGTAGACCCATATCAGAGATTTCCTACAGGAGCCCTCTGACTTCGGTCTGCACTTAACAAATATATAGAATAATTTGTATTTTCGTTATGTTATGTATGATGACTATGTGAATAAATATTGGCAATAAAATATGTTTAAACTAGAATATATAGAATATCTTTTGTTTTCGTGGAGGTATGAAAGCATACAGCAAATCACAGCTCACCAAAAGTAATGAACACAAAGAATATTAAATCATGGTTTGCTAAAGCCACACATTTGAGTTCTAGATTTGAGTCCGGCTCTGAGTCTGGACTCAAAATGTTTTATAAAGAAGCTATGACTTTAAGAAACACAGTTTTAAATTCCCAGTAAATTTACTGTATTATTCATCCTCAATATATTTGCTGATTATGCATTTATACGTGTTTGTTTATATCTGCTATATTTAGCTGTTCTGTACATATTCATGTGATTACGATAAATGTATACATTATATGTTAACAAGACGATGTACGTTTGTATAAGTCTTCAATAAAAAATCGGTTCTGTTCTTTATAACTTCGAGGCATGTACTGCCATAGGGACGGATCAGTGTTTTATAATGATGGATACAATTACATGAAATTTCATATGCGATATGTCCACCATGTGCCCCAGTCAAATCCCTACATCCGGATCGCATGTTTTTAGGGTAAACTTTGCGGGAAGAATTTGAATGACAAACAGTGCAGACCCTGATCACAGGGTTCCTCTAGGAGCCCTCTGATCTGGTTCTTCACTGTTTGCAAAATGTTAATACATTCCTCGCATTCAAAGGTCTAGACGAGTCCTGTCAGAATATATCTGTCTAAAGATACCACACTGTGATAGCACAAATAGAGATCACGCAACCATGTCCATTCTACGGCGAACTCAATATGTTTCAAATGTTTATGTCGATTTACCAGGTGATTCTCAGAGATGACATTTATTATATACAGCTAAGGTGGAAAATAAATTTGCTCTCGGCAACATTTTATTTTATTTAAGAGGCAATTCCAGTTGGCTGTCAATTTGCAGTTCTTTATAGTAAACCACATCTAAACCACCGGACGTTAAGATTAATAGCAAAACAGTTATTCCAGACAGGTGACATCTGAATGCACGTTGAAAGTCATGCAGAAAGGCCCCAAGTAGCCACCTGCCTAAAAAGGCCTCCATTGTTTTTTGTGTTTTATTCTTTTTAAAAAAAAACCCAAACGGTTTAGAGGGATTCTATTGTATTTGAACAACAATAATGAGTAATGCATAGCAAACTATTTGTAAACAAGCTCTAAATGCACATACTTTTATTCAGGACACTGTCTAAATGGACATTGCCTATGCTGATGTTCTCTTCTAAGATTTTGCAACTTGTTATTCGCAGAATGATAATCAAAGTTCACTCTAAACCCTTTGACCTCATCGATATGACTTTTCACACATTTACGAATAGTATACTTTGATTACACATCTCATATATGAGCTGTCCAATCAGACATGAAGTTTACCTCTTTAACCCATTCCCTCATAGGATATTTATTGACCCAACGTCTTTGAATAAGTCTACCAATAAAGAGCATTTACTAGGGAAAATGGAAAATGTTAGAATTACGTAGTATTGAAACCATTGTGATAATTAGAGCATTTGCTCCAAAGGAGCAAATGCTCTATTTATCACAATGGTTTCAAGAAGTGACTATTACAGAGGAGTAGAAATGCGTATTTATGGAGGAAGGGGTTAAAAGCTACTATCAAGTGTAAGATTTAATAATACATACACTAAAATCTGACCTAAGGGGCCATCAAAACATGTCTAGTTATGGGTATGTAAGGTAGATGAAATTGAAGCTTTCTGCATTACTTTTGCCCTGCATCAATCCATTCCCTCATATTGACGGCTTTTGACGACTCTGTAGAAGTCACTTTGTAAAACCATTGTGATAAATAGAGCATTTGCTCCTATAGGAGCAAATGCTCTATTAATCACAATGGTTTCAAAATACAAAAATCTAAAAGTTTCCTTGTAACACAACTAAAAAATTCTAAAAGTTTCATTTTCTCAAGTTTATGCTCCTTTTCGGTAGAATTATTCAAAGAGGTTGTATCTAAAATAGCCTATGCGACAATGGGTTAAGCAACAGTCTGCTTTTTAATACGTCTATGTTCAAAAGATGATTGACAACTTAGGATATGTTCACTGTATCAAACTCTTTAATTTTATGTGTCCGCCAAACATGCAAGGGCGGGGGAATCTGATAGCAAATTAGCTCATGGCTTATGTTAAGTGCGAGTTTCCCGCCAGATTTACTCAAGTTAGATTAATGGTAGAGAGAAAAAAATCATCTGTATTTATATTATTATAAAATCTATAATTGAAGTTCTTGTGATAATAGAAACGTTTTATCATGCTAAAGTATTTAATAAAATTAAATAAAGACTACTGACTCGTGGATCAGTCTGTTTCTATCAAATCCCTCGAAATCCTATTTACCAATTTTCAAAGAATTGGGCATAAATCAGTCAAGACAACACACACATGGTGTTTGTTAGAGATTGTGAGAAATTAACATTTTTTAGAATGATTCATTCATTTTAAACAAATGACATGATGCTTGATTCATGATTCGCGTGCTGTATTCGAGTATCAGAAAGTTGTAACACCATGCGCAAGACGATCCTCTGTCTTAACTCATTCCCTCCTAGACTATTTTAAGACCAACCTCTTTGAACTAATCTACCGAAAAGGAACATTTACTATAGAAAAGGAGAATTTTAGAATTGGTTTTGAAACAATTGTTATAATTAATTTGCTTCAGAGGAGCAATAGTGTCAAAGAATGAGTTTTAAAGAGGCGCAAAAACGTGTCAGTAGGAGAGGATGTAATTTGTATGTATATAGGGTGTATAGAAAAATCTTTGGTTTCGCTTAACTCTTTCCTCCATAATTACACATTATACGTCTTTGCATACAGAGTAGACCCAGATCAGACGGCTCATATAGGAGCCGTCTGAACAGGGTCTCCTCTGTTTGCTTATAGAATAATATAGGTATGATTCTACAGAAACTGTTTTGTAATTTCTAAAAAAAATGTGTTAATATGCCATTTTAAAAGTTTATCTAATTAATATTCAATTTTCTTTCATTAATATTTATGGAGTAAATGGTAAAATTAGCTTACTGTAGTTCATTTGCACCGTAGTGATTCCATTGCAAGTTCATTCTTATTTTCATCGGTACTCTACAACCAACGAACCCAACATGAATCGGTTACGATATTTTGTCATTGGGACTTGGATTATTTCTGAAATGTAAACTATAAAGATTTCTGATTGTCTTGTCGGGCTATATGAACAAAACTCAAACAGACCTCGAAGATATTGATTCTTATAATTATATATAATTGGTAAATCGGGTGGATTTTTAAAAATCGTTCTAGGTGGAACTAGTCCAGTATGATTTTTCATTTATATATAAAAAACATAAAGTCATTCTAATGCCGTTACGTGCGGCAGAAACCCGAGGCCCTTTGCTATGCAATAGTAAAATGCTTACGACGGCATACTGGTTACAGAGCTGAACCATTTCCTCTATAGACACGCCTTTCTATGCCTTTGCAAACAGAGTGGACCCAGATCAGACGTCTTCAATTGGAATAGTCTGATCAGGATCTGCTCTGTCTAGCAAATGTTTTTGTATTAATACAAGTTCTGTCTTATCCTAAAAGTCAAACCAAATGTTTAGATTATCATCATGTAAGGAAGAAAGTTTTATAGTTGGAATAGAGAGATGTTTTACTGAAGTATATTCTAGGCTTGTAAACGTAGCTGACATTACCATCTAACCTTGAAACAATAGCAACAGAAATGTACTTAAATATCGCACAGATCTAAACTACACAAAAAGGTGCATACAGAATATAGACCATATATGTAGTCATTACTTACTACAGTAAAACCGCTCTATAACGGCCAGTTAATGGTGTTAATTAGTTGGTATTTAGGGCAGGTGGCTTCTTAAAGCAAGGTGAAAGTAAAACAGAACGTTCTGTTTTACTTTCACCTTGCTTTAAGCAACCACATGCCTTTAACACAAAGTACTTGATGTATTTGAGTGGCCGTTATAGAGAGGGTATACCGTACTGCATAAAGAAGAACATACAAAATATGCAGCAATAACCAGGGCTACGATGACCAAACCATACAGACGTTTTCGCAAACTCTAGGCTGCAATAGCAAAGTAATCACACAGTTTTACGATGTGCTAGACTGACATACAGAATATGCAGCAGAATCTTAAACTTGAAAAGCAAACATTTGCATAAGGTTATGCTCAGGAATCAATCAATCAATCAGTCAATAAACATCCACATACAGTGGAAATGATTTAAGAGTATATTAAAACCGGAAAATATTATTCATTGTAAAAAGAACAAACACATGTTCATTTGCATTACGATCCTTTCACCCAGTGACCTGTTTGGAGCATATTGTCTGCACAAAAAGATTGCATTCAAATCGATAAGTATCTGCTACATAGTAGTGAAATATTTAAACTGATAGACTCTTCTTGCAAATCCTTTTAAAATGCTTAAAAGTACGTACATAAATCATTTGCTCCTTTGCTGAACAGAAGCATATCGAAAGAAACCAATCGAATACATGCTGTGTTTGATATCGAGGACCTCGATGCTATCTGCGTTTGAATTATTTTGTAACTGTTCGTTATAGTCCTTTAACCCTTCTCTTGCTCTTGCTAAAATACATTTCTCCTTCTTTACCCATGCCTTGTTGTATAATTACATATATCTTCACTGTGTACAAGTATTTCGCTGGGCAATCACTGCTGTGGAGTGCACGGGTTGCACAATCAACTTGTAAATAGTGCAGACCCTGATGAGACAGCTCCTGCAGGAGCTGTCTCATCTGGGTCTTCACTATTTACAGGTAGGTATATTGACGTGAATAGCAAGCGAAGGGTTAATATTTTTCTGTACAACAAAACCTTATAAGTGTCGACGAGAACGGGCTTTTGTGTATCACAGAGACATTTTGTAATATATATAAGCTTGATAAGAATGATTGAACATAACAAATACCATGTTTTATCACATAATATGCCTTGTGGGAGTGCCGTAACAGAGTGCCGTAAATCGTGGAAATGCACTAGTGCATTTTTATGCAAATAAGCAATCGCTAGCCAATCGTAGCGCTAATTTAAGCGTTAGCCAATCGTATAGCTCCATGTGCGTCGTTCGTTATATTACTACGCTGTTTGTAAGGAATGGCCGAAACAGCCGTCAGCTATAGCCTGTTTCATTTTCTATGGCACTTTTAAAGCTTATGTGATAAAAATAATCTTACATTCGTGTTCTTTACAAATTATTTTCATGAAACTCGTTTAGTATTATGAATATGACACTCGCTAAAGCTCGTGTCATATCATTAAAGTAAACTCGTTTCATAAAACAATTTGTAATGAACACTCATGTAAGATCCTCTATTTACGATGTTATTGAAAATACAGTAAAACACAATTATTCGTAAACTCAAATACGTATCATTATTGATCTTTAATACAGATGGCAGCTGAATGCAGGGCGAACGTCATGCAGAAAGCTCCTCTAGGATGATTTTCATCCTGTATTAAGTAGCCACCTGCCTAAATAGGCATCAACTCTTCATTTCTAAACAGCCGAAGTATCGAGTTTTTTTGCTGTGTGCGTTTATAGAAGTTTCTATCACTTGAACACTGAAGTTGACCATCCTTATCCCGCTGGACTCACCCTGAAGTTAACCATCCTTATCCCGCTGGACTCACACTGGAGTTAACCATCCTTATCCCGCTGGACTCACACTGAAGTTAACCATCCTTATCCCGCTGGACAAATACTGAAGCTAACCATCCTTATCTCGCTGGACAAATACTGAAGTTAACCACCCTTATCCCGCTGTACAAAGTAAATTCTGCTTAAATTTGGATCTATTCAATTTTTGACATTGACCGATTGAGATACACTATTATGAATCTATTAATCGAGTGTTAAAGAGTTTTGACCCTAATGAGACGCCGATTTACTGGGCATCTGATCTGGATCCAAGCTAATGAGACGCCAAGCTGTTTGCAAATTCGAAACAGGTCGCGGATAGCTGGCTAAGGCTTCAAACAAATATAATACATTAACCCATTACCTCATAGGCTATTTTAGATACAACCTCTTTGAATTAATCTACCGAAAAGGATCATTAATTAGAGAAAACGAACATTTTAGAATCTTGTAGTTTGAAACCATTGTGATAAATAGAGCATTTGCTCCTATAGGAGCAAATGTTCTATTTATCACAATGGTTTTACAAAGTGACTTTTACAGAGTCGTCAAAAGTCGTCAATATGAGGGAATGGGTTAAGAATGATATAGTTAAATGAAACCCATACGCAGTGCATTATCAAGGTGGATTGCTGTAGTATGATATCATGGTTCATTACTGTGTATTATATAAATATCACATCCCATGGAGGACAACGTCACATATTGTCAACCCGAGGTTGGTAATGTCCACCGAGGCGTTAGCCAAGGTTGACATTACCATACCGAGGGTTGACAATACGTGTTGTCGCCCTCCATGGGATGTGATATTTATTTTATTATACCGAACACCACACTCAATTGCATAAGCAAAAATATTTATTCAATGACAAAAATAAACAGTTCGAAACAAAAGTTATTCTCGGTTCTTAAAAATCACGGAACAGCTTCAAACGTCTATTTAATACACGTTTGGTACTAACAAAGTCCTTCTCACTGTCCAATTTTGACAGGTCCTCCTCCGAAATAATTTGCAAAACGCGACATTTCTCAAATCATTAGACAAAAAGAAACAAACTGTCAAAATTTCGTTTTGGTGATCAAATTGCAAGCGTCGGACGACGCCATGCACACAATTTAATAAGCGCTCACTGATCTAGACGTAATGTTGCCCACATGAGTTGCATGGAAGAGTACACATTGTTTCATGACATGTATACGGAATATTTGTATAGGAAAGTTGTAAGAGAATTTAATTATGGGTCGTTGGGACAGATGATACCTTTACAAGGATAAAAACAACACAGAAAGCTTCCAAAGTTTTTCTCTTGATGTATGCATCATATGTTAATTCAGTCTATGGTGGCTTAAAACAAGGTTTATTATACACTAGCTTAATTGTAATTACCTTTTAGAAAAAGCTAGAAGAATGTGTTCAAATAAATCCTTTAGACGCGGTTGATATTTAGAATGATCCTAAAGAATGTCAAATGTTGGTGTTTGAATGTTCTCTTCTCTATCAAGTTTGAAATGTACTACATGTATGTCATATCAAATAACACATCAAACTACTTTCAATCATAATCATATAAAGTTAAAAGTATTACATAATGATGTTACACTCAGAAAAATGTTGGGGATTAAAGAATCATGATAACTTTGTTATATTGAACAAATATTTATTTGTAAAAAATGGAAAATCGCTATTCATCTGTAACAGAATGTCATTTGGAAAATTCATCTAGTTGGTTTATTGCATTTGTTCCCTATCATTATTTGGTTTATTGCATTTGTTTCGCTATCATTATTTCTATATTTTGCCTGAGGCTTTCGCTTTTTTGTCTTTAGTATGATTGATTGATTGTTATGGACGTTTTTCTCCTGTGTACAATCAATTAAATCATAAATCGTTCTATTTTCCTTAAAACTAGATGCGTGCAAAGACAATAGTTATGTGGAATTTTGATTAAAAAGCTGAATGCTTATTTAAGTTTAATATCTAAGCCAATCACACTTTAGAAATTCAAAATAGTTCAGCAGCTGAAAAACATAAAACACACTCGTTACTCGTCGTATATGTCTGTCTGCAACCATTATCTGCATTTATATTTGAGAAATTAATCGGATATGTCGATATTTGTCTTTTTAGACCTTAACCGATAGACTGTAAGGAAAATGTCTTTAGCCTACCACTGACCGTCGCTTCGCCCGCCTATACCATGCTAAAATATCATCATCAGAATATATTTACCGTATTTCAAACATGTTTTAACATGTTATTTGGATATATTTAATCATATCCGGGTCGTGATTTAGCCGTGTTTGATCAGCCTTAAACATGTGCGATAAATAATACTATCATCAAACATTGTACTAAATGAACATGATCGTTTCATGTCTGACAGTCAACTTTCAGACATGATAAGAAGATATTTAAACATGATCAAAATAGGTGTTTTACGTATTTGAAATTATTAAAATATTTTTGTTTCAAATAAGGAAATGTAAACATTCAATGAGAATCACTCTGTTAACCGAGCATATACAAACGTATCTAAACATATTTAAACATATTGACAAGGATGCAAAACGCCTAGGTTGTGGTAGAATGTCTACATATATGTAGGGAAGCTGACTGACAGTAGATCAGTGGTTCTGTCCTGATATGTGCGGCATATAATCTAGTGCCAGGCCTGCAGCTGGCTACATGCCTGTTTGGACCTGCAATACGTTTGATAAGCAAGTATCATGGCATCTCTATTCATATATAATACGCAAAATAACTGGAAGAATTGGTTAACATATATCTTTTATTACGTTTATCTAAATTAAGGAAATAATGGTTCAAGTGTTCAGTATACCTTAGGATAGACACATGTATTTATAAATTGAAAACTATCGTAATTGGCATGATCCAACACAGTGAAACATGTTCATACCTAATAATTTGATCGTAGACTGCTTTTTTATTTATTCTATTATTGTCGATACATGCATGGTTTGTTACAGTCAAGATGTGAAGTTATGTTCTATATTAATATCAAATAATCT
Source organism: Azorinus chamasolen (assembly GCA_963576725.1). NCBI lineage: Eukaryota > Metazoa > Mollusca > Bivalvia > Cardiida > Solecurtidae > Azorinus > Azorinus chamasolen. Next base: position 48,580,440 of record OY755244.1, read on the forward strand.
GTATTTCATAACACCATATCCGACAGTCAGACATGATCAGTAGACACGATCGGAGTGATGAGAAAAACATGTTTGAAATGTTTTTTATGTTTAATCATAATACATGATCTGAATTTCGACATCGTAGTACCAAACAGTTTTCTAACTTTGTGGAATATGCGAACAAAATGTTAAATGTGAACAAATGGTAAAAATGGCGCCAATCCAAGTTTGTTAAATCATTCGGTAAATTAAGGACATGAGATTAATAAATGCAAATTTTAAAGGAATAAAGTACAAATATAGAAATAGATATTGAGACAAAAAGTGAAGTACCTGATCAGACACCGCCTTGAAAAGGCGGCGTCTGATCTGGAACTGCACTATTTGTCTTGGTGCATTTATGCGACATTGGCGGTGAACTGATTAAAGGCGAAAGTCGCTCAAAGTCCGATAACTGATGTGTGTTTTTTGCATTAAAGATACACAGTAAAGCCATCCAAACCGACTATCAACATGATATCAATTTGGGTCTTAAAGGCGCTTGATGTAAGACGACAGTTGTGTAGAAAGCTCCTGCAGGATCTTTCTGCATTGCATGTCTCCTGTATTAAGCATCACCCGTGTCTAAAGACACGCGTGTTCACTAACAAGTGGTAGCTTTAGATGAGTTTTACTTTATTTATCTCAGTATTACATCTATATCAATATAATTATGAGTTTCAATCAACATTAATATTCAAATGCAAATTACAGTATTCAAAACATAAAGAAAATGCAGCAAGACAAATTAAAACATCAAAAATGTGTGCCTTAGTGTGAGATTGTTGACGAATACAATCCTGAAAAGACAGATTTACAGGTGATGTGATGTGTTTTTTTCAAATGGGTTCGATAAGTCTGAAAACTTTATAAGTTTATCTTAATAAGCTAAATGCATTTCGGTGTAGCTTGACGTGGCACGTTTGTTTCGTTTCCTTAATGTACCAATGTGTGTTTGGGATTTATGAAAACGAAGACTACAAAAAGTGCCGAAAATCTGCATAGAACAATTTCTCTCTGCAGAATTGGTGGCGTCTTGTACATTATATCAATTATTCATATTGTCAGTAAAGCCAAGAGACAAGTAGTATATGTCAAGATAGAGCGTGAACCATTCACACTATTGAAAGGAGAACGACCTGCGATTCAGAGAACATTAATGTCATCGACATAGTAGTAATACCGCCGGAGTTGACATTTCTATTTCCTTGTATGTTATAATATTTAGAGGCAAATGTACCGAGGAGCTCTAATGATAATACGGCTGAACTTCGATATCTGGAACTTCAAGGGAACATACAAATTATTTCGAGATAACAGCGATTCGAATAATAACCATGTTCGCTCACAATAATTGTCGTCAGTAGACCCTGCCGTTTGCTTTATGTTTCAGGATGTAAAAGGCACGTTTTGAAACCATTGTGATAAGTAGAGCATATTCTCCATAGGAGCAAATCTATCACAATGGTTTTAAATCTACAAGATTCTACAATTTTCCTTTTCTCTAGTAAATGCTCCTTTTCGGTAGATTTATTCAAACAATATCTCATGAGGTAGTGTGTGAAAACGTAAGCGGTGTGTCAGACAGTTTAGATCTTGATGAGACGCCAGGTTATTCGATGAGACGCCAAGTTACTCGATGTCTCATTTGGATCCAAACTGTTCTCAAAGGTTTGTCATAGCTTTCAAATTGTCTAATGAAGCAGTGCCTGTGTTTCGCTTTACGGCGACTTCAGCGGAAAAACAATTGACGCCAGTAATTTATCTATGTGATGTTTAAACCCCTCCTTTTAAAAACACATTAGTCCAGTTGATCTACCTCGACGTTAAATTAAGGTCCACAAGCCGTTATCAGAGTGTCAAACAAGGCGGCTCCTTATGAGACGTCCAGTTACATGGCGTCTCATCTGGTCCAAACTGATTGCAAAGATCACTACTCGAAATTAGATTTCGCTTAAGCGGTACGAAATACAGTCTCAGAGAATCAGATGTTTCATTAACCCTTCGCTTGCTTTTCACGTCAATATACTTACCTGTAAATAGTGAATACCAAGATTAGACAGCTCCAGCAGTGATTTCACAGCGAAATACTTGTACACAGTGAAGATATATGTAATTATACTACAGGGCATGGGTAAAGAAGGAGAAATGTTTTTAAAATTCAACAAGAGAAGGGTTAAGATGACAAAATATTTAAAAAAGGACCCGAATTAAATAAGGTCATCAACTTTTTGAAAACTGATGTTTAAACAGAATTATAAAAAAACATGATTTTCAGTACCAAGTATACAAACACGAAAGAGATTTATCTAAAAGTAAATATATACAGTAAAACCTCTCTATAACGACCACTAAGCATTTTGTGTTAAAAGCAGGGGGCTGCTTAAAGCAAGTTCAAAGTAAAACAGAACGTTTCTTAAGAACGTTCTGTTTTAATTTCCCCTTACTTTAAGCAGCAACCTTCCCTAAATACCAACTAATTAACATAATTTAATGGCCGTTATAGAGAGGTTTTACTGTAGATTATGCAGGAGGGACAGCATACACATTAGACAGCCCTCCAACAGCACACAAACTAACAAAAAGAAGAAAAATCATGCAAGTATATTGAAAAAATAAACAATAGCCCCGTATGCGAAATCCTGCCTCGTCTGAAAAGGGAAATAATTTGGTCAAAAGAGGTATGGTCCTTAGTCATATCACAGCCCTTGTAATGGTTAATAGGTACACGAAGTTTCAAGAGACTATCTCGAAATGTACTGAAGTTACGGTCAGGTTTTATTCTGTCATTTCTATGTTCGTAAAGGGGAATAAGTTTGTCAAAACGTCTTTTAGAGTAGTGGCCCTTTATCATATGTAGCCTTTGTGATGATAAACAAGTGTATACGTTTCATTAGATTAGATCGAAGATTTAAGAAGTTATCGCCAAGGTTAATTTTTCACGACGACGACAAACGCCGACGGCGTCAACGATACAGGAGAAAAACAAATTACAGTACCTCAACTTCTTTTTGAAAATGAACGAGCTATAGCATCAAAGTATTTCACACGGAAAAAGAAACAAACGTTTGTTAGGAGAAATATGAGAGTACTGCCTTGGAACAGTCAGTGACAAATGCCACTGCTGGTCAAAACGTCAACGTGATTAATTAGCCTCTGTGTTAAACACTGTCGGTTATTAATAGAATATGTCTATTTACATTATCCAGAAATTAATTGCCTTGAAGAAAACGTACACTCCCAGGGGAATACATATTCTATAGAATATGGACCGGGGAGTATCCTTTCTACGTCGAATATGGACTAGGGAGTACACATTCTACGGGACTACAAATTCGTCATTACAACGGTAGTTTGCTTGCTTGGCTGCAGCTCTGCACTCTGCAAATGCAATTATAGCATGAAAAAAGTATGCAACAAATCATTGCATTGCACGATTAATGATTATAAATATCTGTAGCGAAACTGCAAATATACCTTGATCATTCCTGTTCCAGTGTTTTATGTGCAATCATATCCAGTTTATCATTCCGTTTTAAGAGTAGAACCTCAACAATATTTTCTATCTTGAAAGTCGTCACTACATGCACGTGTGCCCGATAAGAAACAGCATCCTACCTGGGTTCATTCCCACTGAAAATTCTCCCATTAACCCTTTCGGCGCCAAATTTCTAATTGTCGTCTGCAACCGAATTTTGTTAAATCATTCGGTAAAATAAAGAAATTAAATAAATAAATGCAAATTTCAAAGAAATAAAGCACAGATATGGAAATAGAAACTTGAGACAAAAAGTGAAGTCCCTGATCTGGGACTGCGCTATTTGTCGTTGAGCATTTTTGCGATATTGGCGGTGAAAGGGTTAACCATTTGAATGCCGAAAACTAATGTACTGTGATTTGCAAATAGTGTAGACCAAGATTAGAGGTTTCACTGAATAGTCCTCTGACGAGGGTCTGTCCTGTTTGTAATGCAGATTCCACTAATGCATTTATAAGACTTTTCTACTGAATGGAATCTGTCTTTTGACAAACATGGGCTATTCCTACGTTTAATATGTTAACATTACAATTGATTGTTGACAAACTGTAGAAATGCAACATTTTGGCAAATGTATAGCAGAGGACCAGTTAAGATGCGTAAATGTGAAACTTTTTCATGAATAGCTTCTACATTTATCCACCAAATTCTTAACCCTTTCCCTGTTCTATGTTTATTTCAAATTTCAATACCTACTGAATATTCATTAACAATATAGTTAGAAAGAAATATGGAAGGTGGTATATTGTACACATTTTAGAAAGTAAAGGAACATATCTATCAAATTCTATTAGCAAAACAGAGCAGACCCTGATCAGACGGCTCCTCTAGGAGCCGTCTGATCTGGGTCTACTCTGTTTGCAAATGCGTGAAAACACGTTTATACGAGGGAAAGGGTTAAGATAGGCCACAGTATAGGGTTTGGTGGAGAAATGACGAGTTTAGTATTTGGGTACGCACTTTTATCTATAGCTCTGTGTATAGTAGAGCTCACGTAAGTTCAGTCCAGAGAAGTAATCTCGACAAGACCAGGCTTCATTTGTGTTATTGTATTATTAGCTTGTTAAAACACATAATTCCATACCAGCATTGAGTTATTCGACGTACTTTACAGTAAATTACAAACATGTAAAATAATTTAAGAAATACTCAATATATACAGGGGATATTTGGAACCGTTTGCTTAAAAAAAACATATTTAAATATGTAACGTAAGAGAAAGTGTACCATACTGTTCAAAGTAGAAAATGAGTCTACACTTCTCTGACCTTTTTGTTGTACAGTGCTCCCTCCCTACAACGGCCCTCTCAATAACGATTCCCTCCTTACAACAACGCATGTCACTGTTTCCGAAACAACAAGACTCCAGACACAACTTTTTCCATCGTATTTTCTTTATACCTCCATCAAACCCTATGTTGTGACCACTCTTTAGAATCGTCACTTTGTGACGATTCTAAAGAGTGGTCACAACATAGGGTTTGATTGAGGCATAACGGTTTTAATTCTCGAAATACACCTTATCTGGGGATCTGCAAACAAGCTAATTATGTTTGATTTTCCCTCCCTATAACAATTCCCTCTGAACAACACATACAATTTTCGTTTCCCGTAGGGTGTCGTTGTAGAGAGGGAGCACTGTATTAGATTTTTCAACACGATCAATTGCACATTTTAGATATGCTCCAACAATGGAACCATCTGATGAGTTGTGCTTTTCAATCAATCACAAACACTCTTTCCCAACTGCGCCGCAGGTACAGTATTTTCATTGAGATTGAAATTTGAAAGGCACCGCTGATTGTCATTGTTGTTTGTACGAACGAACAGTATGACCATAATTGGTTATACAGTAAAATCTCGATTATTCGAACACTAAAATAAGTATTATTATCAATCTTTAAAGACACGTGGCAGCTTAATGCATGGTGAAAGTCATGCAAAAAGCTCCTCTAGGATTTTTATGCATGACGGCACCATGCATTAAGCGGCCACTTGCCTAAAGGGTCTTAATTCTTCTATACAGAAAACTCGAATAATTGATATTTTCTATTTCAGTAACTTCGTCGGTCGTAACGTCACATGCTAAAACTCATGTTTAAATAGTCTGACACTTTGGTATGGTTCGAGCTTTCAATTATATATACAGCAAAACCTCTCTATAACGGCCACTAAATTACATAAAATATTTTGTGTTAAAGGCAGGTGGCTGCTTAAGCAAGGTGAAAGTAAAACAGAACGCTCCTATAAGAGCGTTCTGTTTTACTTTCACCTTGCTTTAAGCAACCACCTGTCCTAAATACCAACTAATTAACACAAATTTAGTGCCCGTTATAGAGAGGTTTTACTGTAATACACAATATTCTGTGACGCACACTTGATAAATTGAATCCTGCATAAGAAACTACTCATAGAGTTATAATGCAGATTGTTTATAAGTGCCATAAATGAATAGTGTACCACACTATGAGAATATGAACATTAATGAGTCATTTTCATTAACCCTTTCGCTGCCAAACTCTGTCGTCTGCTAACTTTGTCGTCTGCTATAATTTTTCATTCTTTTGATTTTCTTCAGTTTTGTTTCAAAAACATAGTAACAGTAACAAACAGTTTGGATCCTGATGAGACGCCGAGTTACTCGGCGTCTCATCTGGATCCAAACTGTTTGCATAGGTAATCACAGATCCGGCATTGGCAGCGAAAGGGTTAAATGTAAGAGGTGATTGGTGCCTGTCTTTCAAACAAAAGTGTATGTATGTGTTTTATATATAACATACCCTTTCGCTGCCAATGCCGGATCTGTGATTACATATGCAAACATTTTGGATCAAGATGAGACGCCGCGTAACTCTCTCTTCTGTTGGAACATTTTCATATCTACCTGATGTGATGATGTTCTTAATATGGACAATGTTATTCTGTATCTGCTTTCTTAAGTATTACCTAAGTATTTTGAAATTTGAAATGTTTAAATCTGCAATTTGTTTCAAGTCGACTCGAATCATTAACATTTGAATACCAACTTTGTCTGTAATCATCTACAATTCGTTTCTTTATAGAGTCATAGTTTATAAAGAGCTTGTTCTGTCCACATTATATGAAAGACCGTGTGCCTTTCTAAAATATCTTTAATATGATAAGCCCAATTCAGTTTGTATAACACTCGCCCAAATATATAGTTAACTGGGATATACGAGTGCACATACAGTAGAAACCCTCTAATACGATCACTTAATGAATAAACATATCTGTCTTTATAAGTAGGTGTTTGCTTAATGTAGGACAAAAGTAATGCAGAAAGCTCCTCTAGGAGATTTCTGCATTACTTTTGTTCTGCATTAAGCTACCACCTACCCCTACAACACAGAATAATACATCTTTTAGGTGGTCGCATTATAGGAGTTTTACTGTTTATAGACAATACTGATCTAGATGAGAAGCCATTGTATCGTCCTCGGGTTTATCTATATCTAGATCGCACATAGATATGATTCTATTGTTTTAGCCATCACCTACAACTCATGTGATCATGGGCCATTATATAAATTAATTATTCATAAAATCGTAAACGCTTGTATATAATCACGGGGTAAAAGAATAAATGTGTTTTCTGTATATTTAACTATATCGCTGCTGAATTCAGTCATGTTACCTTTGCCGTCTGCTACAATTTTCATTTTTTGATTTTCTTCATTTTGGTTTCAAAAACATAGCCGAGTAAATCGGCGTCTCATTTGGATCCAAACTGTTTGCATAGTAATCACAGATTCGACACTGGCAGCGAAAGACTTAACCATTCTCTTGCTGAATTTTAAAATACATTTCTCCTTCTTTACCCATGCCCTGTTGTATAATTACATATATCTTCACTGTGTACACGTATTTCGCTGTGCAATCACTGCTGTGGAGTACACTGGTTGCACAATCAACTTGTAAATAGTGCAGACCCTGATGAGACAGCCGCTGCAGGAGCTGTCTCATCTGGGTCTTCACTATTTACAGGTAGGTATATTGACATGAATAGCAAGCGAAGGGTTAATTATTTTCAATTTCTCCTAAAATATTCATGTCGAAGATACAGAAAAACCTTTTTAAACCGGACGTTCAATCTGGTATAAATATCGGTCTATGGAGACAGGTGACAGCTTAATGCAAAGGGAAAGTCATGCAGAAATCTCCTCTAGGCGATTTTCTGCATGACTTCCATCCTGCACTAAGCAGGCACCTGCCTAAACGTATCTAAATACTTATCTGCTAGAATTCCGGATTAGAGGGGGTTTACTGTAGTAGTTAAGTTCTTTCGCTGTCATGAAATTTTGGATTTTTTTTTGTCAATTATGCTAACAGTTTGGATCAACACGAGCCGAACACATCTTATCAGAATCCAAACTGTAACTTTTCTTTGCTAGTGTCTTCAAAACAAAGAAAATGCAACAAGGAAAGTTGAAGCAGACTTTTCAAATAGTAATATGTTTTCAGCAAAACAGTCCAAGTCATGAGCTGTTTTAAAATCGTTCTATGTGATAACGATGATAAAACGCGGTTTGCCACTTTTAGAGTATCGTCAAGGGAATACATCATAAAAGCAATTCTCATATTTGCGTCGTCTGGACGTGATATTCATGACAAACACAGACATGTAACCTTTTACCTGATATAGTCACATTGTGAAGCATCGGCAAACAGAGTAAACCAATATCACAAGCTCATGTAGGAGTTGTCTGGTCATGGTCTGGTCTGCTTGCTTATGGTACAATATAGATTTGATTCCACAGCCTCTGACATGGCAAAGCGTCCGTGTGCAATGCCATTTTTGCTTATAAAGAGGAAAAACAACAGCTATATGAAAGTCATATGTCATCAGTAATAGTTATAAAGTCAATATTGCGTACATGAATATCCATTAAGTGAAGGATTAATGGAGATTTGCCGATAATACCGAAGCAAAACAGAATTCCTTTGCATAGATTAGATAAGATAAAAAACAACCTTAGTTCAATCAATCTGTTCTTGGTAGAATTGCTTCGGGAGACGCTTTATGCGAATCGTTATTAGCGTTGTTTGTTCTCTTCAATAAGAGCCACAAAGTTGTAGCAGTAATAAGTGTGTGTCTCTCTATCCGAAGTCTTTGAAAACAACGACAGATACATAATTTCAGGCAGCTAGATTCAGAGAGATGTTGACTAATCCATTCTCTCGAAGACTTCATTTTGATCCAAAGTATTTGAATATATTTATACCAAAAAGGGGCATTTTATAGAAAAAAATGTTTTATAATTACATGTATATCGTTTTGAAACCATTGTGATAAGTAGAGCATTTGATCCTATGGAGCGAATTCTCTATCTATGACAATGATTCCAAAATGACTTTGCTTTTCTACATTTGCTTTTGAACGATCACCCATTTTCAGAATATATGTACTTCACAACAGCAGGTGTTAAGTGTTTGTGTGGCAGCGGTAAACAGTCGCCCCGTACTTCATTCTCAGTGTTGTTATATTTTCCGGTCCTTCGGGATCATTAGTTTTGATGTTATTAGTTTTGAAAATTGAATACTGCTTAAGCCGGTGCTAGGGGCATGAGTAGTGTTGCACTTTTCACTACTACTCATGAACAAACTCAATAAAACCGAATCTGCATTTTTTTCGTTTTGCATTTCTACTTTTGCTTTCAAAGGATCACCCGTTTTCAGAATACGTTTACAGAGGTGTCAAAAAAGCGTAACTATTAGGGAATGGGTTAAGACTTATCCGCTGTAAAACAAATAATGCCTGCTCCAATTTTGTTGTGTTAAATATATACCGTTTCCAATTCTTATAGGCTTTAAACTTTACTTGCGTTTGATTTGTTTTTGAGAAGCTATTGACTGAGTGTCCAATTGCTTACAGTAAAATCTCTCTATAACGGCCACTAAATTGTGTTGATTAGTTGGAATTAATGGCAGGTGGCTGCTTAATGCAAGATGAAAGTAAAACAGAACGCTCCTATAGGAGCGGTCTGTTTTACTTTCAAATTGCTTTAAGTTCCTATAGGAGCGTTCTGTTTTACTTTCACCTTGCTTTAAGCAGTCACACCTGCCTTTAACACAAATTATTTGATGTAATTTAGTGGCCGTTATAGAGAGGCTTTACTGTAAATCCTGATGAGACAACGACTAACTTGGAGTCTAATATCCATACAAGCTGTTTGCAAATGCTAGATAAATGACGGATAGCAGGATAAGGGTTTTAATTTTCAGTCATTAGAAATAACGTTATGGGGAAGGCGACATGGAGAGTTTTGGCCTACATAATAGTATACATGTATATGCTTTGTAGGTAATTTACAGCAGTTGGTTTGTAACATGATTTAAGTATAGTAGAACCCGTCTTAATTGGTTATCAAAAAGAGATCTAATTATGAGTTTGTAAGGCAGCTTAATGCATGTGAAAAGTAATGCAGAACGCCCTTGCGTTTGCACTGCATTAAGCAACCAACTGCTTTTTAAGATTCCCACATTCAGTAAATGAATGACCGCTTTATACTGTAGGTGATTTCGTGTTTCAAAGTCATTGTCTAATAAGTAATTGAGAAACACATATACTATGTGAAACGTAAAAAACTCATGTCCAGTACTTGTTGTATAGTAAACATTGTTGTGTCACCATTGTAACCACAAAGTCAGTTTTTAACCCATTTACACCCAGTGGATTATTCCATGTTTATATGTTGGATTAGTCTATTTTGTATCTAAGGGGTGTCTGGCCTTAAATTTCTATTTCGTTTTGTTTTATTTTGAAATTCCTATCAGCAAACAGTGTAGACTCTGATCAGACACCGCATTATGCGGCGTCTGATCAGAGTTTACACTGTTTGTACAAGTCCCATATATGGAATCATGGGAACAAATGGGTTAATTCAAACCAAATTACGCACACGAATGCCTATGCACGATGGCCAGCCTCTTACTCTTTACACATCAATTTTGTCACTCTGTATCCAACATCTTATATCGTTTACCCTAGGTAAATAATAGAAAATGAATACACGAACGATTAGTCATGGCAGAAACTGAAGATTTATATCTATATCATAAGCACACAGAGCAGACCGTGATCAGACGGCTCCTACAGGAACCGTCTGATTTGGGTTTTCTCTGTTTGCAAAGGCAAAGAAAGGCATATGGAATAATTGGTTTATAATAAAACGGGCCCTAGGGATATAAGATAAGAAGCTCAATTCAGTGATGTTAAAGGCAAAGTTCATATCCTTACCCGAAACTGAATTATATCAATTCATTTTGAATGCCAAATACGGATGGTACAGTAAAACCCCGCTAATGCGACCACCTAAAAGAGAAATAATTCTGGATGCTAGATGCAGGTGGTAGCTTAATGCAGGACAAAAGTAATGCAGAAAGCTCCTGGAGGAGATTTCTGCATTACTTTTGCACTGCATTAAGCAACCACCTGCTTATAAAGACACACATGTCGATTCATTAATTGGTGCATTAGAGTTGTTCTACTGTATATAACTATGCGACATAAATGTCCTGCAAGTGTTACCAATATAGCGATAGCATGTGTAACATCTTGATTGTATGTTTGTTGTACACTCGCATTTGGCGAAACCTTGAAAACTTAACAGCCTGTCTATGAGGGATTTCGTTTGCATATTCACGATAGTCAGGTCTAGACCCTAATTAGATGCCACTCAATGAAGCGTTGTTTAGCGACACGCAATGAAACTTTAACCCATTACCTCACATGCTATTTTGGATACAACATCTTTGAAATAATCTACCGAAAAGGAGCATTAACTAGAGAAAAGGAAAATTTTAGAATTGTGTAGTTTGAAACCATTGTGATACAAAGAGCAATTGCTCTATTTATCACAATGGTTTCACAAAGTGACTTTTACAGAGTCGTTAATAGTCGTCAATATGAAGGGATGGCTTATGTACGATTTGAACATATAGCACATGTTAGCTTAGGATTTCAAACAGTGTAGACTTAGATTGATAAATGATTCTTATGAGAAAACACTCTATCTTGTAATATAATTAGTTTCAGTAGATCTACATGGCTTGCAAATGCTTGACCCTTACCCAGTGGTGAAACAATGAAGTTGAAATGTGGATCTGTTCAAGTTTGACTACGTCCAATTTGATTACGCTTTGGAGAAATTGACACCAAGTGTCAAATAGTTTGGATCCTGATGAGAAGCCGAGTTACTCGGCATCCCATACGGATCCAAACCGATTGTAAATGTATTTTAGGCAGATGATAATAGAGAAAGGCTTAAATTAGCGCCACTGCATTCGTCAAATCGGACTAAACACTGTTTGTCATTCATTACCACATATTCTGAACATATCGACCAGCAGTACAGGTCTCTGTCAGACATTGGTAATCAGGGCCTACACTGTTTGTAATTCCTGAAGGTTATATGTAGTAAAATATAGTCTATAACGGCAACTATATTACATCAAGTATTTTGTGTTAAAGGCAGGTGGCTGCTTAAAGCAAGGTGAAAGTAAAACAGAACGCTCCTATAGGAGCGTGCTGGTTTACTGTCACCTTGCCTTAAGCAGTCACCCGCCCTAAATACCAACCAATTAACACAATTTATTGACCATTATAGAGAGGTTTTACTTTACCTCCTATAACAGGATGCAAATAAAACTGAAGCAGCTTTAATACCTTTTGCAATCTAAAGAACTGGTCGAAATACCATACGAGATTCTCTAAGATGTTTCGTTCAGCTTTTAAGGTACCAATGACAAGCACAACATTAATCCAGATCTGAGTGGAATCATAGATGCGTGAGCCTGAGTAGTATAGTAATTTCTGAAAAGTTAAGCAAATGTGATGACAACTGAAAAAAAACAACAACAAGTACACTGTCTTTAGTGGAGACTATAAATCTACAGAATGCAAGCTTCATGCATAATACAGTATACCCCCTCTAAATCGGAATTTTAGAAAAAATAAGAACTCACTTTGTTATGCAGGTGGCTGCTTAATGCTTGGTAAAAGTAATGCCGTATATATAGGAGCTTTTCGGATTACTTTTGCCCTGTGTTAAGCAACCACCAGTCCTGCATTTTAACACTCGTCTGTTCAATAAATTAATGACCGCTGAGGAAAGGGTATACTGTACTAAATTGTATTGAAAATAACGCCTGGCTTGTACGGTCTATGTCTGGGAGAGCAAGCGTATAACTGCAGGCATATATATATAAATTTTATCAGACATTTTACAGTATATCTATAATAATTATTTTCCCGAAAGAAACATACTTACTTAAAACTCTGCGCGCTAAATAGTTTTTCATTTGCAACAGTTATCGTCTGCTACACTTCGTATTTTTTCTCATTTCTTTGCTAAACTATAGTTAAAGTTTCATACACCTCGGATCTTATGTGACGTCACATTATGAAGGGTCTCATCTGGATCCAAACTGTTCGCATAGTTTCACCGCTGCCTTGCAAAGGTTTATTTTTTCAACGCTTTACAAAAATGCCCTTAGTGCTTCGTCTTTTTTCTACGCTAGTAGTAGAATGCCAGTATTTTATAACCAGGAGGCACATTTAATGATCGTTATATCCAAAAGGCATTATTTGAAGTTAACCCTTTCCCTGTTTTATATTTATTCAAAATTCGAATACCTATTGAATATTCATTGATAAAATAGGCATATGCAAGGTGGAACATTTTGGAAAGTAAAGAAACAGATATATCAAATTCCATTAGCAAACAGAGCAGACCCTGATCATGCGTCTCCTATAGGGGCCTTCTGATCTGGGTCTGCTCTGTTTGTAAGTGCGTGAAAACATGTTTTATAAAGGAAAGAGTTAAGGGATGGCGTAATAGGATTGTGATGTACTGCAAAAATGGTTCCCCGAATTATGAATACCCTTTTACCCTTTCGGCGCCAAATTTCTAATTGTCGTCTGCAATCCAAGTTTGTTAAATCATTCAGTAAACTAAGGAAATGAGATAAATAAATGCAAATTTCGAAGGAACAAAGCACATATATAGAAAAAGAGATTGAGACAAATAGAGAAGTCCCTGATCAGACGCCGCCTTGAAAAGGCGGCGTCTGATCTGGGACTGCACTATTTGTCGTGGTACATTTATGTGACTGCGGCGGTGAAAGGGTTAACCATTTCCCTGTTGCATATCCATATAAGAAATAATCACATCATTAATGTTAATTAGAATAATTTATTTTCATAATGGCATTTAAACACATAACATTTTTTTCTCAGAGAGAAGCTTTAACTTCAGATCTATATCATGCAATACATGTAAGTAAAATGAGCATACCCTGAAGGAGCCATCTGATTTTGGTCTACTTTGTTTTCAAATGCGTGAAAAGGGGGTATATATGATGGAAAGTGTTAATTCTTAACTTCATGATTATTTATATAAGAAACAATATATGTATGAATATTAGTGAGCTTTATTATTTTGTCTAAGAAAATAAAAGTAGACCCTGATTAGACGGCCCTATCCCGCTGTGAAAAAATGCTATAATTCAGATCTGGTGCAATTTTGACTACTTCCGATTCGATCAAGAACATATTGACTGAGCAACTTGCAGCTTGGATCCTAATGAGACACTACGAAGACCGGGACGAAGTTAAAACCATAAACAAGAGTGTGTCACCTGCTCGCATCTGACACAAAAACAGTTAATGTGCTGGAGTGAAATCAGAACAAAGGGTATTGCATGCAGAGTGATGGACCTTAGCTACATCAATGGTTCTCAATGAGAGGAAGACACATGTGGAATTTAAAAGCTCTATAATTATCAGTTTAGAAATGACAGCCAAAAAAAGAAAGATGAACAAAGAGGAATAACTAAAAAAGTATTGCATGCAGAGTAATGGACCTTAGTTACATCAATGGCCCACAATGTGGAATTTGAAAGTTCTATAATAATTAGTTTAGAAATGTCAGCCAAAAACAGAAAGTGTGACGGGCAGACAGACGGACAGACAGACAGACAGACGGCGAAAAAGTGATTCCTAAGTGACACACTGCCTCTCGGCAGGTGACACAAAAAGGAAATTTGCAATGACAGTATTAAAATCAGATACACGCATGTAGCAAATATTGAAACAGATCAGATCCTGACCAAACAACGCTTGTAAGAACAGTTTGATCTTGGTCGATTCTATGTTCAAATTCGGGAAAATCAGCAATTTCCAAGGAAAGGGTAAACACTGTGATTCACTTGTCATTCTTTGAATTCAGTTTGTATAATGAATGAATGAATGAAATGAATGAATAAATGAATGAAATATTTTATTTAATGAGGGCAACTCAATCTTCATTGAGGCCCTCGATTAAAAGAATACAAAGTACCAAAACATTAAACAAAGAAACAATTCATTTACAGGGTGCAAAAGCGCTCCTCTGTCGCAAACAAATACTATGAAACTCGGACAACGAGGAGTATATTTACAATTAGGGGCAATATCAGACTCTGAAAAACCCGGTGTCCGATCTGGTCCCACACTGCAAATTTATGGGTGAAAGAAAAACGCTTTCGTTATCGTTGACAAAAGTATTAAAAAACGATTTTAAAACAAATACAGATCGGATAAGAACTTCGCATTGCTTTCAGCTTGCAGAGACAATTTGTCTTCACAATGTGCTATAAGTTTGTCAACTGCCACATTTAAGAAAAAATAAAAACAATTTCTCAGTACAATATCAGTGTCGCACAATTAGGATCCATATTATATCTTGAGTAACCCGATGTATAATAAGATCCGGAACTGTTCTAAATGGCATCATATTCGAACACTGAAAGCTGTAGGTCAAGGCAAATGTCACAAACACATAAAGCTATTGTTGATACCTGGCAATATTTACTTATAAGTCCTTATCACTCAATGATCATGATATAAA
The DNA here is from genome assembly GCA_963576725.1 of Azorinus chamasolen. Taxonomy (NCBI): domain Eukaryota; kingdom Metazoa; phylum Mollusca; class Bivalvia; order Cardiida; family Solecurtidae; genus Azorinus; species Azorinus chamasolen. The sequence goes on from OY755244.1 coordinate 48,595,908, forward strand.
CCATTAGCTAGATTGAATCGAGAATAGAAACCAAAGTTGTGTGTTTTTATCTAAATTCAAGCCATTTAACATTCCAAAGTTTAACATTAGCAGAATAAAGCTAAAATAATAATTTTAAAAGGCATAATATGGAATTGGTAAGAAATTGGTATCAGTGAGGAAGAGGGATATAGTACTGAGCAAATTATCGATTGTTTATATCATTTTCTCTGAGATCTAAGCCACCGAATGAAGTAGTGAAACTATCAATAGTATTCATACATCGAATGGAATCCGGTATTTTATTCCATACTAAGACATACTTTCTTTAAATTGTTCTAAATTTGGTCTTAAAAAGTAAAGTACCTAGTTATAGTCTACTTTAAGTCCGAATGTCCGCTCAGCCGACTGTACATTACCTCCCCTGGTCATTGAGTCATTGGCCTACAATATTGAGCACTGCTAACATGTGGCGCAATCATGCAGCCGCAGTACCGGCGAGTGACCCTCACAGGTACCCATTTAAACCCCTGGGTGGAGAGGAGGTGCGGGTGGGAGACACGGAAAAGCGTCTCTGAAATTTCCGGGAGGGACCGGGATTTGAACCCCGGACCTCCGGACTGATAGTCAAGCTCGCTACCATTAGATCACCGCACATCACAAGGAATTTTATAATGTCCATTACATGAAGATCGTAAACTGGCGTACACTTTGTTTTCTTTATCAAACACATCATGAACGTAGTCTGGTACTAGTCCATCCGAGACCTTGTATATAAATTTAGCCTTTTGCAGAATAATTATTTCATTAATATTCAGAGAATTCATTGTTTTCTATTGCGTCCGGAAATGACAAATAATAATTTCCGAGAATAATTGTGCATGCTCCTTTCTGCAAAATCAATTATTTAGAAAGATTAGTAGTATTTGTCCCACCCTAAACAATGTTACAGAAATCTAAATGTGGCTGGATGTAAGCTTTATAAAAAGGATTTTTTTTTTTTACTTTATTAACATGGTCGTCCCATTTCAGATTTTCATTTATATATTGTCCCATTTCAGATTTTCATTTATATGCACGCCTAACAATTTGCCCCCTTTGATGAGATCAGTGGTATGTTTTTAAATGTTAGATTGAATGAAGAATCGTGAAACTTGGCTCTCTTATGGGGAGTTGTATTCAGTAAAGTTGTTGTCTTATCAGTATTAAGGACCATTCCGTTTGTTCGACACCAAGTCTCTAGTAGATCTAAAAATTGATTTCTAGCGTGTTTTAATCTATGAACCCCAGATATAGTGGTACCGTCTGCATCCATCGTTTACCGCCTTCAACCATTTATCAATTATGTGCAATAGAGCAAGCTTACAGCTATGTAATTTTCCTGAAATCAATTTGTGTTTGGACGATAAGATTGTATTGATTCAAATAATTAACAAGGGTGTCATGAACATGTTTCCGTAAAGCGGGAAGCTGTAATTATTGGCATCATATTTAGAGCCAGCTTTGAATAAAGTATTCACATTCGCAGATGTCCATGTATCTGGAAATATACTTTGCGATATACTTAGATTAATAACATAATGAACAATGGGATAAATTATATTTGCCGACAATTTCAACAACCTTGGACAAAGTTCATCAAGTCCAGCTGATTTTGAAATATCTAGATGTAGGAGCCTTTTGCGTACCTTTTCTTTATTTACTTTAGGAATATTAAAAATACATCGGCATTGGAACACGTTGATTTACAAAGTATTTGACAGTTCTTAAATCACAGGAAGGAATATTCTCTTTCAGGTTTTTAGCAATATTTGTAACAATGTATTAACTCCTTTGACATTTGTTGTGAATCGTTAATTTTTACGCAATTTATATTTAAACTGCGGACAGATGATTTGTCACCACTTTGCGCTGTAAATTCTTTAAATATCTTCCAAACAGTGGATGGGTCATTTTGGCCCTCAATAATTTTGTTTTGGTATGATGCCTTTTTTGCAACATTTATAAAGTAAGCAACTTTTTTTTCTATATATCCTATAATTATTCAGATCAAATCTTGCCTTAAATTTGTCTCAGTCTTTCATAGCATCAAGAATATCTCCATTTAGCCAATCATGTTGATGTGACTTTTTTACCCTGTGTTGTCTCAAAGGTACATGTTTATCAGTACTAACAGATACTGTTTCTATAAAAGAATTAAGTACTTCATTGGCATTACAACTTTGCACTAAATAACCCCACTCTACATTTGTGATATCACATAGAAAATATTCTTCATTGAAATACTTGAAAGACCTTTATGTATTTGTGATTCTTTTTTATGATTTTGAGGTTGAATTTTCTTGAACAAAGAATTGGAAAGTGATCACTTAAGCCAAGGTTTGGAACTAATGCCCAGATGGAATTTTACGGATTGTTGGAATAAACATGATCAATAAAGGTGGCTGTAAATAGTGTTGATTCTCTGGTTGGACCAGTAATTAACTGTGTGATACCAAGGGAAGATGTGGAATTGGACTATTCATATGTGATACGATAATTCATTAGAGCTCTATTAAAATCTCCTAAAATAAGAATCTCTTTGTCTTCAAGGTGACACTTTTCTATATTGGTTTCGAAAACATCTTTCCATAATGATCGAGCATCCGGGTGCCGATAAATAATACATAGTAAAAAATGTTTCGAGCCATCTATTTTCCAAATCAACATTTTCTAGATCCTCGCGTTTCCTGCATAAACTAGAATCGCTCCAGCCCTATTTTCTGTTCGGTCTCTACGAAAAGGCAGCTGAAAACCTTTAAGTGAAAAACTTTCCATAGGATAATTTTCACTAAGTTTAGTTTCAGTTAAACCAAATACATCTTATTTATGTCATCATTATTTTCAGCTCATCGACATTTGAACTTAAACTCTGTATATTTAGATGGCCAATAACCAAACCAGTTTTACTTAGTAGAGTAGAGTGGTTACTTAAACATGATGTAAATGCCCTTCTGAACATAGGTTTAGCGACGTAAAGTTTGGCTTTGATATGGCACCATGGTCGTGTCTCTATTCAAGGGACCAACATTGATCTTGCTTGTGACCCAAATTTCCATACGACCAACACTTAACTGGTAAACGATGCCTACACTGAACAGTTTCATGGGTTGTCTCTCCACAGCAAATGCCGATTGCCCCACAATTATAGGCCTAAGCTTTCTTCTAGAGTCTCCGTTGATGCGCTATCCAAACTGGCGCCTTCTAGTTACAGGTATAAATACTACATTGTCAAAGCTGCGAACAATTTCAATGGTGTTATTTATTGTATCTAGCAATCGCCTAATGCCGGATGCAGACGGATGTATGATATTGATATCGCACTGTTCCAAATATCGTGTACACACTAATCCATTGTTGTCGTGGAAAGCTCTAAATACATCCACATATTCTCTCAACGATGATGTTTAGTGGTCAAACATCGAAAGCTAATTTACACAAAATTACCCTGATCTTGGGATTACTGTCCATTTCAATATACTTTGTCACTAAATTTGAATCGAGATTTTTTATTTCGAGTCTGACTGAACTTAATTCAACTTCATTTGATTGCATCGTTTTTCACGAACTCCCATGCTAAATACCCCCTCAATGGCATGCAGTAATAAGGAAGAAAATGCCGAAAATACATTTTCTACATGCTAATTCGATCAGCTGTTTCTTTTTGCAAATGGCCACCGTATGTATGTATTGTGGAGCATATCATTTTTCAACAGGGGTGACTTTTATACTAAATGACATAATTTCATGAATGACGTCAACTTTTAAGAGCTATAATTACCCTCAGAAAAAGTCGAATGTTCCACTCGACGTCATTCGTCCACCATTCGCGTTTTGAAATGAACATGTTTCAAATGGGAACACATTTTTTTTTAGGCCTGAAATCCTTATTTAAAGATGGATTCAAGGGAAACTCGGACATAGAGTTCGTGTGAAAAACGATGAGAAAAGTGGTTTAAATTTGATATCAATCCGATAAGAAATGAAATTAAGTCTCGAATAAAATTCAGTGACAAAGTAAATTGAAATGGACAGTAGATGGTTTTAGTGTTGCTACAAGCTAATCCTATTGTTCCTCGATTAATTCACTGTCCTTCTCCTGTGCTGTGTCATTTTCTCCGACGTAAATGATGATTGTATCAAACATTGAAATGAAAAAGGTCAAAAGTAAATTGCATAAACTTGATAAACGTTATTTGAGTCTAACGAGAAAATCGATTTGAGTTATGTATACCATCCATCAGGTAACAAATGAGGACAAAAGTTGTCGTAAGAACTGCATATACAGAGACGCACTTCTAAACCGGAATTCTAGTAGAGAATAATTTAGATACTTTTAGGCAGGTGGTTGCTTAATGCAGGGTGAAAGTCATGCAGAAAGCTCCTATAGGAGCTTTCTGCATGACTTACATCCTGTATTAAGCTGCCACAGGTGTCCAAGACCGTTATTGATACTAAATTAACCATCCAGTACAAAGGGCTTTTACTGTATACGAATTGAAATGATAAGCGCGTCTTGGCTGGTATTTTCAAACATCGTAGAACCAGATGAGATGCTGAGTCACTCAGCGTCGCACAATGATGCAAACTATATGGCACTCGCCCAATAGTCTCTAAATAATAGTCTCAAAAGTAATGCAAATTATATCTCAATGCATAAAACGAACTGTTGGTGTCGAGGTGTCGAGTGTCTCTTACAAGGACATAAGCAGGCCGCGTAGATACAGATTAAAGGGCTCCTGAAAGTGCCCTGTGATCAAGGTATTCACTGTTTGCTTGAACTTATTGAAGGGAAAGGCTTATACCAGTAAAAACTTGTTTGTTGTACATACACACCGTGAAAAATTGATGGACCCCAAATTAAGATCCGGACGGGGTTTCCTTAACCATATCCTCCATAGATACGCCTTTTTACGCCCTTGCAAACAGAGTAGACCAAAATCAGACGGCTCCTACAGGAGCCGCCTGATCTGGGTTTGCTCTGTTTGCTTTTTTACGATATATGTATGATTCTACTACACAGTTTCTGTCATGGCCAAAAATTCTTGCATTCATGTGCAATCAGAAAATAATAATCTAATTAAAAGTCATGCCGTCATTATTTCTTACATGAACATTCATGGAGTAAAGGGTTGACTGACATGAGAATCAATAAGTTAACCCTTCGCTTGCTATTCACGTTAATATACCTTCCTGTAAATAGTGAAGACCCAGATGAGACAGCTCCTGCAGGAGCTGTCTCATCAGGGTCTGCACTATTTACAAGTTGATTGTGCAACCAGTACAATCCACAGCAGTGATTGCACAGCGAAATACTTGTACACAGTGAAGATATATGTAATTATACAATAGGGCTTGGGTAAAGAAGGAGAAATGAGTTTTAAAATTCTGCAAGAGAAGGGTTAATACATCCATATGTTTTACAGACACTTATGTTTATTTATTTATTTAGTGGTTTTACTGTATATTCTAAAGGGAGTAAAGTGTGTTCCTTATCATTGAATGTGATGGTAAACAGGAAACGACTGTGAATAATTGAAACAATTTATCGAGTGGAAATTGTTGAACGTGCAATGTTCAGCTAGAATGTCACGTGTACATCAACGATATCCACTTGCAAATAACTTTCATTCAGATTCGGTTCTCAACAAAAATGCGCCTCGTTAGGCTTCTTTAACAGAAATTCCCTCGAAACGTAAAATGAATTTGTAATTTAAAATTGAATGGGATGAAACACTGACACAGAGGTCCAGATAAGATACGTAAATTAAAAATATTTTCAAAAATAACTTCTTCATTCCTCTACCTAACCCTATGCCGTGACGATGTCTCGATTAGACGATTCTAAAGAGTGCTCACATCATAGGGTTTGGTGGAGAAATGATGATCTTAGTATTTGAGTACGCAGCTTTATCAGTAGTTCTGTTGACAAGACTGTTGCTTACTCAGACTGCTATTAACAGAACCAAACAAGGCGTCAGATGTATGATCAAAGAAGAACAAGACTTAACGATATCTCCATATGTCACAGAGATGCACTAGCGGCGTTAACTCTTTCACCACCCGTGTCAACAGTTTGGATCCAGATAAGACGCCGTCTCTTCTGGGTCTTCTCTGTTTGCAAATGCATGAAAAGGCGTTTATATGAAGGATCTGCATCCAAACGTTTTGACATACCACTCATCCTTTAGAAATACATTGAAGTAAAGGCTACTCTGAAACTTAAAGCAGAAGACATTGTTAACCCTTCTCTTGCTGAATTTTACATTTCTCCTTTACCCATGCCCTGTTGTATAATTACATATATCTTCACTGTGCACAAATATTTCGCTGTGCAATCACTGCTGTGGAGTGCACTGGTTGCACAATCAAATTGTAGATAGTGCAGACCCTGATGAGACAGCTCCTGCAGGAGCTGTCTCATCTGGGTCTTCACTATTTACAGGTAGGTATATTGACGTGAATACCAAGCGAAGGGTTAATTAACTTGACATAAATATGAATAACAATTGGTACATGATCCAAACAACACTTATCACCATGAATCTTTCTTTCTACAAAACGTATCCATATTAACCCTTTCCATGATGTCCCTGACCTGACCCGCGTTTGCCAACAGCTTGAGTCCATATTGAGACGTCGAATAACTCGGCGTCGCACCAATATCAATGCTTATTAAACTTTTGGTTGAGTCTGAGTTTGTTCTCAAGTTTTGAGAACTCAAATCTGACCAATCAAAAACTTGGACCCAGAATTCAAGTTGTTTGACACTCTGTCAAAAGTGTATCGAACGCCTGCTCGAATAGGAGGTAGTCAAAAACTGCATCATATCTAATTAGAGTTGACATCATATTTCACTGCGGGTAAAGTACTAATAGACATTTTTCGCTGCTGCTGATTGCGAGTAGCGGGTGACTGTGCACGACTTATTTGAGGGGGCTTTCTCAAACCATTCGGACGTAATGCTGTTTGAAATTGAATTACCGTCTGCTTTCTTGTCGTCTCCTTATTTTCCAAATACAAATACAGTAACACCCCTCTAATGCGATCACTTTACGAATGGAAATAAATATCTTTAAAAGCAGATGGTTGCTTAATGCAGGTCTAAAGTTATGCAGAAATCCCCAGCAGGAGCTTTCTGCATAACATTCGACCTGCATTAAGCTTCCACCTGTATTTAAGACCCAGAATTATACATCTTTTTTGTTGTCGCATTAGAGGGGTTTTACTGTAGTTTGATTTCATTACTTCTGCACTAATGAAACGCTTTGTCGAACATCTTCGGCCTCAGATTAGCCCTTTTGGTTTTGTGGGATGTGTACTGTTTAACATTCTGCCCACTACGGGTAAATTTGGATCCAGACGAAACGCCGCATGACGTGGCATCTCATCTTGATCCAAACTGTTTGACACTCTGCTAATATTTTTCGGTACAAAAATGCAGAACATTGTTGCAGACGGCAAAGTTTTGCAGACGACAACTGCGTACCAAGTAGAAGGTTAACCAAATTTCGCAAGGCAGCACAATAATCGTGTGAGTACGACGTTTGGTGAAAAGGTACCAATTTCTGGATCCAATATGTATGGGTCTCCAAATCGGTAACTAAAAAGATGAATAAGTTAAAAACAAAATAAGTATTATGTTAATCATTTAATCCCATATGCTTCCGTCTGCAGATAAGACCGGCACATATTTTTACAATTCGTCCTAAAAGGGACATTGAATGCCCCCACACAGAGTTCACTGCTCTGTAAGACTTGAGCTTGGCAATGGCATGCATGACACTCACTCGATATGCTGAATGAACCCTATTAAACTTTCTGCACTGTTGCAAATCTCTTCCTTGCTTTCTGGCCAGCTGTGCAGAGTTGTAAGCAATCAGAAGCGGACATTTGTTAGGATATACATGTATCTTGTCTGCTAACAAATTTAATTCTGTAAAGGGAGATAATTTGGAACATATCGTCTTAGTCAACGGACGATTGTACACAAACTGCTTAAGAATTATTCTCCAAAATTCAAGTTTTTTGTCACTGGCTACTTTTCAACATTATTGCTAACTTTCATGAGAAAAACATGATATTCTATCTCGTTTATGACTTGTTAAGTAGTTACAATAAAAGGGGAGTTACTTCCCTTTATGCAACTGGTTGAAGCACGGTCGACATCTATTTCTATTTTCGGACGTTTTATTGTTTATGTCAGTATGCAATTTGAGTGATAAAATGTACTAAGCAAGCTTAGCTTGCATCTTTAATGTATGACTATGATTTTGTTCAGTAAAGGCATGCCGTGCGTGTTTTAAGCACGTACGTTTTTTGGGGAGGCCAGGGCTGCTACATTTTTTCTGAAAACGTTGGGAAGAAGTAGCAAATGCAGAGAGGAACGCAAGTCACACGCAAGGTGTACGTACGTGGCACGTACGACAGCCTCGCCCTGGTCGGTTGCGTGCACCGTACGTTGCACGCGTGGTAAGTGAGTTGAAAGTGCTTACAACGTGCTCACAACGTACGATATCCGTGCGATTGCCGCATTATCGTACGGAGACCGTACGGTCCAAGTGCTGCTCACGTACGGTCCACTTGAGTTTTGTCAGTTCATTGCACAGTAGAACTGGGGAAGTGCCGAGTGAGCACAGACCACGTACTTATCACGTGCGCTACACGCACGTGCTAAGTGCGTAGTCTGTAGAGCAAGCGACTGTGGGGAAAAAGATTAAAACACTCACGGAGTCAGTACGTTGTGCGCACATCGGCTGTAGAAGCACGTGCGTCACCCTTACGTTGGTGAATCCGTAGCCCGAACGCAGCTCGAACGCAGCGAAAGTTTTGCATGCACTAAAAGTGCTACGGCGTGTCTGCGTGCTCCTAAATCCGTACGGAGGCCGTACTCACCACGTACGGATCCCCAAAATTTCCCCACGTTTTTGCACGTAGACAACACGCACGTGCACGTTTTGCGGGTTGTGACCACCGCTTAACTTAAACTGCATGAAAATATTCAATCTTTTTAGATGGATGAGCTGGGTTTTACCGCACTGCCACCCTGAATAGGTCACATAGCGCCGACTTTGGTATCCAAAGTCTGTTTCATGACATATCATAACTGTTCTTTTGGTCATGTTTTCATTAATTAAGTTACAGCAAAACAATATCAAATGAATCCCTTCTTTAAAGGCACATTATCCGCCCTTGTTATACAGGTACATTTATAATACCTTATCAAACGTTTTGAGAAGACCCCCATATTTAGTCCGCCACTCGCTTGTCGAGAGCCGTGTTCAGCAGCAGCGAAAAATGTCTATTCAGTTAGCTCTTTCGCTGCCAAAATTTGTCGTCTGCAAACTATGTCGTCTGCTACAATTTTCCGTTTTTACTTTTCTTCATTTTGTTTTGTTTAAAATAAACAGTCACAGTAACAAACTGTTCGGATCCTGATGAGACGCCGAGTTACTCGGCGTCTCATCTGGTTCCAAACTGTTTGCATAGATACATGTAATCACAGATGCGATATCGCCAGCGAAAGAGTATAATCAATCTAACAGGCAATAATAATAAATGGGAAATATGTGACAGCCTCGTTGGGTTCAAAATAAAGTACAGTTATGGAAATCAGTTGGCAAACGATATTGAAACATTGCACATAAATCTGCAAAGAACAATTCTAGGAGCGTGGAATTCGGCAAAATGTTCAATACTTGGACCTTTGTCTGCTAACATCGACTTAATTGGAATTTGCAAACAGCTTGGATTCAGATGAGACATCCAAGCTGTTTGACACTCAGTCAATATTGTCTCAAAAAAAAAAAAATCGGAGTAAATACAGTGATAGATAGGAATTTAACCAGTTATATTCCTGTATAACAGGTGAAGAATAAAATGGCTAAAGCATAACACATAATTATACCTTAAATGTCATCAGAAAAAATCATGACGAAATAGATCGACTGGATCAACTTAATTTCATCTTGTGAAAGGTCGATTCCTTTTCAAGTATATCAAATGGATAGAGACAATTTGGCCCATAACTCAACTCTTCCTTACTGTGATGAACAAAATTAGAACTGGTGAAACTTGACTACATGTATCTCCGATTATATCTAGCATCGGAGAAACTATTGACAGGGTGTCAAACAGATTGGACCCAAATCAGACGACGAATTACTCTAACTTTTGTTTTTGAAAATGAAATCTTGCACATTAACCCATAGCCTGCCAATCACAACTATAGTTGCATTTGCAAACAGTGTAGACCCAGATGAGAGAGTTCCTAAAGGAGCTCTCTAATCTGGGTCTGCATGTTCTATGCTTTTGCATAGGAAAATCATTTGAACATATCCTGTATATTTTTGTTAAGATTTGCCTAATTAATATTCAAGAAGGCCGGAGTTAAAAACTATTTGGCATGCTAAGGGTTAATATATGCAGGGTAATTTATGAGTTATGCGCTTGAAATAAATATATCTTTTCTACACGACAACGTTTTTTGCATTGGTCTGATACACTTTTGACTATCCGATTCGAGCAAGTTTTTTTAAGACTATGAAACATCGAGCTGTAGCTATATAAAAGTTAAAACAGTGAGTGGGAAAAGGGTTAAGGTAGCGATATAAGGGTTAAGGTAGCGGGATGAGGGATACAATCCATTACTGAACAACAAATTCATACGGCTGTTGTTTGCAATAATTTGTCTTATTGTTCGAGTACAGACATCCTAAATATAAACCAATTTATACCATTGATTAAATTTTGAAGTGACTGTGGTGGTTTCCTTGTCTAGACAACTTATCCTGGCTATTATTTGATTGAATTTAAAGCGTCAGCATGCTGGTTATTTGAAACACCATCCGAATTGTTATTAAAGAAGAACTGAGAATGCTCTAAGTAACCTTTGCCATCTGTCTGGTGTATATATAGATTTAGATTAGTTTAGTTAAACGTGTTTATTTCAGAAATTACAGGGTTCGACAAGTTTCTTTATAACAATTGTGATTTGATCAAGCAACTTGCTTATTAAGATGCCCTCCTTGCCATAGTTTATAATGTAAGGGCGGGTTTGTTGTACAAGGTAATGAACTCACGTACAAAAAACAAAACATACAACGAAACAAACATATGTTGACGACATCTCAATTATTAACACTTGTAACTCCATATGATAAGTCCAGTGGGATGTGTGCGCTATAATGACATAGTTAGAATGAGATCAGTTCAACGTGTTGAGATATGATCAATACTAGTTCGTAAATACTGTTGTCGTATAATACATGTCTATCAGGACTGTTGTAAGTGTCCCTAAAATATATGCGTGAAGTTGGCAGTGGGTTAGGTATTAGACATTCAGAAGTACATTAGCGAATGTACTGCTGCAGTGGGTTAGGCATTCAGAAGTACATAGGCGAATGTACTGCTGCAGTGCGTTAGACATTCAGAAGTACATTCGGAAAAATTAGTTTTTCAGCGAATCCACTGCTGCAGTGTGTTAGACATTCAGAAGTACATTGCCGAATGTACTGCTGCAGTGTGTTAGGCATTCAAAAGTACATAGGCGAATGTACTGCTGCAGTGCGTTAGACATTCAGAAGTACATTCGGAAAAAATAGTTTTTCAGCGAATCCACTGCTGCAGTGTGTTAGGCATTCAGAAGTACATTGGCGAATGTACTGCTGCAGTGTGTTAGGCATTCAAAAGTACATAGGCGAATGTACTGCAGCAGTGCGTTAGACATTCAGAAGTACATTCGGAAAAAATAGTTTTTCAGCGAACCCACTGCTGCAGTGGGTTAGACATTCAGAAGTACATTGCCGAATGTACTGCTGCAGTGTGTTAGGCATTCAAAAGTACATGGGCGAATGTACTGCTGCAGTGCGTTAGACATTCAGAAGTACATTCGGCAAAAATTAGTTTTCAGCGAATCCACTGCTGCAGTGTGTTAGACATTCAGAAGTACATTGGCAAATGTACTGCTGCAGTGTGTTAGGCATTCAAAAGTACATAGGCGAATGTACTGCAGCAGTGCGTTAGACATTCAGAAGTACATTCGGAAAAATTAGTTTTTCAGCGAATCCACTGCTGCAGTGTGTTAGGCATTCAGAAGTACATTGGCAAATGTACTGCTGCAGTGTGTTAGGCATTCAGAAGTACATGGGCGAATGTACTGCTGCAGTGCGTTAGGCATTCAGAAGTACATTCGGAAAAAATAGTTTTTCAGCGAATCCACTGCTGCAGTGTGTTAGGCATTCAGAAGTACATTGGCGAATGAACTGCTGCAGTGTGTTAGGCATTCAAAAGTACATAGGCGAATGTACTGCTGCAGTGCGTTAGACATTCAGAAGTACATTCGGAAAAATTAGTTTTTCAGCGAATCCACTGCTGCAGTGTGTTAGACATTCAGAAGTACATTGGCGAATGTACTGCTGCAGTGTGTTAGGCATTCAAAAGTACATGGGCAAATGTACTGCTGCAGTGCGTTAGACATTCAGAAGTACATACGGCAAAAATAGTTTTTCAGCGAATCCACTGCTGCAGTGTGTTAGACATTTAGAAGTACATTGCCGAATGTACTGCTGCAGTGTGTTAGGCATTCAAAAGTACATAGGCGAATGTACTGCAGCAGTGCGTTAGACATTCAGAAGTACATTCGGAAAAAATAGTTTTTCAGCGAATCCACTGCTGCAGTGTGTTAGGCATTCAGAAGTACATTGGCGAATGTACTGCTGCAGTGTGTTAGGCATTCAAAAGTACATAGGCGAATGTACTGCTGCAGTGCGTTAGACATTCAGAAGTACATTCGGAAAAATTAGTTTTTCAGCGAATCCACTGCTGCAGTGTGTTAGACATTACGAAGTACATTGCCGAATGTACTGCTGAAGTGTGTTAGGCATTCAAAAGTACATAGGCGAATGTACTGCAGCAGTGCATTAGACATTCAGAAGTACATTCGGAAAAATTAGTTTTTCAGCGAATCCACTGCTGCAGTGTGTTAGACATTCAGAAGTACATTGCCGAATGTACTGCTGCAGTGTGTTAGGCATTCAAAAGTACATAGGCGAATGTACTGCAGCAGTGCGTTAGACATTCAGAAGTACATTCGGAAAAATTAGTTTTTCAGCGAATCCATTGCTGTAGTGTGTTAGACATTCAGAAGTACATTGCCGAATGTACTGCTGCAGTGTGTTAGGCATTCAAAAGTACATAGGCGAATGTACTGCAGCAGTGCGTTAGACATTCAGAAGTACATTCGGAAAAATTAGTTTTTCAGCGAATCCACTGCTGCAGTGTGTTAGGCATTCAGAAGTACATTGGCAAATGTACTGCTGCAGTGTGTTAGGCATTCAAAAGTACATAGGCGAATGTACTGCTGCAGTGCGTTAGACATTCAGAAGTACATTCGGAAAAATTAGTTTTTCAGCGAATCCACTGCTGCAGTGTGTTAGGCATTCAAAAGTACATGGGCGAATGTACTGCTGCAGTGCGTTAGACATTCAGAAGTACATTCGGCAAAAATTAGTTTTCAGCGAATCCACTGCTGCAGTGTGTTAGACATTCAGAAGTACATTGGCAAATGTACTGCTGCAGTGTGTTAGGCATTCAAAAGTACATGGGCGAATGTACTGCTGCAGTGTGTTAGGCATTCAGAAGTACATTGGCAAATGTACTGCTGCAGTGTGTTAGGCATTCAGAAGTACATGGGCGAATGTACTGCTGCAGTGCGTTAGGCATTCAGAAGTACATTCGGAAAAAATAGTTTTTCAGCGAATCCACTGCTGCAGTGTGTTAGGCATTCAGAAGTACATTGGCGAATGTACTGCTGCAGTGTGTTAGGCATTCAAAAGTACATAGGCGAATGTACTGCAGCAGTGCGTTAGACATTCAGAAGTACATTCGGAAAAAATAGTTTTTCAGCGAACCCACTGCTGCAGTGGGTTAGACATTCAGAAGTACATTGCCGAATGTACTGCTGCAGTGTGTTAGGCATTCAAAAGTACATGGGCGAATGTACTGCTGCAGTGCGTTAGACATTCAGAAGTACATTCGGCAAAAATTAGTTTTCAGCGAATCCACTGCTGCAGTGTGTTAGACATTCAGAAGTACATTGGCAAATGTACTGCTGCAGTGTGTTAGGCATTCAAAAGTACATAGGCGAATGTACTGCAGCAGTGCGTTAGACATTCAGAAGTACATTCGGAAAAATTAGTTTTTCAGCGAATCCACTGCTGCAGTGTGTTAGGCATTCAGAAGTACATTGGCAAATGTACTGCTGCAGTGTGTTAGGCATTCAGAAGTACATGGGCGAATGTACTGCTGCAGTGCGTTAGGCATTCAGAAGTACATTCGGAAAAAATAGTTTTTCAGCGAATCCACTGCTGCAGTGTGTTAGGCATTCAGAAGTACATTGGCGAATGAACTGCTGCAGTGTGTTAGGCATTCAAAAGTACATAGGCGAATGTACTGCTGCAGTGCGTTAGACATTCAGAAGTACATTCGGAAAAATTAGTTTTTCAGCGAATCCACTGCTGCAGTGTGTTAGACATTCAGAAGTACATTGGCGAATGTACTGCTGCAGTGTGTTAGGCATTCAAAAGTACATGGGCAAATGTACTGCTGCAGTGCGTTAGACATTCAGAAGTACATACGGCAAAAATAGTTTTTCAGCGAATCCACTGCTGCAGTGTGTTAGACATTTAGAAGTACATTGCCGAATGTACTGCTGCAGTGTGTTAGGCATTCAAAAGTACATAGGCGAATGTACTGCAGCAGTGCGTTAGACATTCAGAAGTACATTCGGAAAAATTAGTTTTTCAGCGAATCCACTGCTGCAGTGTGTTAGGCATTCAGAAGTACATTGGCGAATGTACTGCTGCAGTGTGTTAGGCATTCAAAAGTACATAGGCGAATGTACTGCTGCAGTGCGTTAGACATTCAGAAGTACATTCGGAAAAATTAGTTTTTCAGCGAATCCACTGCTGCAGTGTGTTAGACATTACGAAGTACATTGCCGAATGTACTGCTGAAGTGTGTTAGGCATTCAAAAGTACATAGGCGAATGTACTGCAGCAGTGCATTAGACATTCAGAAGTACATTCGGAAAAATTAGTTTTTCAGCGAATCCACTGCTGCAGTGTGTTAGACATTCAGAAGTACATTGCCGAATGTACTGCTGCAGTGTGTTAGGCATTCAAAAGTACATAGGCGAATGTACTGCAGCAGTGCGTTAGACATTCAGAAGTACATTCGGAAAAATTAGTTTTTCAGCGAATCCATTGCTGTAGTGTGTTAGACATTCAGAAGTACATTGCCGAATGTACTGCTGCAGTGTGTTAGGCATTCAAAAGTACATAGGCGAATGTACTGCAGCAGTGCGTTAGACATTCAGAAGTACATTCGGAAAAATTAGTTTTTCAGCGAATCCACTGCTGCAGTGTGTTAGGCATTCAGAAGTACATTGGCAAATGTACTGCTGCAGTGTGTTAGGCATTCAAAAGTACATAGGCGAATGTACTGCTGCAGTGCGTTAGACATTCAGAAGTACATTCGGAAAAATTAGTTTTTCAGCGAATCCACTGCTGCAGTGTGTTAGGCATTCAAAAGTACATGGGCGAATGTACTGCTGCAGTGCGTTAGACATTCAGAAGTACATTCGGCAAAAATTAGTTTTCAACGAATCCACTGCTGCAGTGTGTTAGACATTCAGAAGTACATTGGCAAATGTACTGCTGCAGTGTGTTAGGCATTCAAAAGTACATAGGCGAATGTACTGCAGCAATGCGTTAGACATTCAGAAGTACATTCGGAAAAATTAGTTTTTCAGCGAATCCACTGCTGCAGTGTGTTAGGCATTCAGAAGTACATTGGCAAATGTACTGCTGCAGTGTGTTAGGCATTCAGAAGTACATGGGCGAATGTACTGCTGCAGTGCGTTAGGCATTCAGAAGTACATTCGGAAAAAATAGTTTTTCAGCGAATCCACTGCTGCAGTGTGTTAGGCATTCAAAAGTACATGGGCGAATGTACTGCTGCAGTGCGTTAGACATTCAGAAGTACATTCGGAAAAATTAGTTTTTCAGCGAATCCATTGCTGTAGTGTGTTAGACATTCAGAAGTACATTGCCGAATGTACTGCTGCAGTGTGTTAGGCATTCAAAAGTACATAGGCGAATGTACTGCAGCAGTGCGTTAGACATTCAGAAGTACATTCGGAAAAATTAGTTTTTCAGCGAATCCACTGCTGCAGTGTGTTAGGCATTCAGAAGTACATTGGCAAATGTACTGCTGCAGTGTGTTAGGCATTCAAAAGTACATAGGCGAATGTACTGCTGCAGTGCGTTAGACATTCAGAAGTACATTCGGAAAAATTAGTTTTTCAGCGAATCCACTGCTGCAGTGTGTTAGGCATTCAAAAGTACATGGGCGAATGTACTGCTGCAGTGCGTTAGACATTCAGAAGTACATTCGGCAAAAATTAGTTTTCAGCGAATCCACTGCTGCAGTGTGTTAGACATTCAGAAGTACATTGGCAAATGTACTGCTGCAGTGTGTTAGGCATTCAAAAGTACATAGGCGAATGTACTGCAGCAATGCGTTAGACATTCAGAAGTACATTCGGAAAAATTAGTTTTTCAGCGAATCCACTGCTGCAGTGTGTTAGGCATTCAGAAGTACATTGGCAAATGTACTGCTGCAGTGTGTTAGGCATTCAGAAGTACATGGGCGAATGTACTGCTGCAGTGCGTTAGGCATTCAGAAGTACATTCGGAAAAAATAGTTTTTCAGCGAATCCACTGCTGCAGTGTGTTAGGCATTCAGAAGTACATTGGCGAATGAACTGCTGCAGTGTGTTAGGTATTCAAAAATACATAGGCGAATGTACTGCTGCAGTGCGTTAGACATTCAGAAGTACATTCGGAAAAATTAGTTTTTCAGCGAATCCACTGCTGCAGTGTGTTAGACATTCAGAAGTACATTGGCGAATGTACTACTGCAGTGTGTTAGGCATTCAAAAGTACATGGGCAAATGTACTGCTGCAGTGCGTTAGACATTCAGAAGTACATACGGCAAAAATAGTTTTTCAGCGAATCCACTGCTGCAGTGTGTTAGACATTTAGAAGTACATTGCCGAATGTACTGCTGCAGTGTGTTAGGCATTCAAAAGTACATAGGCGAATGTACTGCAGCAGTGCGTTAGACATTCAGAAGTACATTCGGAAAAATTAGTTTTTCAGCGAATCCACTGCTGCAGTGTGTTAGGCATTCAGAAGTACATTGGCGAATGTACTGCTGCAGTGTGTTAGGCATTCAAAAGTACATAGGCGAATGTACTGCTGCAGTGCGTTAGACATTCAGAAGTACATTCGGAAAAATTAGTTTTTCAGCGAATCCACTGCTGCAGTGTGTTAGACATTACGAAGTACATTGCCGAATGTACTGCTGAAGTGTGTTAGGCATTCAAAAGTACATAGGCGAATGTACTGCAGCAGTACATTAGACATTCAGAAGTACATTCGGAAAAATTAGTTTTTCAGCGAATCCACTGCTGCAGTGTGTTAGACATTCAGAAGTACATTGCCGAATGTACTGCTGCAGTGTGTTAGGCATTTAAAAGTACATAGGCGAATGTACTGCAGCAGTGCGTTAGACATTCAGAAGTACATTCGGAAAAATTAGTTTTTCAGCGAATCCACTGCTGTAGTGTGTTAGACATTCAGAAGTACATTGCCGAATGTACTGCTGCAGTGTGTTAGGCATTCAAAAGTACATAGGCGAATGTACTGCAGCAGTGCGTTAGACAATCAGAAGTACATTCGGAAAAATTAGTTTTTCAGCGAATCCACTGATGCAGTGTGTTAGGCATTCAGAAGTACATTGGCGAATGTACTGCTGCAGTGTGTTAGGCATTCAAAAGTACATAGGCGAATGTACTGCTGCAGTGCGTTAGACATTCAGAAGTACATACGGCAAAAATAGTTTTTCAGCGAATCCACTGCTGCAGTGTGTTAGACATTACGAAGTACATTGCCGAATGTACTGCTGAAGTGTGTTAGGCATTCAAAAGTACATAGGCGAATGTACTGCAGCAGTGCATTAGACATTCAGAAGTACATTCGGAAAAATTAGTTTTTCAGCGAATCCACTGCTGCAGTGTGTTAGACATTCAGAAGTACATTGCCGAATGTACTGCTGCAGTGTGTTAGGCATTCAAAAGTACATAGGCGAATGTACTGCAGCAGTGCGTTAGACATTCAGAAGTACATTCGGAAAAATTAGTTTTTCAGCGAATCCACTGCTGCAGTGTGTTAGACATTCAGAAGTACATTGCCGAATGTACTGCTGCAGTGTGTTAGGCAGGCGAATGTACTGCTGCAGTGCGTTAGACATTCAGAAGTACATTCGGAAAAAATAGTGTTTCAGCGAATCCACTGCTGCAGTGTGTTAGACATTCAGAAGTACATTGCCGAATGTACTGCTGCAGTGTGTTAGGCATTCAAAAGTACATAGGCGAATGTACTGCTGCAGTGCGTTAGACATTCAGAAGTACATTCGGAAAAATTAGTTTTTCAGCGAATCCACTGCTGCAGTGTGTTAGACATTACGAAGTACATTGCCGAATGTACTGCTGAAGTGTGTTAGGCATTCAAAAGTACATAGGCGAATGTACTGCAGCAGTGCGTTAGACATTCAGAAGTACATTCGGAAAAATTAGTTTTTCAGCGAATCCACTGCTGCAGTGTGTTAGACATTCAGAAGTACATTGCCGAATGTACTGCTGCAGTGTGTTAGGCATTCAAAAGTACATAGGCGAATGTACTGCAGCAGTGCGTTAGACATTCAGAAGTACATTCGGAAAAAATAGTGTTTCAGCGAATCCACTGCTGCAGTGTGTTAGACATTCAGAAGTACATTTCCGAATGTACTGCTGCAGTGTGTTAGGCATTCGAAAGTACATGGGCGAATGTACTGCTGCAGTGTGTTAGGCATTCAAAAGTACATAGGCGAATGTACTGCAGCAGTGCGTTAGACATTCAGAAGTACATTCGGAAAAATTAGTTTTTCAGCGAATCCACTGCTGCAGTGTGTTAGACATTCAGAAGTACATTGCCGAATGTACTGCTGCAGTGTGTTAGGCATTCAAATGTACATAGGCGAATGTACTGCAGCAGTGCGTTAGACATTCAGAAGTACATTCGGAAAAAATAGTGTTTCAGCGAATCCACTGCTGCAGTGTGTTAGACATTCAGAAGTACATTGCCGAATGTACTGCTGCAGTGTGTTAGGCATTCAAAAGTACATAGGCGAATGTACTGCTGCAGTGCGTTAGACATTCAGAAGTACATTCGGAAAAATTAGTTTTTCAGCGAATCCACTGCTGCAGTGTGTTAGACATTCAGAAGTACATTGCCGAATGTACTGCTGAAGTGTGTTAGGCATTCAAAAGTACATAGGCGAATGTACTGCAGCAGTGCGTTAGACATTCAGAAGTACATTCGGAAAAAATAGTTTTTCAGCGAATCCACTGCTGCAGTGTGTTAGGCATTCAGAAGTACATTGGCGAATGTACTGCTGCAGTGTGTTAGGCATTCAGCAGTACATGGGCGAATGTACTGCTGCAGTGCGTTAGACATTCAGAAGTACATTCGGAAAAAATAGTGTTTCAGCGAATCCACTGCTGCAGTGTGTTAGACATTCAGAAGTACATTTCCGAATGTACTGCTGCAGTGTGTTAGGCATTCGAAAGTACATGGGCGAATGTACTGCTGCAGTGTGTTAGGCATTCAAAAGTACATAGGCGAATGTACTGCAGCAGTGCGTTAGACATTCAGAAGTACATTCGGAAAAAATAGTTTTCAGCGAATCCACTGCTGCAGTGTGTTAGACATTCAGAAGTACATTGGCGAATGTACTGCTGCAGTGTGTTAGGCATTCAAAAGTACATAGGCGAATGTACTGCAGCAGTGCGTTAGACATTCAGAAGTACATTCGGAAAAATTAGTTTTTCAGCGAATCCACTGCTGCAGTGGATTAGACATTCAGAAGTACATTGGCGAATGTACTGTTGCAGTGTGTTAGGCATTCAGCAGTACATGGGCGAATGTACTGCTGCAGTGCGTTAGACATTCAGAAGTACATTCGGAAAAAATTGTTTTCAGCGAATCCACTGCTGCAGTGTGTTAGACATTCAGAAGTACATTGGCGAATGTACTGCTGCAGTGTGTTAGGCATTCAAAAGTACATAGGCGAATGTACTACAGCAGTGCGTTAGACATTCAGAAGTACATTCGGAAAAATTAGTTTTTCAGCGAATCCACTGCTGCAGTGGATTAGACATTCAGAAGTACATTGGTGAATGTACTGCTGCAGTGTGTTAGGCATTCAAAAGTGCATGGGCGAATGTACTGCTGCAGTGCGTTAGACATTCAGAAGTACATTCGGAAAAATTAGTTTTTCAGCGAATCCACTGCTGCAGTGTGTTAGACATTACGAAGTACATTGCCGAATGTACTGCTGAAGTGTGTTAGGCATTCAAAAGTACATAGGCGAATGTACTGCAGCAGTGCGTTAGACATTCAGAAGTACATTCGGAAAAATTAGTTTTTCAGCGAATCCACTGCTGCAGTGTGTTAGACATTCAGAAGTACATTGCCGAATGTACTGCTGCAGTGTGTTAGGCATTCAAAAGTACATAGGCGAATGTACTGCAGCAGTGCGTTAGACATTCAGAAGTACATTCGGAAAAAATAGTGTTTCAGCGAATCCACTGCTGCAGTGTGTTAGACATTCAGAAGTACATTTCCGAATGTACTGCTGCAGTGTGTTAGGCATTCGAAAGTACATGGGCGAATGTACTGCTGCAGTGTGTTAGGCATTCAAAAGTACATAGGCGAATGTACTGCAGCAGTGCGTTAGACATTCAGAAGTACATTCGGAAAAATTAGTTTTTCAGCGAATCCACTGCTGCAGTGTGTTAGACATACAGAAGTACATTGCCGAATGTACTGCTGCAGTGTGTTAGGCAGGCGAATGTACTGCTGCAGTGCGTTAGACATTCAGAAGTACATTCGGAAAAAATAGTGTTTCAGCGAATCCACTGCTGCAGTGTGTTAGACATTCAGAAGTACATTGGCGAATGTACTGCTGCAGTGTGTTAGGCATTCAAAAGTACATAGGCGAATGTACTGCTGCAGTGCGTGAGACATTCAGAAGTACATTCGGAAAAAATAGTTTTTCAGCGAATCCACTGCTGCAGTGTGTTAGGCATTCAGAAGTACAATGGCGAATGTACTGCTGCAGTGTGTTAGGCATTCAGAAGTACATAGGCGAATGTACTGCAGGAGTGCGTTAGACATTCAGAAGTACATTCGGAAAAATTTGTTTTTCAGCGAATTCACTGCTGCAGTGTGTTAGGCATTCAGAAGTACATTGGCGAATGTACTGCTGCAGTGTGTTAGGCATTCAAAAGTACATAGGCGAATGTACTGCTGCAGTGCGTTAGACATTCAGAAGTACATTCGGAAAAAATAGTTTTTCAGCGAATCCACTGCTGCAGTGTGTTAGGCATTCAGAAGTACATTGGCGAATGTACTGCTGCAGTGTGTTAGGCATTCAAAAGTACATAGGCGAATGTACTGCAGCAGTGCGTTAGACATTCAGAAGTACATTCGGAAAAAATAGTTTTTCAGCGAATCCACTGCTGCAGTGTGTTAGGCATTCAGAAGTACATTGGCGAATGTACTGCTGCAGTGTGTTAGGCATTCAGCAGTACATGGGCGAATGTACTGCTGCAGTGCGTTAGACATTCAGAAGTACATTCGGAAAAAATAGTTTTCAGCGAATCCACTGCTGCAGTGTGTTAGACATTCAGAAGTACATTGGCGAATGTACTGCTGCAGTGTGTTAGGCATTCAAAAGTACATAGGCGAATGTACTGCAGCAGTGCGTTAGACATTCAGAAGTACATTCGGAAAAATTAGTTTTTCAGCGAATCCACTGCTGCAGTGGATTAGACATTCAGAAGTACATTGGCGAATGTACTGCTGCAGTGTGTTAGGCATTCAGCAGTACATGGGCGAATGTACTGCTGCAGTGCGTTAGACATTCAGAAGTACATTCGGAAAAAATTGTTTTCAGCGAATCCACTGCTGCAGTGTGTTAGACATTCAGATGTACATTGGCGAATGTACTGCTGCAGTGTGTTAGGCATTCAAAAGTACATAGGCGAATGTACTGCAGCAGTGCGTTAGACATTCAGAAGTACATTCGGAAAAATTAGTTTTTCAGCGAATCCACTGCTGCAGTGGATTAGACATTCAGAAGTACATTGGTGAATGTACTGCTGCAGTGTGTTAGGCATTCAAAAGTGCATGGGCGAATGTACTGCTGCAGTGCGTTAGACATTCAGAAGTACATTCGGCAAAAATAGTTTTCAGCGAATCCACTGCTGCAGTGTGTTAGACATTCAGAAGTACAATGGCGAATGTACTGCTGCAGTGTGTTAGGCATTCAGAAGTACATTGCCGAATGTACTGCTGAAGTGTGTTAGGCATTCAAAAGTACATGGGCGAATGTGCTGCAGCAGTGCGTTAGACATTCAGAAGTACATTCGGAAAAATTAGTTTTTCAGCGAATCCACTGCTGCAGTGTGTTAGGCATTCAGAAGTACATTGGCGAATGTACTGCTGCAGTGTGTTAGGCATTCAAAAGTACATAGGCGAATGTACTGCTGCAGTGCGTTAGACATTCAGAAGTACATTCGGAAAAATTAGTTTTTCAGCGAATCCACTGCTGCAGTGTGTTAGACATTACGAAGTACATTGCCGAATGTACTGCTGAAGTGTGTTAGGCATTCAAAAGTACATAGGCGAATGTACTGCAGCAGTGCATTAGACATTCAGAAGTACATTCGGAAAAATTAGTTTTTCAGCGAATCCACTGCTGCAGTGTGTTAGACATTCAGAAGTACATTGCCGAATGTACTGCTGCAGTGTGTTAGGCATTCAAAAGTACATAGGCGAATGTACTGCAGCAGTGCGTTAGACATTCAGAAGTACATTCGGAAAAATTAGTTTTTCAGCGAATCCACTGCTGCAGTGTGTTAGACATTCAGAAGTACATTGCCGAATGTACTGCTGCAGTGTGTTAGGCAGGCGAATGTACTGCTGCAGTGCGTTAGACATTCAGAAGTACATTCGGAAAAAATAGTGTTTCAGCGAATCCACTGCTGCAGTGTGTTAGACATTCAGAAGTACATTGGCGAATGTACTGCTGCAGTGTGTTAGGCATTCAAAAGTACATAGGCGAATGTACTGCTGCAGTGCGTTAGACATTCAGAAGTACATTCGGAAAAAATAGTTTTTCAGCGAATCCACTGCTGCAGTGTGTTAGGCATTCAGAAGTACAATGGCGAATGTACTGCTGCAGTGTGTTAGGCATTCAGAAGTACATAGGCGAATGTACTGCAGCAGTGCGTTAGACATTCAGAAGTACATTCGGAAAAATTTGTTTTTCAGCGAATCCACTGCTGCAGTGTGTTAGGCATTCAGAAGTACATTGGCGAATGTACTGCTGCAGTGTGTTAGGCATTCAAAAGTACATAGGCGAATGTACTGCTGCAGTGCGTTAGACATTCAGAAGTACATTCGGCAAAAATAGTTTTTCAGCGAATCCACTGCTGCAGTGTGTTAGGCATTCAGAAGTACATTGCCGAATGTACTGCTGCAGTGTGTTAGGCATTCAAAAGTACATGGGCGAATGTACTGCTGCAGTGCGTTAGACATTCAGAAGTACATTCGGCAAAAATAGTTTTTCAGCGAATCCACTGCTGCAGTGTGTTAGACATTCAGAAGTACATTGCCGAATGTACTGCTGCAGTGTGTTAGGCATTCAAAAGTACATAGGCGAATGTACTGCTGCAGTGCATTAGACATTCAGGAGTACATTCGGAAAAATTAGTTTTCAGCGAATCCACTGCTGCAGTGTGTTAGACATTACGAAGTACATTGGCGAATGTACTGCTGCAGTGTGTTAGGCATTCAAAAGTACATAGGCGAATGTACTGCAGCAGTGCGTTAGACATTCAGAAGTACATTCAGAAAAATTAGTTTTTCAGCGAATCCACTGCTGCAGTGGGTTAGACATTCAGAAGTACATTGGCGAATGTACTGCTGCAGTGTGTTAGGCATTCAAAAGTGCATGGGCGAATGTACTGCTGCAGTGCGTTAGACATTCAGAAGTACATTCGGCAAAAATAGTTTTCAGCGAATCCACTGCTGCAGTGTGTTAGACATTCAGAAGTAAATTGACGAATGTACTGCTGCAGTGTGTTAGGCATTCAGAAGTACATTGCCGAATGTACTGCTGCAGTGTGTTAGGCATTCAAAAGTACATAGGCGAATGTACTGCAGCAGTGCGTTAGACATTCAGAAGTACATTCGGAAAATTAGTTTTTCAGCGCATCCACTGCTGCAGTGTGTTAGGCATTCAGAAGTACATTAGCGAAAATGTCCAAATAGTGTCCCAATTTAGACAAAAGACATTTTTATCAAGCCGGAAAAATTGTGTCTAATTTCGACGTTGGACAATTTGCCGGACCGGTAAAATGTCTAAATATTTTCCAATTTAGACATTAGACATTTCTATCAAGTGGAAAAAAGTGTCTAAAATTGTCTAATTTCGATGTTGGACAATTTCCCGGAACTTGAAAAATGTCTAAATATTGTCCAATTAGACATTACACATTTCTATCATGTCGGAAAAATTGTCTAACAAGTATCTAATTTAGACGTTAGACAATTAGCCTGACCGGGAAAAAAGTCTAAATATTGTCCAATTTAGACGTTGGATATTTCTATCAAATGGGGGAAATGTCTAACAAGTGTCTAATTTCGACGTTTGAGAATTTGCCGAGAATTTGACATTTCTATCAAGTCGTAAATTGTCGAACAAGTGTTAAATTTCGACTTTGGACAATTTGCCAGGCTGCGGGACGAAGCCGCATGGACCGGATCAGTTGGCTACCGTACTTCAACGGGAATCTGCCTAGGGAAGCCCGATGCCGTGCTAACACGGTGATATTTTATTGAACCGAGCCGCGTAGCCTGCGACAGGCGGGTCCCATGTGAACACGGGAATCTACCACGGAGACGGAGCCGCGAGCGCCAGTGCAGTCGGAGCCAGAGCTATTTTGCCGGGGAAGCCCGCTGCCACGCTAATACGGTAACCTTACACGGGATCGAGAAGCGCAGCTCGCAGCAGCCGGTTCCCGTGCAAACACGGAGATCTACTACGGGAACGGAGCCATTCGCGCCGGGGCAGTCGAGTCCCGTGCTTCAAACGGGACTTCCACGCGACAGAGCCGCGTAGGCCTGGGCAGCCCTCTATCGTGATAACACGGGGAACACGGGGGAGGGGGTGTCTAAATATTGTTCAATTTAGACATAAGACATTTCTATCAAGTCGGAAAAAGTGTTTAAAAAATATCTAAAAAACGTTTAAAAAATATCTAAAAAGTGTCTAATTTCGACGTTGGATAATTTTCCTGGCCGGGAAAAATGTCTAAATATTGTCCAATATATACATAAGACAGTTCTATCAAGTCGGTAAAATGTCTAACAAGTGTGTAATTTCGATGTTTGACAATTTGCCTGGCTGGGAAAAATGTCTAAATATTGTTCAATTTAGACATGAGACATTTCTATCCAGTCAGGAGATTTGTCTAACAACTGTCTAATTTCAGCATTGGACAATTTGCCAGGCCGGGAACATTGGGTCTACCTCGGGACGGAGGTAAACTCCCGTGCTTCAATGGGGATCTTCCACGGGACAAAGCCGCACAAGTCGGGGCAGCCCGCTGCTGTGAGATAAATGGGGAAAAAGTTTAAATATTGTCCAATGTAGACATTAGAAATTCTATCAAATCGGGAAAAATGTCTAACAAATTGTCTAATGTCGACGTTGGACAATATGCCAGGCCGCGAACACAGGGTTCTACCACGGGTCGAAGCCGCATGGGCCGGAGCAGTCAGTTACCGTACTTCAACGGGAATCTGCCGGGGGAAGCCCGATGCCGTGCTAACACGGTGATATTTTATGGGACCGAGCCGCGCAGCCTGCGGTATGCGGTCCCGTGTGAACACGGAAATCTACCACGAAGACGGAGCCGCGAGCGCCAGGGCAGTCGGAGCCAGAGCTATTTTGCCGGGGAAGCCCGCTGCCACACTAATACGGTAACCTTACACGGGACCGAGCAGCGCAGCTCGCAGCAGCCGGTTCCCGTGCAAACACGGAGATCTACTACGGGAACGGAGCCATTCGCGCCGGGGCAGTCGAGTCCCGTGCTTCAAACGGGACTTCCACGCGACAGAGCCGCGTAGGCCTGGGCAGCCCTCTATCGTGATAACACGGGGGAGGGGGTGTCTAAATATTGTTCAATTTAGACATAAGACATTTCTATCAAGTCGGAAAAAGTGTTTAAAAAATATCCAAAAAGTGTCTAATTTCGACGTTGGACAATTTTCCTGGCCGGGAAAAATTTGTAAATACAAAATGTACGTATTGTCCAATTTATACATAAGACAGTTCTATCAAGTCGGTAAAATGTCTAACAAGTGTGTAATTTCGACGTTTGACAATTTGCCTGGCTGGGAAAAATGTCTAAATATTGTTCAATTTAGACATGAGACATTTCTATCCAGTCAGGAGATTTGTCTAACAACTGTCTAATTTCGACATTGGACAATTTGCCAGGCCGGGAACATTGGGTCTACCTCGGGACGGAGGTAAACTCCCGTGCTTCAATGGGGATCTTCCACATGACAAAGCCGCACAAGTCGGGGCAGCTAGCTGCTGTGAGATAATTGGGGAAATGTTTAAATATTGTCCAATTTAGACATTAGAAAATTCTATCAAATTGGGAAAAATGTCTAACAATTGTCTAATTTCGACGTTGGACAATTTGCCAGGCCGCGTACACTGGGTCTACCACGGGACGAATCCGGATAGGCCGGGGCAGTGGACTCCCGTGCTTCAACGGGGATCTTCCAGACGGCAAGGCCGGGAAAACCCGATGCCCTGCTAACACGGTGATCTTTCACGGGACGGAGCCGCGCTGCCTGTGGCATTGATCCCGTGCGAGTCCGGGAATTTAGCACAGGGACGGAGCCGCGCGCCAGGGCAGTCGGCTCCCGTGCTTCAACGAGGACCTTCCACGGGACAGATTCGCGCAGACGGGGGCAGCCTGCTGCCGCGAGAACACGGGGGGATCTACCACGGGGAAGAAACCGCGCTCTTCGGGGTAGTCGGCTACCGTGCTGCAACAGGACTTTCCACGGAACCTTGTAACGGTGGCCTGGGAAGTCCGCTACCATGCAAATACGGTAATCTTACACGGGTCCGAGCAGCGCAGCTCGCGGCAGGCGGCTCCTGTGCGAATACGGGGCTCTACCACGGAAACGGAACCATGCGCGCCGGAGAAGTCGGCTCCTGTGCCGTTAAATGGGACCGTCAACGGGACAGAACCACGCAGGCTGGGATACATGTAGCCCGCTGCCGTGATAACACGGGGGTCTAAATATTATCCAATTTAGACATTAGACATTCCTATCAAGGTTATCTTTCACGGGACCGAGCCGGGCAGCCTGTGGAAGCCGGATCCCGTGCGAACACAGGGATCTAGCACAGGGACGGAGCCGCGCGCCAGGGCAGTCGGCTCCCGTGCTTCGATGAGGACCTTCCACGGGACAGAGCCGCGCAGACTGGGACAGCCTGCTCCCGAGCGAACACGGAGCTCTACCACGGGGACAGAGCAATGCGCTAGGGCCCGCTGCCGTGAGGACAAGGGGAAAATGTCAAAATATTGTCCAATTTAGAAACTAGTCATTTCTATCCAGTCTGACAAACATGTCTAAGAACTGTCTAATTTCGATGTTGGACAATTACGACATTACACATTTCTATCAAGTCGGAACATTTGTCTAACAAGAGTCTAATTTCGACGTTGGACAATTTTGCCGAGCCGGCAACACAGAACTGTTGAATTTCTAAAGCACTGCAGCAGTGAATTCGCTGAAAAACTACTTTTTCCGAATGTACTTCTGAATGTCTAACGCACTGCTGCAGTACATTCGCCTATGTACTTTTGAATGCCTAACACTGCAGCAGTACATTCGCCAATGTATTTCTGAATGTCTAACACACTGCAGCAGTGGATTCGCTGAAAAACTATTTTTGCCGAATGTACTTCTGAATGTCTAACGCACTGCAGCAGTACATTCGCCCATGTACTTTTGAATGCCTAACACACTGCAGCAGTACATTCGCCAATGTACTTCTGAATGTCTAACCCACTGCAGCAGTGGATTCGCTGAAAAACAAATTATTCCGAATGTACTTCTGAATGTCTAACGCACTGCAGCAGTACATTCGCCTATGTACTTTTGAATGCCTAACACACTGCAGCAGTACATTCGGCAATGTACTTCTGAATGTCTAACACACTGCATCAGTGGATTCGCTGAAAAACTATTTTTGCCGAATGTACTTCTGAATGTCTAACGCACTGCAGCAGTACATTCGCCTATGTACTTTTGAATGCCTAACACACTGCAGCAGTACATTCGGCATTGTACTTCTGAATGTCTAACACACTGCAGCAGTGGATTCGCTGAAAAACTATTTTTTCCGAATGTACTTCAGAATGTCTAACGCACTGCAGCAGTACATTCGCCTATGTACTTCTGAATGCCTAACACACTGCAGCAGTACATTCGCCAATGTACTTCTGAATGCCTAACACACTGCAGCAGTGGATTCGCTGAAAAACTTTTTTTTCCGAATGTACTTCTGAATGTCTAACGCACCGCTGCAGTACATTCGCCTATGTACTTTTGAATGCCTAACACACTGCAGCAGTACATTCGGCAATGTACTTCTGAATGTCTAACACACTGCATCAATGGATTCGCTGAAAAACTATTTTTGCCGAATGTACTTCTGAATGTCTAACGCACTGCAGCAGTACATTCGCCTATGTACTTTTGAATGCCTAACACACTGCAGCAGTACATTCGGCAATGTACTTCTGAATGTCTAACACACTGCAGCGGTGGATTCGCTGAAAAACTATTTTTTCCGAATGTACTTCAGAATGTCTAACGCACTGCAGCAGTACATTCGCCAATGTACTTCTGAATGCCTAACACACTGCAGCAGTGGATTCGCTGAAAAACTTTTTTTTCCGAATGTACTTCTGAATGTCTAACGCACCGCTGCAGTACATTCGCCTATGTACTTTTGAATGCCTAACACACTGCAGCAGTACATTCGGCAATGTACTTCTGAATGTCTAACACACTGCATCAATGGATTCGCTGAAAAACTATTTTTGCCGAATGAACTTCTGAATGTCTAACGCACTGCAGCAGTACATTCGCCTATGTACTTTTGAATGCCTAACACACTGCAGCAGTACATTCGGCAATGTACTTCTGAATGTCTAACACACTGCAGCGGTGGATTCGCTGAAAAACTATTTTTTCCGAATGTACTTCAGAATGTCTAACGCACTGCAGCAGTACATTCGCCTATGTACTTTTGAATGCCTAACACACTGCAGCAGTACATTCGCCAGTGTACTTCTGAATGTCTAACCCACAGCAGCAGTGGATTCACTGAAAAACTAATTTTTCCGAATGTACTTCTGAATGTCTAACGCACTGCAGCAGTACATTCGCCCATGTACTTTTGAATGCCTAACACACTGCAGCAGTACATTCGCCAATGTACTTCTGAATGTCTAACACACTGCATCAATGGATTCGCTGAAAAACTATTTTTGCCGAATGTACTTCTGAATGTCTAACGCACTGCAGCAGTACATTCGCCTGTGTACTTTTGAATGCCTAACACACTGCAGCAGTACATTCGGCAATGTACTTCTGAATGTCTAACACACTGCAGCGGTGGATTCGCTGAAAAACTATTTTTTCCGAATGTACTTCAGAATGTCTAACGCACTGCAGCAGTACATTCGCATATGTACCTCTGAATGCCTAACACACTGCAGCAGTACATTCGCCAATGTACTTCTGAATGTCTAACACACTGCAGCAGTGGATTCGATGAAAAACTATTTTTGCCGAATGTACTTCTGAATGTCTAACGCACTGCAGCAGTACATTCGCCCATGTACTTTTGAATGCCTAACACACTGCAGCAGTACATTCGCCAATGTACTTCTGAATGTCTAACCCACTGCAGCAGTGGATTCGCTGAAAAACTAATTTTTCCGAATGTACTTCTGAATGTCTAACGCACTGCAGCAGTACATTCGCCTATGTACTTTTGAATGCCTAACACACTGCAGCAGTACATTCGGCAATGTACTTCTGAATGTCTAACACACTGCATCAGTGGATTCGTTGAAAAATTATTTTTGCCGAATGTACTTCTGAATGTCTAACGCACTGCAGCAGTACATTCGCCTATGTACTTTTGAATGCCTAACACACTGCAGCAGTACATTCGGCAATGTACTTCTGAATGTCTAACACACTGCAGCGGTGGATTCGCTGAAAAACTATTTTTTCCGAATGTACTTCAGAATGTCTAACGCACTGCAGCAGTACATTCGCCCATGTACTTTTGAATGCCTAACACACTGCAGCAGTACATTCGCCAGTGTACTTCTGAATGTCTAACCCACAGCAGCAGTGGATTCGCTGAAAAACTAAATTTTCCGAATGTACTTCTGAATGTCTAACGCACTGCAGCAGTACATTCGCCCATTTAAGAAATGAATGACGTGCTTCCGGTGTTCATGAGGTTATGCAACGCATAGCTTTACGAGCAAAGTTAGTGAAGCCCGAAGGGCTTCACGTGAATCTTTGCTCGTAAAGCTATGCGTTGCATAACCCATGAACACCGGGAGCACGTCATTCATTTCTTATATTTATATTCCATTGTATTTCTTATATTTAAGAAATGAATGATGTGCTTCTGGTGTTCATGAGGTTATGCAACTTTCTTTTTAGAATAAGGTTATATAAGGACGTTACAGGGCGAATGTAAATATGTACTTTTGAATGCCTAACACACTGCAGCAGTACATTCGCCAATGTACTTCTGAATGTCTAACACACTGTAGCAGTGAATTCGCTGAAAAACTAATTTTTCCGAATGTACTTCTGAATGTCTAACGCACTGCAGCAGTACATTCGCCTATGTACTTCTGAATGCCTAACACACTGCAGCAGTACATTCGCAAATGTACTTCTGAATGCCTAACACACTGTAGCAGTGGATTCGCTGAAAAACTGTTTTTTCCGAATGTACTTCTGAATGTCTAACGCACTGCTGCAGTACATTCGCCTATGTACTTTTGAATGCCTAACACACTGCAGCAGTACGTTCGGCAATGTACTTCTGAATGTCTAACCCACTGCAGCAGTGGATTCGCTGAAAAAATATTTTTGCCGAATTTACTTCTGAATGTCTAACGCACTGCAGCAGTACATTCGCCCATGCACTTTTGAATGCCTAACACACTGCAGCAGTACATTCGCCAATGTTCTTCTGAATGCCTAACACACTGCAGCAGTGGATTCGCTGAAAAACTAATTTTTCCGAATGTACTTCTGAATGTCTAACGCACTGCTGCAGTACATTCGCCTATGTACTTTTGAATGCCTAACACACTGCAGCAGTACATTCGCCAATGTACTTCTGAATGTCTAACACACTGCAGCAGTGGATTCGCTGAAAAACTAATTTTTCCGAATGTACTTCTGAATGCCTAACGCACTGCAGCAGTACATTCGCCTATGTACTTCTGAATGCCTAACACACTGCAGCAGTACATTTGCCAATGTACCTCTGAATGCCTAACACACTGCAGCAGTGGATTCGCTGAAAAACTTATTTTTTCGAATGTACTTCTGAATGTCTAACGCACTGCAGCAGTACATTCGCCCATGTACTTTTGAATGCCTAACACACTGCAGCAGTACATTCGCCAATGTTCTTCTGAATGTCTAATCCAATGCAGCAGTGGATTCGCTGAAAAACTAATTTTTCCGAATGTACTTCTGAATGTCTAACGCACTGCAGCAGTACATTCGCCTATGTACTTCTGAATGCCTAACACACTGCAGCAGTACATTCGCCAATGTACTTCTGAATGCCTAACACACTGCAGCAGTGGATTCGCTGAAAAACTATTTTTTCCGAATGTACTTCTGAATGTCTAACGCACTGTTGCAGTACATTCGCCTATGTACTTTTGAATGCCTAACACACTGCAGCAGTACATTCGGCAATGTACTTCTGAATGTCTAACACACTGCAGCAGTGGATTCGCTGAAAAACTATTTTTGCCGAATGTACTTCTGAATGTCTAACGCACTGCAGCAGTACATTCGCCCATGTACTTCTGAATGCCTAACACACTGCAGCAGTACATTCGCCAATGTACTTCTGAATGCCTAACACACTGTAGCAGTGGATTCGCTGAAAAACTGTTTTTTCCGAATGTACTTCTGAATGTCTAACGCACTGCTGCAGTACATTCGCCTATGTACTTTTGAATGCCTAACACACTGCAGCAGTACATTCGGCAATGTACTTCTGAATGTCTAACCCACTGCAGCAGTGGATTCGCTGAAAAACTATTTTTGCCGAATGTACTTCTGAATGTCTAACGCACTGCAGCAGTACATTCGCATATGTACTTTTGAATGCCTAACACACTGCAGCAGTACATTCGCCAATGTTCTTCTGAATGCCTAACACACTGCAGCAGTGGATTCGCTGAAAAACTAATTTTTCCGAATGTACTTCTGAATGTCTAACGCACTGCTGCAGTACATTCGCCTATGTACTTTTGAATGCCTAACACACTGCAGCAGTACATTCGCCAATGTACTTCTGAATGTCTAACACACTGCAGCAGTGGATTCGCTGAAAAACTATTTTTTCCGAATGTACTTCTGAATGCCTAACGCACTGCAGCAGTACATTCGCCTATGTACTTCTGAATGCCTAACACACTGCAGCAGTACATTCGCCAATGTACTTCTGAATGCCTAACACACTGCAGCAGTGGATTCGCTGAAAAACTATTTTTTCCGAATGTACTTCTGAATGTCTAACGCACTGCAGCAGTACATTCGCCCATGTACTTTTGAATGCCTAACACACTGCAGCAGTACATTCGCCAATGTACTTCTGAATATCTAACCCACTGCAGCAGTGGATTCGCTGAAAAACTATTTTTTCCGAATGTACTTCTGAATGCCTAACGCACTGCAGCAGTACATTCGCCTATGTACTTCTGAATGCCTAACACACTGCAGCAGTACATTCGCCGATGTACTTCTGAATGCCTAACACACTGCAGCAGTGGATTCGCTGAAAAACTAATTTTTCCGAATGTACTTCTGTATGTCTAACGCACTGCAGCAGTACATTCGCCTATGTACTTTTGAATGCCTAACACACTGCAGCAGTACATTCGCCAGTGTACTTCTGAATGTCTAACCCACAGCAGCAGTGGATTCGCTGAAAAACTGATTTTTCCGAATGTACTTCTGAATGTCTAACGCACTGCAGCAGTACATTCGCCCATGTACTTTTGAATGCCTAACACACTGCAGCAGTACATTCGCCAATGTACTTCTGAATGTCTAACACACTGTAACAGTGAATTCGCTGAAAAACTAATTTTTCCGAATGTACTTCTGAATGTCTAACGCACTGCAGCAGTACATTCGCCTATGTACTTCTGAATGCCTAACACACTGCAGCAGTACATTCGCCAATGTACTTCTGAATGCCTAACACACTGTAGCAGTGGATTCGCTGAAAAACTATTTTTTCCGAATGTACTTCTGAATGTCTAACGCACTGCTGCAGTACATTCGCCTATGTACTTTTGAATGCCTAACACACTGCAGCAGTACATTCGGCAATGTACTTCTGAATGTCTAACCCACTGCAGCAGTGGATTCGCTGAAAAAATATTTTTGCCGAATGTACTTCTGAATGTCTAACGCACTGCAGCAGTACATTCGCCCATGTACTTTTGAATGCCTAACACACTGCAGCAGTACATTCGCCAATGTTCTTCTGAATGCCTAACACACTGCAGCAGTGGATTCGCTGAAAAACTAATTTTTCCGAATGTACTTCTGAATGTCTAACGCACTGCAGCAGTACATTCGCC
Organism: Azorinus chamasolen; assembly: GCA_963576725.1. Lineage (NCBI taxonomy): Eukaryota > Metazoa > Mollusca > Bivalvia > Cardiida > Solecurtidae > Azorinus > Azorinus chamasolen. The sequence goes on from OY755244.1 coordinate 48,630,134, forward strand.
TATGTACTTTTGAATGCCTAACACACTGCAGCAGTACATTCGCCTATGTACTTCTGAATGCCTAACACACTGCAGCAGTACATTCGCCAATGTACTTCTGAATGCCTAACACACTGCAGCAGTGGATTCGCTGAAAAACTATTTTTTCCGAATGTACTTCTGAATGTCTAACGCACTGCTGCAGTACATTCGCCTATGTACTTTTGAATGCCTAACACACTGCAGCAGTACATTCGGCAATGTACTTCTGAATGTCTAACCCACTGCAGCAGTGGATTCGCTGAAAAACTAATTTTTCCGAATGTACTTCTAAATGTCTAACGCACTGCTGCAGTACATTCGCCCATGTACTTTTGAATGCCTAACACACTGCAGCAGTACATTCGCCAATGCACTTCTGAATGTCTAACACACTGCAGCAGTGGATTCGCTGAAAAACTGATTTTTCCGAATGTACTTCTGAATGTCTAACACACTGCAGCAGTACATTCGCCTATGTACTTCTGAATGCCTAACACACTGCAGCAGTACATTCGGCAATGTACTTCTGAATGCCTAACACACTGCAGCAGTGGATTCGCTGAAAAACTATTTTTGCCGAATGTACTTCTGAATGTCTAACGCACTGCAGCAGTACATTCGCCCATGTACTTTTGAATGCCTAACACACTGCAGCAGTACATTCGCTAATGTACTTCTGAATGTCTAATACCTAACCCACTGCCAACTTCACGCAAATCCCTAAAATGCAAATCACTAGCAAAATAAAACATAAAGAAACAGACTGAGGATAGTTGTCGTTTGAATGGGGGTTAGCAATTGGTGTGCATTAAAACTGTTTTCTCAGTGAAATTGTACTTGAAACTTTAACACAATCGAAGCGTTAAGTGTCAACGATGAATGTATGCACTGCTTGGAAAATCAAAGTGTTCGCTGGTGTATCAAGTGATGGGTCACCAAGCAATAGAGGCTCTGTAAAAGTCACTTTTTGAAACCATTGTGATGAATAGCGCATTTGCTCCATAGGAGCAAATGCTCTATTTATCACAATGGTTTCAGAACAACACAATTCCAAAACATTTCTTTTTCTAGTAAAAGCTCCTTTTCGGTAGATTTATTCAAAGAGGTTGAATCTAAAATAGGCATATGAGGTAATGGGTTAAAGGCTATCTATGGAATAAAGCGTTCATCTAAATCTCACAAAAATATGTGATTCGTAAAATAGGATCCGAAATTAAATTACTCTGGCATATCAGTCCTTTGAAAGTATAATTATTACTTAGGATCACGCAACGAGTAATTTATGTGTCTGGACATGGCAGCGATAGAAAACTCGAAACCCGTGAACTGGCGTTATATTTCACGAATGTTTAGATACAATGTACCTGCATACAGCTGAGTTCAAAAAAGGTCTTGAACTGACGAAACACTTTGTTTTAGATCAAGTTTTGTCCACGTTTCTCTTGACTGACGGGATGAATGCCATAGCTGTGAATGACATCAAACTGCAGTTGATATATGAATTCTCTTTTCCGAGAGCCACCGAATAGCCGTTCGCTTTCATTCAGTCCCGATTCATTTTAACACCTTTTGACGCCTCTGTAAAAGTCACTTTTTTTTAAACCATTGTGAAAAATAGAGCATTTGCTCCATAGGAGCAAATACTCTATTTATCACAATGGTTTCAAAAATACATAATTACAAATATTCCCTTTACTCCAGTAAATGCTGCTTTTCGGTAGATTTATTCAAATAGGCTTGGTCTGAAATAGCCTATGAGATAATGGGTTAAGCCTTTTATAAACTATATATTTTATCAAGGTTGGATACAGATAATAAACGCAAAGCTACTCAATTTCTCAACCGGATCATCATTGTTAGTAAATGCGAGTCATGTCATGATTAGCGAGATAGTGATAACGAAATTAACCCATTTGCGCCCAGCGGATTCTTCCATGTTTATATATTGGATGAGTCTATTTTTTATCAAAGGGGTGCCTGGCCTAAATTTTCAATTTTGTTTTATTTTATATTGATATTCCTATCGGCAAACAGTGTAGACTCTGGTCAGACGCCGCATGATCAGAGTCTACACTGTTTGCCTATGTCCCGTATATGGGAGCGTGGGAGCAAATGGGTTAAAAGTGGCACAAAGATAACAAAACTAGACATTTTGAAAAACAGTTAAATGTATTATGAACGAAGGAATGAAGAACATCATATTAACCTTTCTAGTGCGGGAAACGAGTCACTTGTGTCCTTTACAAATAGGGTATACCCAGATGAGGGGGCTCCTATACAGGAGCCCTTTTAACAGGGTCTACACTGTTTGTTATGTTACACTTATCTTATTAAAAACATCCCTGAATATTCACGTAATGTTTGGCCTATTTGGATTTTGGAACAGTCCATTTAAAAGTCAGCGTTGACAGGATTAACGATTGGCTTGAATGTATCAGATGGAATTGGGGAAGTACTCCTCCTCGTTGACTTTTTGCAAGTTGTTTCGACCAAGATCAGTAGATAGGTAATTCGGTATCTGATCAGGTTTCAAAGATTTTGACAGTTTGTCAGAAGTCTCGGAAAAGCTTTAACGGTTGGGAAAAATTGATATGGTAACAGATCAAAGTTTTGACCCCACTTCATTTGTCTACAGTAGGATACGGTTTAACCCTTTGCTCCATAAAAACGCATTTCTACGCCTTTGCAAATAGAGTAGACCCAGATCAGACGGCTCCTATAGAATCCATCTGATCAGGTTCTGCTCTGTTTGCTTATGATATAAAAAAGATATGATTGTAAAGTTTCTGCCATGGCTAAATATTCATGTTTCTCTTCAAATCTTAATAAGGAAATGGGCTGGGAATTGTTTGAATCCACAAGCTTATCATTCATAATAAAAAGAATCATACGGACATGCCTGAACATTTATACATTTATCCTCTCTCTTCCCTTCCTCTAGACGGTAATCAACGTGTCTGCCCCTTATGATACATGTATGATTTACAAACTATACAAGCAATAACAATTTTCAGGCGCGGATTTAGAGGGGGCGGAGCCGGCGTACGCCCCCTCCCTAAAATTGCCAAAACATGTTTTAGTAATATTTTAGATCTATATACAGTAAAACCTCTCTATAATGACCACTACGCCCCCTCCCTAAAATTGTCAAAACATTTTTTAGTAATATTTTAGATCTATATACAGTAAACCCTCTCTATAATGACAAATTGTGTTAATTAGTATTTAGAGCAGGTGGCTGCTTAAAGGTGCTTAAGGCAGGTGGCTGCTTAAAGCAAGGTGAAAGTAAAACATAACGCTCCCATAGGAGCGTTCTGTTTTACTTTCACCTTGCTTTAAGCAGCCACCTGCCTTTAACACAGCTCTTTTTCAACATGTATTTCAAACACACTATTTATTTATGTCATCAAACATAAAATCTACGCCCCCCTCCAAAACAATTTCTACACCCCCCCCCCCACCCCCCAATCTGAAATCCTGGATCCGCAGCTGAGTTTGTATTCCGAATCCTTCCTGACATCAACTTTGCTGGAATGGAACTTTCTGCCATTAGAAGGCAGACATTCAACTGTGTTTTCGTTCCTTTCAGCAAAAGCTTGCCAAAATACAAACAATATCCATATTTATTACTTTACTGGTACCACAAAGGGTAAAAAAAATAACACTCGACTAGGAAAAAACTGCTAAACCTCCATCTATTTCAGAAAACAAACTGTTATCTCTCCCGTATACATTTGTTGTGAAATTGAGAGTACTGAATACTTTATTCTAATCTGTGCCAAATACCAAGCAAACGATAACCCATATACGTCCAGTTACAAAACATCGTCTATTGTTCGATGACCCATCACTTAAAACATCAACTAACACTTTGATGATCCAAGCAGTGCATAAATTCATCGTTGATACTAAACGCTTCGGTTGAATTAAAGTTTCACTGAGAAAACAGTTTTGTGCACATCAATTTCTAACCCCCATTCGAACGACAACTATCCTCAGTCTTTGTTTCTTTATGTTTTGTTTGATAGCGATTGGCATTTTTATGGACACTAACAACAGTTCTGATATACATATGTACTATATGACAACAGTATTAAAGTATTTACGAACGAGTATTGATCATACCACAACATTTAAACTGGTCTCATTCTAACCATGTTATTATAACGCATACATACACTGGTGTTAGCAGTTGAGATGTCGTCAACATAATATGTGATATGTCGTCAACATGTGTTTCTTTCTTAATATGTTTTGTTTTTTTATACGTGAGTTCATTACCTCGTACAACAAACCCACCCTTAAAATATAATATTATTAAATGTAACAAGGAGATCTAGGTCTTCTCGGTTTGCAAAGGCGTGTAATTGCGTATAATTATGGAGTAAAGGGTTAACAGAATTCTGGAATAAGAGAAAATCATAGTACAGTTGAACTTCGATAACTCGAACTTCAATGGACCATACAAATTAGTACGAGATAACAGAAGTTCGAGTCATCTGATTTCTAATCTGAACAATTTCTCAAGGCCACATCTTAATACAGGTCAACAGTAATGCTGAAAGCTCCTGTAGGAGCTTTCAGCATTACTTTAGACATGTATTAAGCTGTCAAATGTGTTTCTAGATATCCGTAGCGATACATTTTAGAGCAATTGTGTATTGTAAGTTTTGGAAGGACTGAACTTTTTGTTCGAGGTATAACGAAGTTCGAGTTATCCGAGTTCGAGATGTAGAAGTTCAACTGTATTACGTTAATAGCTGGAATTATTCAAGCATGAATCATTCATTCAGTTTCAATATACCCCGTTATCAGATGAAACAAAAGTATTAGTAACAATAACATAACAAGCTTTTGATTGGTCAGATTTGAGTTCTCAAGCTTTTGATTGGTCAGATTTGAACCAAATGCTCAAATCTGACCAATCAAAAACTTGAGAACGAACTCAGACTCAACTAAAAGTTTTATAAGTATGGACCCTGGTCATGTCTATTCGTGACCATTTTAGGTATCATTGTAATACGGACATGACACCTCGGTTATGACTGCATCTGAAAGTGTCACTTATGTCAAGAACAGTAACGTCATGTCGCGTTTAGGTTGTTAATTGTTACCTCGTGCGTGTTATACAATATGAATCATAATACAGTAATACTCAGTTTTGCTTTGTTCCATTGCGACAAAAACAGACATTTACGATTTGATTTGAAATATTGTTTTCCCCAAGAGAAAGTCCCTACATAAAACGCATAATTTTTTAAAAGCATAGAACTTTGGCATGTATTATGTTCAAATTATTATTAGGAAGATTGCCAATTTGAACCTATATCCAATAATGTCGCTGTGATACAAAATTAAAACTATTTTCATCAATATCTTTAATTTTTGTTCTACAACAATAATTCATTGCCGATATCACATACATGAACGTTTTGTTTTCTTCGGTGTTTTTATCGATTAATGTTCTTGCTATATACTTCCTTTCAGCATATAAACCAATGCTTTATGTAATTGTTAGAATTCTTCAAAACAAAATGTTCGTAAAGCTTTAACCCTTTACACCATCGACGCGTTTTAAATCATATACAAATATAGAATACCAAGATTAGACAGCTCTTTCAGGAGCAGTTTGAACAGGGACTGATAAAACATATGAACATGGTAAAATAATGTATACCTGATTCTACAGTTTCAAGCATATTCAGAAATTCCTATTTCATATAGGTTATTTATCTAATTAATAGTCATGACAGCAATGTTTCATGCATGACTATTCATTGAGTGAAGAGCTAAGCAAGGTTTAATTACATAGCGAAACAGTGCTTCAATCTAAACGTTTCTGTCACAAATACTGTAAGACTCTATGTTTGAACAAGGTGGACCCGAGGCATGTTCTTTTCCAATACTTGGAAAAGTCTATGAGTGTTACACAGTATAATTTGCTAGGAAGTACTTTGGCATGTGCCTTCAGGGAATGTCTTACGAATATTAATTCAGTGTCCTCCTTCACACGATTTTACTGATACCTTCTATAATTATATCTCTGTCTGACATATAGCAATAACAAACAACGGCAAGCACAGAAATCCTCGCGCTTGTTATCCTATCAGTACATTTAAACCTATAACCATGGTCACTCAAAAGACATATAAAGCCAGAAGTCAATATAAGATGCGTAAATTCAAACATGTTCAGGAATAGCTTCTTTATTTCTCCACTAAACCCTATACTACGACCACTCTTTAGAATCGTCTCGAAGAGACGATTCTAAAGAGTGGTCACAGTATAGGGTTTGGTGGAGAAACAACATTTTTTGTATGAGGGTACGCATCTGATAATAAATCGAACAGTAAGCTATATATTATGTGTTGTTAAACTGTTACTCCGTAGATACGTCTTTTGGATCCTTTGACTATTTCGCAAAACAATCGAATAAGGACACTACCTTATAAACTGATGTATGACGTTGGACGAGAGTAAATTATCTACTTATCAATGGAGGTCTCTCTCCAAACTGTCCGCAAGCAACTAATAAATAACATACGATAGCACTTACCCATACATACCATGCACTAAATAGATATGGGGTATATAAGAACAAGTTGCTTAATACAAGACGATAGTAAAACTGAAAGCTCATATATGAGCTATTATCATCATAAGTTTCGTCCTGCATTAAGCTACCACCTGTCTTAACCCGTTACTCCATAAATACGCATTTATATGCCTTTGCAAATAGAGAATACCCAGATCAGATGTCTGATCAGGGTCTGCTATGTTTGCTTATGATATAATATAGATATCATTCTACAATTTCTGCCCAGACAAATAACACCTGTGCACATGTGCTATTTTGACAATTAATCTGATTAATATTCATGACGTCATTTTTTCTTATATGAATATACATGGAGTTAAGGGATCAAACAGGGAATTCGACTTATTGTGGATGGTCGCTGTAGACAGAATGTACTGTATTGTACATACTTTGTCAAATTTGAAATTGTTAATTGGCTTAAATACGAGTACATGCAATAAAACTGCAAACTGTTTCCGTGTTTATAATTACATCTGCCTTTGAAAATATAAACAAACAGGACTGGTTTATGTAATTGCGTGTAAATAACGACTTTACGCCTCCTGTGGATGTGAAACAGTATTACATTAAATAGTCCCATGGTAACAAAACTAATAATCCAGTCTAATGTGCAGATTACAGCTCTTATTGGAGACTTTGTCTGGGAAATATTATAAAAACCCAGTATATCGTAAATTTGACTCATTTTGCGCCAAATAATTTTCGTCTGCAAACAATATAGCTTGCTTCAGGTTTCAAGGTACATTTTCCTTTTAACCCATTACCTCATATACTATGTTTAGACCCAATCTGTTTTCTACCAAAAAGGACCATTTACTACAGAAAGGGAAACTTTTAGCATTGTGTTGGTATAAAACCATTGTGATAAATAGAGCTTTTGCTCCTATTTATCACAATGGTTTCAAAACGTGGCATTTTACAGAGGCGTCAAAAGGCGTCAATATGGGGGAATGGGTAAATGCCATCTCTACAACATGATGAGTCAAACAGTTCGGAGCCTTAACCCTTCGCTTGCTGAATTTTAAAATACATTTCTCCTTCTTTACCGATGCCCTGTTGTATAATTACATATATCTTCACTGTGTAATCACTGCTGTGGAGAGCACTGGTTGCACAATCAACTTGTAAATGGTGCAGACCCTGATGAGACAGCTCCTGCAGGAGCTGTCTCATCTGGGTCTGCACTATTTACAGGTAGGTATATTGACGTGATTAGCAAGCGAAGGGTTAATGCTGGGTTACGCTTTGTTTCATCTTGATCCAAACAAGGTCCATGCTTATAAAACTTATAGTTGATTCTGAGTTCGTTCTCAAGTTTTTGATTCTGACCAATCAAACGCTTGAGAACTCAAATCTGACCAATCAAAAGCTTGAGAACGAACTCAGAATCAACTAAAAGGTTTTATAAGCATGGACCCAGATTGCAAAGATAGTCACGGATTCGCATATTGCAGGCGATTTTCGGCGGTGATAGAGTTATTTTTCCCAATAAATATTTCGTAATTAGTCTTGCAGTGTTTTCCGCAATGAGACAAAAAGGTGCAAAAACCTTAAAACACAATATCTTATATGATTTCTGTTGCATTTAGTTTATCTAGTGTTATGCAACTAGGCTAGCACTTAAAGAATCTCTAATGAATTTCCAGGATCCAATTAGCGTGAGTATAGCCTTGTATAACACCTTGCACGCCAGAAGCAAATTTGCGATGACCTCTTGCATGTAACTTTCTGTGACATCCTGCTAACAGTAGCGAATATATTTCTGTAACATTCTGCTAACAGTAGCGTGTAACTTTCTGTGACATTTTGCTAACAGTAGCGAGTAAATTTCTGTGACATTCTGAACATTTTTGTTAAGAATTGAAGAAAATTCCATTTAGCTGTGTGGTCTCGCTGTCGTAATGAATAGTCGAAAATATACAATTCAGCTAGAAATCAAAGATTTGTCATAATGTGGCAGCTGGTTAACCCTTTCCCTGATGAATATTCATATGGGAAATAATGACGTCATGACTATTACCTAGATTATTTTTTATAATGGCATATGGACACAGGACATTTTGGCTCAGGCAGAAGCTGTGGAATCAGATCTTTATTACACCATAATCAAACAGAACAGACCCTAATCAGACGGCTCCTATAGGAGCCGTCTGATCTGGATCTACTCTGTTTACAGATGCGTCAAAATGCGCTTACATAAGGTTTAATTAAATGAGTACGCCACATACAATGTCATGGGATCATGATTGGTCAATCCCTTAAACCTTTACTCCATGAATATTTATGTATGAGTTAATGTCATCATGAACATTATTCAGACTAATTGTTATAATAGTACATGAAAAAAGGAAGTTATGGCCCAGGCAGAAGCTGTACAATCACATCTATATTATATCATACGCAAACAGAGCAGACCCGGTCAGACGGCTCCTACAGGAGAAGTCTGATCTGGGTCTACTCTGTTTGCAGAGGTGTAGAAAGCATAGAAAGGTATCTTAATGGAGTAAAGGGTTAAACCTTAGCGTCCCTACTTCAGCGTGCGATGTGCGATGTAATGCTTATTACAGAAGATACAATATTCAAGGACATCGTCTTCATATGAAGATCAAAGAAGAGCATTAATTTGTGTATACTGCCACCATGCCTCAAGCAATACTTTTGCCTGTTTGGGATCCGATCCCTCAGCGGGGTTGTAACCCAATGACTATACCCACTCGTCTACGGAGTCCCCTTTCTCTCTCGCAATTTAAAGTATGTTATTATAATATTATTCTAAAATGATAGACAAGACAACGAGAACACACATGGATTACTGCTGTTTAATCTGTGATTACCTTTGAACGGTTTGGATCAAGATGAGAGTCCGAAAAACTCAACAGAAACTTTGTTTCTGTTCTTATCATCTTCCACGAAATGTTTTTGTAAATTCATTCTATTAAGAATATCAGATTAGTGGACATATTTTTGAGACTGATTCTACTTTTGTGCGATATTCATGTACCTTAAATTTCCAAAATACAATATTCTCTGAATTGATATTAAAGCCTGAAGCAATCACTCACATATCGCGTATTGACACTCCCATTTTAATATGAATCTTATATTTTAATTTCACGCCACAATTCTTGTGATTGTGAGGCTAAAGTGTCATTGTAATATTATTGTTTATTTTGTTTGTTTGTGTTGATAACGTCAGTTTCTACTCACTATGGGCTGATTGGACGCCTAGAGAGAGTAAGGGGAGAAGATACAAAGAACCCCGGACACCATGCCCTACTCTTATTTTCGACAGAGTTTCTCTGGTTCTTTTAGATGCCCAGTGTATAGCACTGATATATTAGATACGCTTTATAGTCTGGTACGAAGGACTTGGTCTGGCGGGGACGAATTGCATTGTAGTCGACCGCGTTAGCCACATGGCCACTACTTTGGCAATGATCGTCTCCTTTAGCAAGACTTACAAATGCGTTAGATCGGTAGTTTGAACCCATGCACTACGTTTAAGCAAGTTTAAGAAACCGAACTATTAAACTCTGTCTCACTCATACTCAATTGACTTGTCCATACTTAGTTTGACTGTAGTTGGTGTTAAACTAACCGCACGATTCTAGTGAACTCTAGTCGTTTATCTTAGACAGGATATATACATTTAGCGGTACCATGGTAACACCACACCAAAGGAATAGATAATACATGTAAATTAACCCTTTACTCCATGAATAGCCATGGAAGAAATAACTAGAGTTTTTTGTAAAAAAAAACAACACCCAACAGCAGATGCCCCCCCCCCTTCGCACCCACACATACAAACTGTGACACATTGTCACATTTCTGTACACAAGTTGTGTGACAGGCAGATAGACAAACAACTCTAACAAAAACAATATGTAAAGGGATATATCTATAAAATGTTGATACCATTGTAATGGACTTGATGAATGATACTTCCCTTATCATGCGATTCCCACACCACTGTTTTTAAAGACAGAAATGACAACAGGGACTAACTAAAAAAACTGTTGATACCAGAGTTATGTCCCTTGCGCATGACACTTCTTTTTATCATTCCCTTTCCATACATGAAATGTCATTCCAATACCAGAAGTAGAATAGGGGGTATTGATAAGCCAAAATCAATGTAACAAAGGGCTATAACTCCAAAGGTATTGAAGCCAGAGTTCTGGCCCTTGTACATGACACTTCTCGCATTATAATCTTTCCATATATAGAGTTTCGATTAATTGGCATGAGTTATCGTTGGGACAAGAAAGTATGAAAAAATGTACAAGGGGCAAGCATTAAACTATTATTGAAGTCAGAGTTACGGACCTTGTGCGTGACACATCCTCTCATTATGGACCTTGTGCATCACACTTCCTCTTATTATGTTTTTTCCATATATGAAGTTTCAACCAACTGGCATCAGGCATATAGGAGTTATCGTCCAGACGAGAACGTGTGACGGACAGACAGACAGTCAGACATACAGACAGACAACTCTCACAAAAACGAAATATCTCCCCCATATAAATATGGGGAGGGGGAACATAATAATGACTGAATGAATATTAATTAGATTTAATTGTTATAATAGTACATGGACATCGGAAGTTTCGGTCATGGTAGAAACGGTAGAATCTTATCTATATTATATCTTAAGCAAACAGAACATACCCTTATCAAACGCCGCCAATGCTCTGGTTCTACCCTTTTTGCAAAGGTATAGACAGGCATATTTATTGAGTAAAGGGTCAATGCATTTATAAGAATAACTCATTTATTTCTCCACTTAACATAATGTTGAAACCACTCTTTGAAACGATTCTAAACACAGTAGAACTCTTCTAATGCGGCCATTTAATGAATTAACATGGGCGTCTTTATAAGCAGGTGGTTGCTTAATGCAAGACAAAAGTAATGCCGAAAGCTACTCTAGGAGCTTTCGGCATTACTTTTGTCCTGCATTAAGCTACCACCTGAATCTAGCTACCATGATTATACCTCTTTTATGTGGTCGCATTAGCAGGGTCTTACTGTAATGGTCACACTATAGGGTTTGATAGGGGAAATGGCAATTTTAGTAATTCTACCTTTATCTATAGCTCTGTCGCTCATTCATATATTTGCCTTAAAGTTTGTTTTACATTTTTTGCTACCAATGCCATATATGTAAACACATTTTTATATCAGTCAGGATTTAAATGAGATGCAGTCTCATCGAAAAATGATTTATATAATTGTTAGGCATTGTTGAAACACATTACCAGGATAGACTATCACATTTTTGTTTTTGTTTTTGTACCTTTCAGGCCCTGCAGCGAGGGACCTCGTTTATTTTTCCCGTCCATTGGATGTGTGAGGGTTGGAAAACCATCCCCCTCCACACCTTATTTGATTGATTTTACAAAAGGTACAAAGTGGATCATCCGTTTAATACATTTTAATGAGGTATGAATTTACCCCTAAAAGCATATGAATGACTCGTACTTGAAACCTTTGTATTTGTGTATCGGTAGTAATTTTGAATGGTAGCAAAAGTATATTTTTCCATTTTTATCCGACATATCTGCTGTTTATTTGTTATTCCACGTGTAAATACATTTTGGCTCAATTTTGTTTCTATTAAAAGCTTCATAAATTCGTTTGGCACCTTTAATGTCTTTAATAATGATATCAATATGAGGCGGTATATATGGTTTTTGGAAACGTCCAGCTTCTTTTAAAATTACATCAACTTTTCTTGCTGTCGCTTTCAATGCACATATAACACCATTATAAGTCAATAAGTCAGTTTTAAGATTGTAGTTTACTCTTAACTGTTCGAACCCTATAATAATTCTCGTTAAGCAAATCACCAATACAGTATTATACATGTACCAGCATTAAACAACGAATTTAGAAAAACACTCTGTGGCCTAATCCAAATCATGTGATTATAAAAAATGGGGTAGTTGACTATACTTTCTTTTCCAATACACTGAGTACACATTAACTTTGCAAATGCTTCAAAAACATGTGCCCAGAATTTATAACTGGATTTAAATGACAATAGTTCAGGATAATGTTTACCACAATTCATTAGTCTTTCTATCTCTACATATTTCTTGGCAATTGTTGACCATATGCTTTCACAATTTACCAATCTTCTAATCCAAGTGATCTTTAAGGAATCAATCTATAAAAACTTTGATATTGAGCATTCTAAGACCACCTTCTATGTACTCTTTGACAGCCATTTCTTTCTTAATCTTGTGAGTGCCATTCCAAATAAAATGGAGTAAACTGTATTCTAGCTTCATCAAACAGCAATCAGATGGGTTGGGTAATGAAAAAATTAAATGATTTAGCTTTGCGATTATTAACCCTTCTCTTGCTGAATTTTAAAACACATTTCTCCTTCTTTACCCATGCCCTGTTATATAATTACATATATCTTCACTGTGTACAAGTATTTCGCTGTGCAAGCACTGCTGTAGAGTGCACTGGTTGCACAATCAACTTGTAAATAGTGCAGACCCTGATGAGACAGCTCCTGCAGGAGCTGTCTCATCTGGGTCTTCACTATTTACAGGTACGTATATTGACGTGAATAGCAAGCGAAGGGTTAAGGTTTAGACAACTATAAATTTTCCTATGGGAGAAAGAATACGCATGATCCACTTTTTTAGAGACTATCACGTTAAACGATAAGTTACATCTCTTTTCTGGTTGCCATTAAACATAAACCACTTAAGCATAAACTAAGACATTGTAGTATTTTATTGCACAGTAAATAGATTTGTCGCAAATACTCCCTTCGTGTCTCCACCAAACTCGCAACTTTAGACTGCCCTTTAGAATTAATACTTTCATGCAATTATATAGCTGTACAGCATAAGTAAGCATTATATCAAATTAGACAGAAAACAAATATTCATTTATCTAATAATGAGAGCGCATGGCTCTACGGCAAACCATGGTTGTGAATGTGTTGGTCAGAGTTGATGTCAGGACTATCGTATTTCTTATATAAGCATCGCCCTTCTTCTATGGTAATGTTAATGTCCCTAGAGGCAACAAATCTTGTTTCGACGTTTAAGCAAATTCAACATCACACAATGATTTGGGACTCGTGATTCTTAGTGAATGCAAAGTTTAAATATGTCATGTAAGCTCCAATTTCGTGCACACGCTTATCCCTTTCCTCCATAAGTTCTATGTCTTTGCAAACCGAAAAGACCCAGATCAGACGGCTCCTATAGGAACCGTCTAATCAGGGTCTGCTCTGTTTGCTTATGATACAATATCAATACGATTTCTGCGATGACCAAAACTTCACGTGTCCATGTGATATTATAACAAATTAATCTAATTAATATGCATATCGTCATTATCTCTTACAGAATTATTCATGATGGGAAGCGTTATGCACGCAAGGAGCGATCCCGTCATTTACTTTTCCAAACAGTTTGGACCAATTTGAGACAATCGGTCCTTTCGGCAAATGCCAATAGTTTAGCAGGCTAAGAAAATAAATATTTATTCAAGCTCCTTGTAATTTTCAGATTTAGTGAGAAAGAATGTTTTCTCGTGTTTGATGTTCGTAACTGACGTCTTCGACTAGGTTTATATTAGAACCAGAGAACGTGGCATCACCATCATGCGATACAGTTAAAATACGAGAATATGCGGTTCGCAAAAGTGTATAAAGATACAAGGGTACAGACTTATAGTAGTTCTGAAATATGATCTAAACTTTCTACAAGGAAACGCAAATCTCGATTACAAGGAATTCGTAAAAATGGTAATATTAAACGAAAATCTCGTATGAAGATTTTTTTTATCAGTATCTTCATTAAAAGAAGTTTACGAGCAAGCCGATAAAATCATGTTTAGCTCAGATCCTCTCATAGGAACGGATAGTTCATTACAAAACTTTACTCTACATGTTCTCAGACCACACATTGACAAATTATCTGAACACGAAAGATTCTTTTTGGAAAATTCCTTTTATCAGTAAATGTATTGATTTTATTGACCTCCTAAATATATTCAGAGGCAAAAATGTAATTGACACTATTCCTAAATACTTTGAAAATACAAAACCACCTATTATCTGCTACAAATATAACAAACTCATCAGTAATACAATTTTCAACTATAATAAAATTGTTGCCGACCTTAATATTAATGATAATATTCTTAATAATTGAGATTGCGCCGCATCAAATTTTTACTATTCTATGGCTGGTCATGTGATTACTGGTAACTTCGAGAAATTAAAGATAAATGTCTACGATATCTTCTGAATAAAGATCCCAAATGTAGAATACCAGCCTTGATAGATTTTAAATTTTATCGAAGTTCGTTTGCTGAGGCTTTACAATATTTTAGTAATAAATGGTGTCGTGGAGAACATGTTGAGTCTAATGCTCTTTGAAATTGGAAAACAAAACTAATGTTTGATATACAGTAAAACCCCTCCAATGCGATCACTTAATGAACATACATACCTGTCTTCATAAGCAGGTGGTTGCTTAATGCAGGACGAAAGTTATGCAGAAAGCTCCTATAGGAGTTTTCTGCATAACTTTCGTCCTGCATTAAGCTACCACCTGCCTTTGCCACTGTGAAATATGCCCATTTTTGGTGGTCGCATTAGAGGGGTTTTACTGTAACTGACAAATGCATTTTATTTTAAAGTTCTAATGAACACCTTCTTTCACCTAAACCTATAATGTTTTAGACATCTTAAAAAGCGTTTACAGGATTTCCATTCAAAAACATCTTTGTTCCTTCTGATACGGCATCGTACAATGCCATTAGTTTTTGACGATTACATTTTATCGATGTCTTGAAACAGGATATTATCAATACCAATTCATTTCAATTACTACTGTCGAAAAGACCGTTATTTCAGACCATGTCAAAAAGTGTGAACAACTTAGAGCAGATATTAAAATGACACATCATAAACGTCCGACAATGTATTGGTTACCAAAACTTCATAAAAACCATATAAAGCGCGTTTGACTTCAAAGTATATCTCTTGTACAACTACAAAGTTGTCATTACTTTTGACTTTTTGTTTAATGAAGAAGTTAAATGAACATGTAAAATTCTAAAAAAAAAAGCCATCTGTTTCTTTAAAATACGCTTATTTATTAACCCTTTCTTTGTTCTATGTTTATTCTAAATTTATATACCTGAATACTGAATATTCATGGGCAATAAGAAATATAGAAGGTAGAAAATTGTAGTCATTTTAGAAAGTATAGAAACAGATCTATCAAATTCCATTAGCAAACAGAGCAGATCTTGATCAGACGGCTGATATAGGAGCCGTCTGATCTGGGTTTACATGTTCTCTGTTTGCAGATGCGTGAAAACATATTTATATGAGGGAAAGGGTTAAAGCACACTTATTTATTAACCCTTTCATTATTCTATGTTTATTCCAAATTCAAATACCTAAATACTGAATATTCGGACAAAACAGTTATATAATGAAATATGGAAGATGAAAAATTGTAGCCATTTTAGAAAGTAAAGAAATAGATCTTTCAAATTCCATTAGCACACAGAGCACACCCTGATCATACGGATCCTATAGTAGCCGTCTGGTCTGGATCTACTCTGTTTGAAAATGCATGAAAACACTTTTATATGAAGGAAGAAGGGGTAAACAGTTGAGAAGTCATCTGTTTCTTTAAAATACAATTTAACGGCCACTGTTAACAAAAACGACATTATGGATTCTGAAACGATTGATATGTTTCTTTAGTAATAACAGACGCACTCTGAGATATAAAACATTCACATTTTATGAGAATTACTGCAAATAGATATAAAAAAAAGCTCTTATCCCGCTGTGAAAAAAAATATAACGCCAGCTCAACTTTAGATGTGTTGCAATTATGACTACTTCCGATTCGAACAAGTTTTTGAGAAACATTTGACCGAGTGTTAAACTTTTACTCTATACATACGCATTTCTACGCATTTGAAAACAAAGTAGACCTATATAAGACCGTTTCTATGGGAGCCGTCTGGACAGGGTCTGCTCTGTTTGCTGTTGGAATACTATAAATATGATTTTATAATTTCTTATACTTTTGCAAAAAATCATGTGTTAACCCATTTGCTGCCAGTGGATTCTTCCATGCTTATATGTTGGATTAGTGTGCCTGACTCAAATTTTCAGTTTCGTTTTGTTTTATATTGAAATTCCTATTAGCAAACAGTGTAGACTCTGATCAGACGCCGCATAATTCCTACACTGTTTGCCTATGTCACATATCGTATGGGATCGTGGGAACAAATGGGTTAATATGCCATTTTAAAAATATATTCTAATTTATATTCATGATGACTGTCATCATTTTGTAAAGGAATTTTCAGGGAGTAACAGGTTAAATTATTCGGATCCTGATGAGACGCCGAGCTATCATGCATCTCATTTAGACCCAAGTTGTTTGCAATTGAGGATAATGTCATGGATAACTTGATAAGGATTAATTGACAACTATTACTGATTTGTTCTCCATGTTTCTGGTTTGCTCTTTTGTATTGCCGCTAAATTGGAACGGTGTGTTTCTATTGATGTTTCTCGGAGTTTTTTCTTGTCGCTTAATTGGAAAGAACCAGGTTTTCGAGATGACGAGTGTTACCGGAATATTAGAATATATTAGACAGTACTATGGTGATATACTTCATGTTTGAAAAAGGGTATGTTTCAATGGTGCCCCGTAGTTGAATATAATTAAGCAAGAACCACACTCGGAGCCAACGTGAATTATTAATTTGGTGTCTTTTATAGCCATCGTGTTGTTGTACTAGTAATGTCAACTGCAAATGCTCTACTTATCACAAATGTTTCAAACTACACAATTCTAAAAGTTTCCTTTTCTCAAATTAATGCTCTTTTCGGTAGATTTATTCAAACAGGTTAGGTCTACAAATAGCCTATGAGGAATTGGTTAATTGGACAGAAAGAAATGGTTTTGATTTCTTTTTCCAGATGGCAAGTTATATATCATATTATATACATATTAGATACCAGTGTGAATATATATATATATATATATCCTATTTGAAAAAAGTACGTTTCTATGACACCCCGTAGTTGAATCTGTCCAAGTCGTCAGAACCGCTGTCGGGGACAATGTGAATTATTAATTTTGTGTCTTCTACAAGCGGCGCTTTGTTGTATTAGTAATGTCATCTTCCCTGCAGGTAATAAATCTTGTTCTGGTATAAAAACCAAAATCCTTTGCCCCGAAATCTAAATGATTTTGGAGTTAACTTTTCAATAAAACCTCTCTAAATCAAATGTTCAGTTTAGTATAAATGTCGGTCTTGGATGCATGTGGAAACTGAATATCAGGGTGACTACTATCACCTTGCACTAAGCAGTCACCTGCCTAAAATGCATCCATTCCTCATTACCAATATTGTCGAATTATTGAGTTTTTACTGTATTAGCAATTCTATTTCAATGCTGCATAGCTGGCTGGGTGACAATAAACCTGAGGAAATACCGTCTACCGGCAAATTAGAGTCTTTCAAAAACCATTCTCTTGCCTCCCTAGCAGCCGTTTTAATTCCATTTTATCGAAAATATACTTATTTCAATCTACCAGAACTATTCGAACTCTTTACCTGTTGACTATTTAGAAATAATGAAAACATGACATCTGAACACAAGACTGTTTGGTCATTTACCTCTTCAGGTGTCGACCAATCACGATCGGTCATGCAAATTAATGACGGAATAATTCTGTTTGACAGGACAAACAGTTAATCAGCGCGAGCGATTCAGTTCCATTAATGTCCACACTTTTCCTTTCTGGGTGATAGTATTTTTACATTAAAAGTTCTCCCGATACGATAAGATACCTTACGGGAATTTGAAAGGACAATAACATTGAGGTTTAATAAAAATAAAAAACAAAACATTGCACTCCTAGAAGTGATACTCTGGGCAATTGAAGTCATTAATGGGGTGTTACAGACATAAAGACGTGATGATAATTTTCTCTCGGCGTAGCTCTAGAGCATAACAAAACTTTGCACTTTAATCCGATTTATTGGAGTGCAATTGCCTATTGTAATGAACCTTCCACTATATGCCTAGCGGGAATGTTCCTGTGATACCTGCGTGCTTTACTTTGTTCTACAATGGGATTAACAGTTTCGCTGTCATTTTTTGTAGTCTGCAAACGTTGACGTCTGCTACGAGTTTTATCAGTTTTCTTTAACCCTTAGCCTGCCATATACTTTTTATCAGTCCGCCCTCTTTGAATATTAATTAGCCAAATCTTTACAGAAATATACAGGATATTTTGAAATGACTTTCCTAGGCAAAGCATAAAGCATGCAGGCATGGGGTTTCGATGGCAAACAGTGCAGACCCAGATGAGAGAGTTCCTATAGGAGCTGTCTCATCTGGGTCTACACTGTTTGCAAATGCAAGAATAGTTCTGACGGGCGCAGGCTATGGGTTAATAAACATTCATATTAACAAACATTTGAATCCCGATGATACGTCGAGTTACTTGGCGTCTGATCTGGATCCAAACTGTTTGAATATGTTATCGCAGATGCGACATTGACAGCGAAACAATTAAAACACGGAAAGTTCAGAAACTACTCACGATATCCACTTACTGTTTATAAGCCGGTACTGAAAGACTGAAGGGGCACAAATGTTTAGCTTTTTTAAAGTTCATTATTGTCAATTTCAAACGAGTTTTATAAATTCATACAAAGTTCTTCTTTATAATAGATCCTATCCTAAATGACCATCAAATAGATGTCTGTACATGGGTCTATAAGGCAAGTGGAAGCTTAATGCAGGTCAAAAGTAATACAACAAGCTCCTACAGGAGTTTTCTACAATACATTTGCCCTGAATTAAGCAACCAGCTGCTTTTTAACACTCCTATTTTCAATAAATGAACGACCGCTTAGGATTTGTTCCTGATCGTTTACTTTATGTGCGCATGTTGGGTTGTATTCCAAGTGCAAGTATTAATGTACGATGCAGTTCTTGTCCAATGAACAGAGGCTCAGTAAGTCACTGAAGACGACGGTTGGCCTTTTCCCGTCTGTAAATAGACGAAATTCCTTGCACTTTCTAACTACGTCATTCGCATTTGACACATGTTTTTATTTGAAATTTGAAATTATCCCTGACACTTCTTCGATTACTCACTGATTAACATACCCTTCTGAATATGCATGTAAGAACTTTCGTTATATATGTACAACGCTATTGGTACTTTAAGTATGATAAGATTAGCAATAAATTTGCTCAGTCCATTGCGTTGTTCTCCCATTGAATGTTATCATTGAATTCGACTATTTATTGGACCAGAGACTCGTTCAGTCATGAGAGAAATGATATTTTTCTAAAGGTGCAAATGTTATAAATACCTGTTATAATAATTAGTCAACCCCTCACTCCATAAATACGCCGTACTACGCATTTGCAAACATAGTAGACCAAGATCAGACGGCTCCTATAGGACCCGTCTGATCAGAGTCTGTTCTGTTTGCTTATGATATAACAGAAAATGTGTTCTACAGTTTCTGCCATGGCCAAAAACATCACGTACCCATGTGTTATAATAACAATTATTCTAATTAATATTCACGATGTCGTTATTTCTTACAAGAGCATACGGTTAAACTTTTTACCTTTTATTTCATGAAATAATTCTGTTGTACAATGCACTGACACTCTGTCCGAAGAAATGCTCATAATAACATTTAGCATATGTATTAATAAATAAAATTGGTTCCTCCCTTTCTGAATGTGAATTAAACAATAGGTTGTATCAAAATATATTCCCAGGAGCCCTTTGATCTGGATCTGCACTATTTGCATATGTCTTCTATACTAGGTTCTCGCATTTAAAAGGCTGATCATGAAATATGTCGTAGGATTTAATGATTTCGTGTTACATGTAAGGTAGCATTCAGTCTACGTTATTCGTGTTTTGTCTCCGAAGAAATGTATATACATGTATATACTTTAACCCTTCACTCCATGAATTGCCATGTAAGAAATAATGACGTAATGAATATGAATTAAAATAATTGTTATAGCAGCACATGGACACAGAAAAGTTTAGTCTTGACGGAAGCAGAATAATAATATTTATATCATATCATACATGTAGGCAAACAGGGCAGACCTTTACTCACTTCTGTTTAGTCTATATTAGATCATAAGCAACAGAGCAGATTCTCATCAGACGGCTCCTATAGGAACAGTCTGATCTGGATCTACTCTGTTTTCAAAGGCGTAAAAATGTATATTTATGGAGTAAAGGGTTAAACCTTTACCTCAAAGATACATGTACGTCAACGCATTTCCACACGGTAAGATTCGTCCGATTAGGATCTACTCTGTTTGGTTACAAACTGATATATACAATGTATCTGAATCTACAGTTTCTGCAATGGACAAACAAATTCCTTTGTTCAGTATGAAAAATCAGTCATTTAATATTCATGAGCGCATGAATAATTGCGCAAATATTCATGTGATCAAGGGTTAAAGAACTACATATCTGCGTAGAACTATCGAACACTTGCTTGCGAGCAAGTGCAATGCTTCCGCACACATACACACCCTGATGAACGTTTGTAATGAATACACATTACATGTATCCAATAGTTTCATTTAATGAAGTAATACATTTGTTTATTAGGACAAAAAATTATCACTAAATACAAATACCTTTGTAGCCGAGAAAATCTATGTAATCTATGTAAAATGAGAAAGGTTCACATATGTACATATAATACATTAACCCTCTGCTGTAAAACCTCTCTATAACGGCCACTAAATTGTGTTAATCAGTTGGTATTTAGGTCAGGTGGCTGCTTAAAGCAAGGTGAAAGTAAAACAGAACGCTCCGTTTTACTTTCACCTTGCTTTAAGCAGCCACCAGCATTTAACACAAAATACTTAATGTAATTTAGAGAGGTTTTACTGTACTCCATAGTTTCGCCTTTCATGCCTTTACAAACAAAGTAGACACAGATCAGACAGTTCCTGTACGAGTCGTCTTATCAGGGTATGATCTGTTTGCATATGAACTAATATATAGTAAAATCTCTCTAAACCGGAATTCTAGTAGATAAGAATTAAGACACTTTCAAGCAGGTGGCTGCTTAATGCAGGGTGAAAGTCAAGCAGAAAGATCCTAGAGGAGCTTTCTGCATGACTTTCATCCTGCATTAAGCTGCCACCTGTCGCCAAGAACGATATTTATACTACATTTAACGCCCGGTTTAGAGGGGTTATACTGTAAATCAGATTCTATTGTTTCTGCTGTATCAAAATAGTCGTATTCCTATATACTAGAATAATTCATAGCCAAGAGATCGTGAATTCTGGCATTAATATTCATACGGTAAAGGGTTGGAATTTTGAACACCACGGGGAAACATATAATTAGCATTACAAAGAGTGTAACCCTTTTAAGAAATGAATGACGTGCTTCCGGTGTTCATGAGGTTATGCAACGCATATCTTTACGAGCAAAGTTAGTGAAGCCCGAAGGGCTTCACGTGAATATTTGCTCGTAAAGCTATGCGTTGCATAACCTCATGAACACCGGGAGCACGTCATTTATTTCTTATATTTATATTCCATTGTATTTCTTAGATTTCAACGGATTTTGTTTTAAATATTATATACCGGTCACGTAATAGCCGCTATCTAGGTCGTTGCCAGGTTCGTTTCTAACGTAGTAGGATCTCTCTATATGGTATGAAAAATAGTCCCAAAATATAGAAATCAATACAAGATTTTAATCAGTAAATTGTCCAGCTATGTTTAAAGAAAAGATTATCGAGATATTGCAAATCATATATATTTACGAAATGTTGGTATTAAAGCATCTTCTTAAATGTAGGTCGCGGTGTCGAAGTCAATTTACTCACCCGCCATGCTTGATCGAAAGCGGGTCACAACGTTGGATTTTATTCTCGGATTTTTCTTTGTAAACGGTAAGGACATTGACTTATTTGTGCTTCACTCATTACTTGATAATATATTTTGATACGCCTCGGCTGTTAAAGTTGGCAATATTATGTATTCAAGCGATAATTCTCAGTAAGAAGATGCCACATTTCAAATTTTCAGGGCCGCTTGAGCGGAATTCTAGGAAAAGGAGAACCGACTCAAACCGGTATTGAAATGAACGTTCATGGGAAAATGCAACTTTCTTTTTAGAATAAGGTTATATAAGGACGTTGCAGGGCGAATGTTAATATTTCTCAATGAATATTTATGTGAGAAATAATGACGTCATGAATATTAATTGGATTACTTTGTTAAAGCAGCACATGGACTTGAAGAATGTTTGGCCATGGCAGAACAATATCTATATTATATCATAAGCAAACAGAGTTGATCCTGATCAGACGGCTCCTATAGGAGCCGTCTGATCAGGGTCTACTCTGTTTGCAAAGGCGTAGAAATGCGTATTTATGGAGTAAAGGGTTCAATACAGATTAGATGATGGATAATTTATTGGCCGAATATTAACCCTTTGCTTGCTATTCACATCAATATACCTACTTGTAAATAGTGAAGACCCAGATGAGACCGACCTCTGGGTCTGCACTATTTATAAGTTGATTGTGCAACCAGTGCACTCCACAGCAGTGATTTCACAGCGAAATACTTGTAAATATACAACAGGGCATGGGTACAGAAGGAGAAATGTATTTTAGAATTCAGCAAGAGAAGGGCTAATCTGAATACGTCTTTGAAAAAATGGAAGAAAACTTGTATCGAAAAATAACAGATATGTTTTGTCAAGATATATCCAGATATATTACACTATCTCGGTATTCTTAGTATGACATAATCTATCTAATGTGATCACTAATGAACAAATGCGCGTGTCTGTAAAGGCAGGCTGTTGCTGAATGTAGAACAAAAGTAAAACAGAACGCTTTTTGCACAAGTTTCACTCTGCATTAAAATACCAGCTGCTTCATAGACCTCCGTAATTGTTTTACATTGAAATATAAAGCAGACCTATTTTTACTCGTCTATAGTTCAAGTGTATGATAACGGGTTCTGATTTCTGCAAGAAAAGCAGAACATGGTTCAAATCCTTTCCTTGCCGAGCGAAATTTCCATCGATAGCAACAGTTGTCGAAGTCGGAATACGATGTACAAACGTCCCATTACGTAATCAGAGTGTAAACTAATTAAGATCCTCTTGAAAAGCTGAGTTATTCCGAGTTTGATTTGGACCAAACTGTTCTACAAGATAAACATGGATTCAAACAACATCAGCCTGAAGGTTGAAATAGCAGAATGACCAACTGTGAAACGAACAATGTCAAGTCAGTGCTAACATTGAATTTCAGAGCAGGAAATTATTTCTGATAAAACCGTCTATTGTCTAATCATTTTCCCACCACACACGTTGAATATTGTCTTAACCCTTCGCTTGCTATTCACATCAATATACCCACCTGTAAATAGTGAAGACCCAGATGAGACAGCTCCTACAGGAGCTGTCTCATCAGGGTCTGCACCATTTACAAGTTGATTGTGCAACCAGTGCACTCCACAGCAGTGATTGCACAGAGAAATACTTGTACACAGTGAATATATATATGTAATTATACAACATGGCATGGGTAAAGAAGAAGAAATGTATTTTAAAATTCAGCAAGAGAAGGGTTAACTATACGCAGTGTAACCCTTGCAACGGTGAATTGTCAAATAGACCATTTTATTCTAAACTTCCGACAGGCCTACTCATGAATAACATTGCAGACACTGATAAGAGGGTGTTCTTTTAGTAGCCCTCTCATAGTGGTCTGTATTGTTTGCAAAAGGCAACGGTTAACTCACAGTATACTGGAATGGTTATGGGTTGTACAACAACATCAGTATTATGTCTACCGTACAGTTAATTTCAGCTAATTTCCAAGTATCTCGTTTATAGTGCTCTCAAAGTTTCTAGCCGATTTCCTTCTTGACACATTCTTCAATAAATACGCCTTTCTATGCCACTGTAATAGTCACTTCTTGAAACCATTGTGATAAATAGGAGCAAATGCTCTATAGGAGCAAATGCTCTATTTTCACAATGGTTTCAAAACTACACAATTTTAAAATTTTCCTTTTCTCTAGTTTCGCTCCTATTCGGTAGATTTATTCAAAGAGTTTGGGTCTAACAATAGCATATGAGGGAATGGGTTAAATCGTTTGCTGCCAATGTCGCTTCTGTGATTACCAATGCATACAGTTTGGATCCAACCTTTTGCTATTTTGTTGATACTTTTAAAACAAATGAGAGACTAATATAAGAATATTGCAGTAGACGGGAAAGTCTGCAGACAACAAAATATGGCAGTTAAAAATTTAACTGCAATGTTTGAAAATCTCGGAAAGCTGTGTTTATCTGTCTTATTAAAACCCCGACAACCATTTAACCATTTCAACACAGTGTTTTCAAATGGACAATTCCAAAATTCAAACAGGTTAAGCTTCCCGAGAATATGCAGAATGTTTTTAAAGAAACGTATAACACGACAAACAGTGCAGACTCTAATGAGAGAGCTCTAGGAACCCTCTCATCAAATTTACACTATTTGCAAAGAATATTAGTGGTTTGTTTTCCGCACTGAAATGGTTAATACTGGAATCAGATTGTGCGTCCGTCCGTAGATAAGAACAGACTGAGTCTGGATTAACCCATTCCCTAATATTGACGACTTTTGACGATTCTGTAGAAGTCATTTTGTGAAACCATTGTCATAAATAGAGCATTTGCTCCTATAGGAGCAAATGTTCTATTTATCACAATGGTTTCAAACTACATGTTTTAAATGTTCCTTTTCTCTAGTCAATGCTCCTTTTTGGTAGATTTATTCAAAGAGGTTGTATCTAAATATAACATATGAGGTAATGGGTTAAGCAGCTACAATATACATTAAAACCTCTCTATAACGACCACTAAATTACATCAAATAGTTTTTGTTAAATGCAGGTGGCTGCTTAAAGCAAGGTGAAAGTAAAACAGAACGTTCATATGGGAGCGTTCTGTTTTACTTTCACCTTGCTTTAAGCAGCCACCTGCCCTAAATACCAACTAATTAACACACTTTAGTGGTCGTTATAGAGAGGTTTTACTGTATTCGTATATATCACTTCTGCCATGGGATATGTATACGAATCACCAATTTCCACCACGTTAATATAGAAAAATACATGCAAAAAGTTGCAAAGAATGAGCTGTGGGCACTGTTCTAAAAGCAGTGATTAAAGAAACACTTCAAATAAATTATGTAATTCTAATGTCATTTATTGTTGTTGTAATTATTGCTTTACGACACTGTGAACTTATTTAATAGCTGAATTATTTTTGATAGTAGACATATTACCAATTAGACACATTGAGTGATTCATACATTTTATACATTTTATTATTACCATGACCTGAAACATTGCAATTATTGTTTCCTTGTATAATTTTATATAGTTATGTTTTGGTAACGTTGTTTAGGTTTTGGCACTTAAGCAATTGGTTTTCAGAATCTATAAACCGTTTCAGACGAGATATCGTTTCGGTTTATTTGGTGCTTTGCATTATAATGAAGCTCCGTCAACCTAAATACTTAAACAGTGTACTTGCAGGTTTCATTCCTGTCTCCAACAGCAAATGCTAGAGTTTCTCGTGGTATGAAAACAATAGCGGGCTGTATTAGGTTAACTGGCTTACAATGCATGTACAGGTGTCCGTTTACCTCATACATGTACATATTTACAATAATTGTCTTAAAAACAGTCTGGTCGATTGATCGATTGATTGAATAATCGATTTTTTTATTCGTAATAAAATGTATATGGCAAATTAAAACATTCATTAAATCAAGTATCCAATCAGGTATGTATTGAACAAAGAGTCACGGTGATGGATATGACAATAAAGCGGAAATTATATAACTGATAACGAATCATTAGCATCTAGGTTACATTAAATACGAGGATAATACAGTTTTTATATAATCCTTATTCTCATTGTGGTCCTTATAATAAAATGATTTCCATAGGCAGACATTTAATGCTTAATAAAAAGTAAACCATCACAGTTAACCAATTCCCTCCTAGGCTATATTTAGACACAACCTCTTTGAATTAATCTACCGAAAAGAGCATTTACTAGAGAAAAGGAAAAGCAGAATTGTGTAGTTTTGAAACCATTGTGATAATCATTATCACAATGGTTTCTAAATGTGACTTTTACAGAGACGCAAACATGTGTCACTAGGAGGGAATGTGTTAACTTTATAAAAAAAAACTGAAAAAAACCCGAAAGACCATTGAATACTCGAACTTCTCACAAAACAATTGTTTGAACATTACATACAACAGTTTGTCTGAGCAGATCGGATATTCCCCTTTTGAATTATCCGATCAACGGTTTTTAGTCGACTATGTTGTCGTTGTTTACCTTCAGATGATACATTGATAATCGCAAAATATTTTTTTTGCTGCGGGTCTCAAATATGGATCTCAAATTTAGACTTAAATACTAAGAATTATACCTTAACAACCGACATCATACTATGTAATTGTATGAAGCGATTTTATATGTTTTCCAGGTTATATATTCTCGCATTCAGCAATTTCACAATATGCAATTGCTCATGATGGATGGCAGAAAAACACAGGAACAGGTTAACCAAACGGTTGTTTTGACGTTTTCAAGCAGTGTAGACGGAGTTCACAGGGTCTACATTGCTGTTTGTCATTCACAATCCACTCGCAACAAGTATCCTTTCATAGAAAAAAGAATATGTCATTATTCCACTTTGAAAATTCAGTATTCAGAATATTAGTCATCAATGGTATACTGTTCTTGATGAAAAACATCTTTCTAATATTATTAACCCTTCGCTTGCTATTCACGTCAATATACCTACCTGTAAATAGTGAAGACCCAGATGAGACAGCTCCTGCACTATTTACAAGTTGATTGTGCAACCAGTGCACTCCACAGCAGTGATTTCACAGCGAAATACTTGTACACAGTGAAGATATATGTAATTATACAACAGGGCATGGGTAAAGAAGAAGAAATGCATTTTAAAATTCAGCAAGGGAAGGGTTAACAGTTAGACCTATTCCCTGATATATGTTCATGAAAGTGATTATGACATCATGAATATTTATTAGCTAAAGTTTTATAATGGTATACGTGCACAAGATATTTTGGTGTTTGTCGAATCTGTAGAGTCAGATCTATTATAATTTTATAAGTAAACAGAGCAGACCCTGATCAGACGTCACTTATAGGAACCGTCTGATCTGAGTCTAGTCTCTTTTCTTATGCGTGAAAAGGCGTTTATATGAAAGAAAGGATTAACCCTTCTCTTGCTGAATTTTAAAACACATTTCTCCGTCTTTACCCATGCCCTGTTGTATAATTACATATATCTTCACTGTGCACAAGTATTTCGCTGTGCAATAGCGCAGACCCTGATGAGACAGCTCCTGCAGCAGCTGTCTCATCTGGGTCTTCACTATTTACAGGTAGGTACATTGACGTGAATAGCAAGCGAAGGGTTAATATTCAAGATAGCATTTCTTAACTTGATTACGGCAGAAAATGTCCTAAGCGGCCATTCATTTATTTAGGAGCTTTTTGCATTATATTTTGACCTGCATTAGGCTACCACCTGCCTTACATACCCATAATTAGACCTCTTTTTGATGACCGTTTAAGACAGGTTATGTTGTATTCATCGGCTAATAGAGGGTTAATCACTGATTTATATATACAAGTAAAACAATTCACAATATCAGAATGTACTGAATAATTTCCGTTGTTTCAGCAAAACTATAATACAATAGAACCTCTCTAATGCGACCACCTAAAAAGAACCATAGTTGCTTTTATAAGCAGGTGGTTGCTTAATGCATGACGAAAGTAATGCAGAAAGCTCCTATAGGAGCTTTCTGCATTACTTCCCCCTGCATTAAGCTACCACCACCTAAGTAAAACTATAATATTAACCTTTAGTATGCTGTGCAAAATTTCGTTGATAGAAAATTCTTTACAAATACATTATCAGAGACGTAAACGGTTTTGAGTCTGATGAGACCACGGGTAATTCCATAACTTCGGGGCTAAAACACATCCGAGGTTCCCGTCTTTCCTTCGTCCCGTCATTATCGTACTATTGTATTGTCTACTAAATACCTCGCTGACTGCGGATCGAAAACACGACCTTAGCGGAACAAAACGTAGAACACCGAGGACTAGAAAGAACAAAGATGGCAGTTCGACAAGACGTTGTCTAGGAGAAGGAAAGATTGCGTGCCGCCTGTATTTCCATCGGGTTTTTTTCATTGGGCATTTGTCTTATTATTCCATTAACCTTTAATGTTCGACTGAATCATAAAGTCTGCTCAATTGGAGTCTTGTGAACTGTTGACTTCTTCAGTTTCGAACAGGATTTAGAGAAACTATTGACTGTGTGTTAACCCTTTCCCTCTTAGAAATGTGTTTTCACGCAATTGCAAACAGAGTAGACCCAGATCAGACGGCTCCTAGAGGAGCCGTCTGATCAGGGTCTGCTCTGTTTGCTTATGGACTTTGGTAGATCTGTTTCTTTACTTTCTAAAACGGCTACAATGTTCTACCTTCCATATTTCATTATAACTATTTTGTCCATGAATATTCAGTAGGTATTAAAATTTGAAATAAACATAGAACAGGGAAAGGGTTAAGTAGCCGATGCTTGTGGAAAGCCGAGACACTCGTCCGGCGTGTCATCTGGATCCACTCGAGTCAGATGGGTAGTGGACACGATGTTAGGTCGAAGATACCAAAACAAGAAATAACAGACAGCAGCTGCCACACTAACTGTCGGCCCATAATGGATTAACGCCTGAGGCATAAAGCCGCATATTTTTGTAAATGAGAATATCTCTGTAGCGATCATTTAATAATTAAATAACAGACGGTTGCTTATGCGGAACACAATAATGCTTTAAACGTTCTGCGCATTTGTCTGCCATTGATACAGCTGCTTAGCAACTTAAATATAAAATAGCTCAAAGCCATATCAAGCGTAATTTGTAATTATATGGTTTGATTTTCGGACTAGGTAAAAGGAGCAACTTGTTAGACAGATGTCACACTATTATAGATATAATTGGGCATACATTCTATAGGTCGTGAATAGTAAGTAAAAGTACAAAAATGAGTCATGCAGGAAACACCACATACAGAACAAACACTCGCCCGAACAGCAACACAAGGAAACAGCAAATGTACATAACTAGAAAAAACAACAAGAGACGCACAAAGACAAAACAAACATACAATAGGAGGAAGATGGAAGTACCGCCTTGGAACGGTCAGTGACAAAAGTCACTGGGGGTTAAACCGGTTTATGGGCGCCCAACCTCACACTTATTCCATCCCCACCCTAAAAGACAAACAGTGTAAATAAACGTATCCCCTCTCCGACTAATCTACAACAACCGCGACGGCAAATACAATGGTAAAGTGCATGTATAGCGAAAAAACATTTAATTGAACATACTGTATCCACCTATAAACCATTTTCACACTAAACACAACTTTACTTTCGTTTGCGATAACATCGACCCCGATAAGATGCCGAGTAACTCGGACCCAGATGAGAAGCCGAGTAACTCGACGTCTCTTTTCATCAGGACCCTTGCTGTTTGGTACTAGGTCAGTAGTTTCGCAAAAGTTTTAACGAACCAGCAATGAGTCAATAAAACGTGGAACGGTCGCCGATTGAACAGACATTTACAGCATGCAAATGGTTAACAACGAACACACGCATTTAAACTGTCTAGAGCTAACGATATATATTCCACATTCTCCTATAATTTGATTAACTCTAGGTGATTATGTCTGGGATCACATTCGCATTCAATATAATTCTGTCGTATACAATATTCAATGAAATTAATTGGTATTTGTTCTTTCTACTTGAATTTCACAATTTTATATTATATGCTTAGAGATGTATATACAGTAAAACTTCTCTAAACCGAGCGTTCAATTTAGTATAAATACCGGTCTTTGAAGACAGGTGGCAGCTTAATGCAGGATGAAAGTCATGCAGAAAGCTCCTCCAGTAGCTTATTGCATGACTTTCGCCCAGTATTAAGCAGCCGACTAAGTGTATCTAAATTATTCTCTACTTGAAGTTCGGTTAATGAGACTGTCCCTTTAAGAGCCATCTGATCAGGGATGATCTGGTTGCTTATGAAGCAGTATTAAATTTGTTCTACACTCTCTGTAGTTGTCAAAAGTTAAAGGAGAAGTCAGTACAATGTTCGCATATTTTCGATAATATCAGAAACCTTGGTATTTGGTATGCTCAATCATTATTATGAATTCTGAAAGGGGTGATCCCCCGAGAGCAAAAATTGCAACACAAAAAGAGAAAATTGCAGACTCGGTTTTATTGAGTCTGTTCATGAACAGTAATTGAAATTGCAACACTGCCACGCCCCCTAGCACCGGCTTAAGCGGTATTCAATTTTCAGAACAAGAAGTACTGAAATTCATGATCTCGAAGGATCAGAAGGTATAACAACACTGAGAATGAAGTACGGGGCGACGTTTTACGGCCGCCACACAAGCACTTAACACCTGCTGTTGTGAAGATTATAAATTCTGAAAGGGGTGATCCCCCGAGAGCAAAAATTGCAACACAAAAAGAGAAAATTGCAGACTCGGTTTTATTGAGTCTGTTCATGAACAGTAATTGAAATTGCAACACTGCCACGCCCCCTAGCACTGGCTTAAGCGGTATTCAATTTTCAGAACAAGAAGTACTGAAATTCATGATCTCGAAGGATCAATTTGAACTTATATCGAAAACTGCCCTGTGATACAAAATAAACCGTTTTCATCGATACTTATGTGTTTGTTCTACACCCAAAAATTATCGGCCTTGATCGACTGTCAGCGAAACTATATACTAATATATTAGCGAGTACATCAGATTTTCGATATCAGACATGTGAACGTTTTGTCTTCTTCGGCATATGTTTGACTGGTTCTTCGGCGTATGTTTGACTGGTTCTTCGGCGTATGTTTGACTGGTTCTTCGACGTATGTTCTTCGACGTATGTTTGACTGGTTCTTCGGCGTATGTTCGACTTGTTTTCTTGCGATGTACTTCTTTTCATCATATAATCAAGTAATTTATGTAATTTTTAGGCATTTTTAAAACACTTTGCAAGTAGAGACTATCACTTTAACCCTTTCACCGCTACCGTCGCATAAATGCACCACGACAAATAGTGCAGTCCCATATCAGACGCCGCCTTTTCAAGGCGGCGTCTGATCAGGGACTTCACTATTTCTCTCAAACTCTAGTTCTATATATGTGCTTTATTCCTTTGAAATTTGCATATATTTATCTCATTTCCTTATTTCCAAGTAAGGACTATCTGCAATTTTAACACTTCAGTCAGTTTATATTTATGATGTCATTATATCTTAAATTTAGTTTAATCATGGAGTAAAGAGTTTGTGGGAATTAGTCATGTACAGACGTGTTAGAAGGAACTAATATCGACCTCGTGATCTGTGAACCGGGGTCTCATTGAAGGTTAATATAGTTTTGCTCAATATTTATTTCTGAAACATTTAACACATTCCTCTGTAAACGTCATTTTGGAAACTGTTGTGATAAATAAAGCATTTGCTCCATGGATGGGAGGAGATGCTCTATTTATCACAATCGTTTCAAAACTACACAAGTCTAAAATTTGAATGCTTATTTTTGTTAGATTTATTCAAACAGATTGGGTTTAACATCGCCCAGGAGAGAATGGATTAACTATTTCCCTGTCGGATTTTATCGCTGCAAACTTTGTTGTCTGCTACAATGGTCATTTGTTTTAAAATAATCTTCATATTTGTTTCAAAAATCATTCACAATAACAAATAGTTTGGAACCTGGCGAGACGCCTAGTTAATCGTTGTCTCACCTGGATCTAAACTGTTTGCATAGGTAATCACAGATGCGACATTTGCAGTCAAAGAAAATTGTAACACTTTTTAAAGACGGACTTTGATGTATCAAACAATTTATCCTGTGTTGTAGTCAGGGAGTTTGTAAAACAAAACAACCATTAATACTTTACGGGAAATACTAAACGGATAACAACAGTCATATGTTGACTTAAGAACGTCTTAATCAGACATAACGTATGGCTCTGTTGTACACTTTTGTTAGTTTTCAATCAGTCAAGGTAAAACAAATGATTACGACTAATGTAGTTCATTATTCACAAGTTCGCGATATCTATACAAATTAGCACAGTATGGACACAGAAATGTATGACAATACAGTGCTCCCTTCCTACAACGGCCCTCTCAATAACCTCATTACAACAAAACATGTCACTGTTTCCGAAACAACAAGGCTCCAGAAGCAACTTTTTTCCAGCGTATTTTCTTCATGCCTCCATCAAACCCTATGTTGTGACCACTCTTTAAAATCGTCACTTTGTGACGATTCTAAAGAGTGGTCACAACACAGGGTTTGATTGAGGCATAACGGTTATAGTTCTCGAAATACACCTTATCTGGGGATCTGCAATCAAGCTAATTATTGTTTGATTTTCCCTCCCTATAACAACTTCCTCTGAACAACACATACAATCTTCGTATCCCAAAGGGTGTCGTTGTAGAGAGGGAGCACTGTATGTTATTTATCCTTCAGTGATATATAGGATAATTTACATTTGACAGTCTATTTGGGTCTAGACCACATCGATTCACTTGGTGTCTCATCAAATTTAAATTTCGTCACTGGTGTCGTTTATATAGCATTGCGTTTTATACATCATTGTAGTTTTTAGATCATTGTCGTTTATTTGACACTGACCATTGTCGTTTATAGGCCATTAACCATTATCGTTTATAGACTATTGTAGTTTATAAACCATTGCCATTTATATACCATTGTCATTTATAGACCATTGTCTTTATTGGTCATCGACCACTCTCGTGTATAGACCATTATCGTTTATAGAACGTTGACGTTTATAGGCCATTGACCATTGTCGTGATAGAAAATTCCAACTAGTATTTAATTTTATTTCATTTATTTACTGCATTGAAATATATTTTCCCCAGCGGTTGCACATAATTATATTTGATGGACATTCAAAATGACCATGATTTACTGTGAGACTACACTCCAGATTTACATTCCAGAAAAAATGCATTTTCGATATTTTTCACTCTGCTCATTTAGCCTCACTGATGCCTTATAACCGTTTTATGTTTGATGTGTTGTTAACATTATGTAGGTCATTTGCAGGTCATTCGCTGTCCAGCATTATGCACTCTAAATACCTTCTGCATTCTGAGCAATTAACCCTTTCAGTACCAGAATTGTCGTCTGCCAGACATATTTTCGTCTGCTTCAAGTTTTAGAGTGAACGTTTGTTCAATGTCTTTATACAAAAGATTAAAAGGGTGTCAAACAGTTTGGATCCAAACTGTTTGCATATGATATTACAGACCCGTCTTCATGGCACTGAAGGGGTTAATGTCTGCAAGTATTGTCGTCTGCTGCATGGTTTTTCTACCATATCTATTCAAAAATGATGTCAGAGTGAAAATCAGTTTGAACCCTGATGAGGTGCCAAGTTACTCGGTGTATCATCTGGATCCAGACTGTCTGCAAAGTTTGTTATAAATGCTACAAACCAAAGCAGAAGCAGCTGGAACATAATTCATACATGTTTGGAGGAACAGTTGCTTATATTTCAGAGGTCTTTGGTCAGAACTTTGTATGTCCTTGCATGTATGTACTGATACAAATACGCAAGTAACTAATGTCATAGTATTGTTTTGAGCGTCCCTTGGCATCAAACTGCGGTTTTATTCAAATATCATTTAATCCAGACATCGCGTGACGACAATGACAGCAATTCCACCCCCTTGTTCATGCTAAGCATAAACTGTTGATTGCAAACAGTTTCATTCCAGAAGAAACGCCGAGTAACTCGGCATCTTACCAGAATTCAACCTGTTCAGCTCTCGGACACAAGGTTTACCAGACTTGCAGAACAGGACTTAAGCTGACATTACATTTTGCCGCATAAAAATAAAAATGACTTCGGTTGTTGAATACAGTAAAAACCCTCTAATGTGACTACTTAAAAGAGGTATAATTCTGGATGATAGAGGCAGGTGGTAGCTTAATGCAGGATAAAAGTAATATAGAGGAGCTTTCTGCATTACTTTTGTCCTGCATTAAGCAACCACCTGCTTAAACGACACCCATGCTAATTCATTAAGTGGTCGTATTAGAGGGGCTCTACTATACTTTCAAGGACACACACTGTGAAACAAGTGTGTAGAGTTGACTTTGCAATGATTTAGAGGAGTTTTGCGTGTTATAAATCACGTCATTGACGGATTCATTACAAGGATGACGTGTCGGTGTAATATTCAATTTTACCAAAGAAGAGTTGAACAACATAATTATGTACTTCTTATCATGCAATGCAAATCGAATTGCATATTTTCTTTACACTGAAAATGTTCGTCGTTTTTTTTTTTTTGGGGGGGGGGGATAAAGGAGTAATCAGCCGAAACCGTTTAATTTAGGCATCTAATCTGGATCTGTTTTTATTAACGCACTGGTCTGTAAGACATCGACTCATTTCATCATTGATATTACAATGGTTTATTTCTATGACGCAAGTTTTATTTGTACCAGAGTTCGCTTAAATGATGCGTTTATATTTTTTTGTATGGCATCCTTTTCAATGATATCAATGCGTCGCTAAAATAAGTATAATAAAAGTACAAAAATGAGTCATGCAGGAAACACCACATACAGAACAAACTCTCGCCCGAACAGCAACACAAGGAAACAGCAAATGTACATAAGTAGAAAAAACAACAAGAGACGCACAAAGACAAAACAAACATACAATAGGAGGACTTAATAAAGAATACGTTTTAGTTGCAAAAATAAAAATCTATTGTATTAAGAATTACATAAATGTACTTGCATTAACCCTTTCCCTGTTCTATGTTTATTCCAAAGTTCAATACTTACTGAATATTCATTAATAAAATATAGTAAAACCCCACTAATGCGACCGCCTAAAAGCTTAATGCAGGACAAAGGTTATGCAGAAAGAGGAGCTTTCTGCATTACTTTTGTCCTGCATTAAGCAGCCACCTGCTTATAAAGACATCTATACTTATTCCTTAAGTTGTCGCATTAGAGGGGTTTTACTGTAGTTATAATGAAATATGGACGGTGGTAATTTGTAGCCAATTTAGAAAGTAAAGAAACAGATCTTTCAAATTTCATTAGCAAACAGAGCAGACCCTGATCAGATGGCTCCTGTAGAAGCCGTCTGATCTGGGTCTTCTCTGTTTGCAAATGCGTGGAAACACGTTTACATGAAGGAAAAGGTTAAGCTGCCACCTGTTGTGGTAGCTCAGAATTAGACTAATTGTGAGTGGTAGTTGTGTGGTGGTTGTATAGAAGTTTTACTGTATAATTATCTAGACAAAAGACAAATGCTTTATCTATAAATGATGTAGATGCAGAGTATTCTTGTAGATACTGCGCCAAGGGATATTGACTCAAATCAGTTGTTGCAGAAATTAAGCTAGGTCTGGATATTGTTTTCATTTCTTAAACGAAACCAAAACCTAAATCAATTATTTTAAAATAGTGAGAATGTGCAGTATGTTTTAATCTAACAATGATAATGAATAATATAGTCTGCAATGTACATTGTATTGAATGTTAGAATATCAAACCTTTCCCTGATGAATATTCATGTGGGAAATAATGACGTCATGAATATTAATAAGATTTTATATAATGGCATAAATGAACATATATGGACAGATTGGCTCAGGCAGAAGCTGTAGAATCAGATCTATATTACACCATAAGCAAACAGAGCAGACCCTGATCAGGAGCCGTCTGATCTTGGTCTACTCTGTTTGCAGATGCGTCAAAATGCGCTTACATAAGGGAAAGGGTTACATGCTTTAGATGTTACATTAATTGTTAGAAACACTGAGATTGCTGAGGGCGATTTCATACCTGTACAACTACTTATGCAACATCAGTTTTGGATCCAGATCAGGATTAACCGGATCCATAGTGTTTGACACGTATTGGAAAGAAGTGCACGAAAATCAAATTTGAGAACTGAAGTAGCTACTTCAGCAATTTAAGATGTGATTTTACTTAGGAGGCTAACTGCTAACGGTCAATATGAACCAAATATTTGTATCATTTTATTTTGTTTAATGTACATAGGTTGCCACCCAGGATATGACAGACGTAACACTGTACAGTAGAACCTGTCTTAACCCTTCT
Organism: Azorinus chamasolen; assembly: GCA_963576725.1. Classification (NCBI taxonomy): domain Eukaryota; kingdom Metazoa; phylum Mollusca; class Bivalvia; order Cardiida; family Solecurtidae; genus Azorinus; species Azorinus chamasolen. The sequence continues at coordinate 48,667,158 of OY755244.1, forward strand.
TTTGCTGAATTTTAAAATACATTTCTCCTTCTTTACCCATGCCCTGTTGTATAATTACATACATCTTCATTGTGTACAAGTATATCGCTGCGCAATCACTGCTGCGGAGTGCAAATGGTTGTACAATCAACTTGTAAATAGTGCAGACCCTGATGAGACAGCTCCTGCAGGAGCTGTCTCATCTGGGTCTTCACTATTTACATGTGTGGATATTGACGTGAATAGCAAGAGAATGGTTAAGCGGTCATCAAGATGTCTGATCATTGGTCTGTAAAACAAGTGGTAGCTAAAGCGGGTTAAAAGTAATGCATGCAGAAAGCTCCTATAGTTACGTATGCCCTGCATTAAACAACCACCGGCCTTTTAAGACTTTTATATTCAATAAATGAATGACAAGTTCTACTGTATATAAGTCAATATATTTAACCCTGTCCCTGCTCTATCTTTATTTTAAATTTCAGTGCCTACTGTGAATAAACATGGAACAAAAACTGGTTATAATGAAATATGGAAGGTGGGACATTGCAGCCGTTTTCGAAACTTAAACCGGTTTAAACCCCCAGAGATATTTGTCACTGACCGTTCCAAGGCGGTACTTCCATCACCCCCTATTTTAGTATGTTATGTCTTTGTGCGTCTCTTTGTGCGTCTATTTTAGTATGTTATGTCTTTGTGCGTCTCTTTTTTTATATACATGTACATCTGCTGTTTTTCGTCGTGGCGCTGTTTGGGCGGTTGTGTGTTTTGTATTATGCGATCTTTCCTGCATGACTCATACATGTACTTTTAAGAAACAGGTCTGTCAGATTCAATTAGCAAACAGAACTGATCCCGATCAGACTGCTTCTATATTTCCTATGCCTACAAAAGACTGCATTATCGCGTTTCATTGACCTTCGCAAAGCGTATGACAGTATCTCGATTTATTGTCTTTGGTACAAATTGCTAACTATTGGAGTTCGAGGCAGAATGTATGAAGCTATACGGTCTCTATATAACGATGTTCAATGTACTGTAAATGTTAACGATACGTTCACTCCGGGGTTTAACGTCAATACAAGCTGGGAACATGGTTGTAAAATATTCACGACGCCGTTTTCTATCTACATAAATGACCTAATTAGTGAAATCATTGCCCTAAACTATGTGATTCCAGTAGGCGATATGATAGTCTCATTATTATCTTTTCTTATGACGTAGCACTCCTGTCTCCTACGCCTGAATCACTTCAAATAAAAAATGCTGAGCGTAGTAGACAATTGGTGCAAAAAGTGACGTTTGTCTGTTAACGAAGATAAGACGAAGATCTTCATTTCCGTTCACAGTCAATTGAGAAATGTAACTTTTTAACTGCGGATCGGCCAGTAATGGGTGTGAAAAGTACTACAAGTGCATTGGTGTCTGGTTGAACGAATATCTAAATATGACTAAAACTGTAACGGAGATCACGAAATCTTCGAGTAGAGCACTGTCTGCAGTATATACTTAATATTACAAGCAGGTGGTATGAGCCATAATGTGTTCACGAAACTTTATCAATCGCTTGTTGAGCCAGTTATATACTACAGTGTGGCAATGTGGGAATCGGCAATGGTGAATTTAAGAGAAAACAAACTGTTCAGAACAAAGCGTGTCGTTATTTTCTCGGAGGAGGCAAATTCGCATCAAATGTTGCTCTACGAGGCGATCATTCGAAAGCAGAATGTACTTGCATCGTTTAACAATCCAAGAGGTGCGTCAATATTGTAAGTTAATGTGTTACCTGACTTTTCATGATATTCATAGTATATGTGTTTAGATGAACATGTTTTAATGAAGCTTGGTGTTTTTACAGTGTCGAATACTACAGGGTATCCACACCAAATGTTGAATTGTATGAAATTTGTATGTAATTATATATCTATACATGGCTGCAATGACACATGACCCTTTAATAAACTATTATGTCTACCTGTCTGTCCGTCTATATGACCACATGCTTATTAGGCCATTGTATAAACTACATACTCATATCTACATTATTCTATAGGCAAACAAGGTACATGTAGATCATGACCAGACAACTCCTACACAAGTAAATTGTTAAAATACAGTAAAACCCCGCTAATGCGACCACCTAAAATAGGTATAGTTCTGAGTGTTAGATGCAGGTGGTAGCTTAATGCAGGGCAAAAGTAATGCAGAATGCTCCTAGAGGAGTTTTCTGCATTACTTTTGTCCTGCATTAAGCAACCACCTGCTTATAAAGGCAGCTATGGTTATTCTTTAAGTGGTCGCATTAGAGGGGTTCTACTGTATTGTAAATACTGAAGCGAGATACCGTCTAAAAGTTTATGTTGATACTATACATCTATGGATATTATGTTGATACTCTACATCTATGGATATTGTCAGAGGTCCAGATAAGATGTGTAAATTAAAATATTTTCAAGCATAACTTCTTTATTCCTCAATCAAACCCTTTGTTGTGACCACTTTTTTAGAATCATGTCTTCAAGACGATTCTAAAATGTGGTCACAGCAAAGGTTTTAGTGGAGAAATGACGATTATGTCATTTGAGTACATACATGTACCAGTATCTGCTGTACAGTGAAACAACGTTCAACTCACTCCGTATTATTTCTTTTCACAAACGATTTAAAGACAAACAAAACAAAAACACATAAATGCGCAGCAAAAATTTACATCGTTTTTCGTCGCTTCTATTTCAAGAATAAAACAGAGAAACATGCAATCTGTATAAAAGGAGAATTTTTAGAATTTTGTAGTTCTGAAATCATTGTGATAAATATAGCATTTGCTCCTAAGGATTTGAAAAAAAAGACTTTTCAGGAGCATAGAAAGGCATATTTATGGAGGTAAGGGTTAAGCCATTCCCTCATATTGACGACTTTTGACGACTCTGTAAAAGCCACTTTGTGAAACAATTGTGATAAATAGAGCATTTGCTCCTATAGGAGCAAATGTTCTATTCATCACAATGGATTCAAACTACACAATTCTAAAATTTTCCTTTTCTCTAGTTAATACTCCTTTTTGGTAGATTTATTCGAAGAGATTGTATCTAAAATAGCCTATGAGGGAAAGGCTTAAAGGTTAAATCAAACTTGTTTGCTGAACCGTTTCCCTGTTTTATATTTATTCTAAATTTCAAAACCTACTGAATATTCATGGACAAAATAGTTATAATGAAATATGTAGAAGCTAAAGACAAAGGTCTTACAATTCCATTAACAAACAGAGCAGACCCTGATCAAACGGCTCCTATAGGTCTGGGTCTACTCTGTTTGCGAATGCGAAAGAACGCGTTTATATGAAGGTAGTGGTTAATGCGATGCATTAGCACCTGTCATCAAGACATGTTAACAAATTGCCTCTTTTCATGTATAACTTATTCATTCCATGTCCTTCAGCAATTCTCCGAAAGCTAAGCTAAACAACATCAAACCTTTCCGTCATTTTTGGATGTCCTTATCATTTACACTTTACCATATGTTAGTGATTGCCCTACTTTTCCATCCAATCAACGAGCCGCATTTTTGAAAAAATTCAGACTCTATTCCTCATAAATTTTATAAAATCGACTCTAACTTTCGAAGACAAACCTTCCAGTGCGCATGCGCAACAAAACTCCGCCCACTACTAGACAAATCGGACGAGTTGCTGTTATGACGCTATCGAGACGTGAAAGAGTATACACACGTACACGTGTGTAAAACGTGGAGAGGAAGACTGTAATGCAAACAACTGAGAGGCAGAATTATAGACCCAATAGTAATTGGGCAAATAAACTGAGAGGCAGAATTATAGACCCAATAGAAAATGGACAAATAAATCGCGAAACATCCCACCTGTTGAAGCAGGATTATATTGAAAAAGGACATGTAAATAAGCAAATAAATCAGGAAATAAGCGCAAACCTGTATTCGAAACCGTACTCCGTTCAACAAAACAAAAACAATCAAACCTGTAATATTTTGTAATTATTCTTATTTCAATATTCTGATAATAATATTATGAATGTTTGGGTTTCGGTACCAGTGAAGATTTAAATCTGTGTAAACCGAGTAGACCCTGGTTAGACAGCATAGGAGTTGTCTGATCTGGGTCTTCTCGGCTTACAAATCTTCGTTAGATAAGTCTGCTAGCTCGGTGCCAGAGAGCAGGTCAACGACAGATTGTTGTCATTATTGTTGTTATTATTTTGCCTCCAGAAAATTGTGTCAAACTGTTTTACAGATTACGTGACAAAGCCAAATATGGGAATGTTTACAAGAAAAAGGCGCGAAATCAGTTTCACTGTGTAGGATTTTCAAAACATAAACACGTGAGAATATTAACAAAGACGACGTTTGTTTGATTGGTGGGTTTTCTGGGTATTTTGCATAAACGGATAATGTTTTAGATGTACCATAATCACGTGACTATATACAAGTTTGTCATTGCTCAGTAGGCGGGGCTTATAAACTGAGCCTGTTGAAAAGTAGGGCAATCACTAAATCGGTTAGAGCTTATAAACTGCAGTCTTCGAAAATAAGACGGCCTAAAACGCTTCGCTTCGCTCGCGTTATCGGCCGTCTTATTTCCGAAGACTGCAGTTTATAAGCTCTAACCTATACTTAGTGATTGCCCTACTTTTCCATCCAATCAACGAGCCGTATTCTTGACATTTTTCAGACTCAAATCCTCATAAATTTTATATAATCGACACTAACTTTCGAAGACAAACTTTCCAGTGCGCATGTGCAACAAAACTCCGCCCACTACTAGACAAAATGAGTTGCTATGTTATGACGTTATCGACACGCGAACGAGTGTACACACAAGTGCAAGTGTTCATGTGTGTAGACCGTGGAGAGGAAGACTGTATGAAAACAACTGAGAGGCAGAATTATAGATCTAGTAATCGGGCTACCGTGGGCTCATAAACCGAGAAACATCCCACCTATTGAAGCAGGATTGTTGAAAAACTACTAATGTAAATAAGCAAATAAATCAGGAAATAAGAAAAAAACCTGTAGATTCTATTTGAAACCGTAATCCCTTCCCTGTAATATTTTAAATTTAAGCCTTCACCTGTTTATTCTTATTTCAATAATAAATCTGCCCATAATGAATGCTTAATATTAATAAGCTGTATTATATTGGGTTTCGGTAGCAGTGAAGATTTAAATCTGTGTAAACCGAGTAGACCCTGATCATACAGCATAGGAGCTTCTGATCTGGGTCTTCTCGGCTTGCAAAGTGGTCCACAGACGTCATTTAGTATAAGGTAAAGGGTTATCAGTCTGCTAGCTCGGTGCCAGATAGCAGGTCAAAAGACACATTGTTGCCAGCCATTATTATTTGGACTCCAGAAAAATTATGATCCACAGATGGGGAATATTTGATTACGTGACAAAGCCAAATAAGGCAATGTTTACAAGAAAAAGGCGCGAAACCAGTTTCACTGTGTAGGATTTTCAAAACATAAGCACATGAGCAAATTACAAAGACGACATGTGTTTGTTTGGTGGGTTTTCTGAGTATTTGCATAAACGGATGTGGGTTTAGCTGGACCATAATCACGTGACTATATATAAGTTTGTCATTGCTCAGTGGGCGGGGCTTATAAACTCGGCCTGTTGAAAAGTAGGGCAATCACTAAATCGGTTAGAGCTTATAAACTGCAGTCTTCGAAAATAAGACGGCCTAAAACGCTTCGCTTCGCTCGCGTTATCGGCCGTCTTATTTTCGAAGACAGCAGTTTATAAGCTCTAACCTATACGTATTTTACAGTAAAGCCCCTCTAAACCGGATATTCCAGTTATTAGTAACAATGTCGAGCTTTAACCCTTCGCTTGCTATTCACGTCAATATACCTACCTGTAAATAGTGAAGACCCAGATGAGACAGCTCCTGCAGGAGCTGTCTCATCAGGGTCTGCACTATTTACAAGTTGATTGTGCAACCAGTGCACTCCACAGCAGTGATTGCACAGCGAAATACTTGTACACAGTGAAAATATGTGTAATTATACAACAGGACATGGGTAAAGAAGGAGAAATGTATTTTAAAATTCAGCAAGCGAAGGGTTAAGACATGTTACTGTTTAATGCAGGATGAAAGGCATGAAGAAATCTCTCAAAGGTGCTTTTTGCATGAGTATTATCCTGCATTAACCCATTACCTCATAGGCTATTTTAGATACACCACCCATCTTTGAATAAATCTACCGAAAAGGAGCATTAACTAGAGAAATGGAAAATTTTATATTTTTTTAGCATGAAACCATTGTGATAAATAGCATTTTGCTCCTATAGGAGCAAATGCTCTATTTATTACAATTGTTTCACAAAGTGACTTTTAAAGAGTCGTCAAAAGTCGTCAATATAAAGGAATGGGTTAAGCAGTCATCTGCATAGAATGTTTCTTTAATGAAATTCCGATTTAGAATAGCTTTACTGTACACCCTCATGTGGTCTATATCTATTATGTATACTAAAACAGCTTAGCCTGTCAATAGTCTTTCAGTTCCACTCTTAATGCAATTGCCCTATTCTAAGTGGTCAGGCTAATTCGATTGGGAATGTTTAAGCAGATGTGAGTAACTGATGGAAAATACCACGAGAAGCATTCCCTGTTTTTACAGTCGTTCCGATGGGAATTGTTTTGGTGCCAAGTTATTTTTGTCATAAATTATTCATATTGAACTTGCACAAAAGTAACACATGGCCGTAGTTGTATTCTAAATGCAACTTGACAGAGTGTAAAGTGTAGAAATAATATTTTTCCAGTTTACTCACATTTCAGTTGAAATAAAGTAGTCTAACTAATACAGCCACATACTTTATTAACCCTTAGCCTGCTGGAAAAAATAATGTTTGCTCAAACTCTGATCTGCTTCAGTTGTTCCTGACTTTCGATTCAATCAAGCTTTTGAGAAACTACTGATTGAGTGTCAAACAGCTTAGATCCTGATGCAAGCTGTTTGCCAATATCACTTCGACCGCGCTTGGCAGATAAATGATTAAAATATGAGTTTATAAAGCAGTTCGTTGGCGCAGGTAAACAGTAATGCAGAAAGTAATGCAAAAAAGTAAAACAGAAAAGAAATGTCTGCATAAACTTTGTCCTACGTTAAGCAATCACATGTTTTAACAAGAGCATCGCATGTAAGTGCAAAAGCTCGTCTGTTTAATTGTAGCCCTTATGACTGTAAACAAGTGTGTGAAGTTTCATAAAAGTTGCATAAACAGTAATGAAGTAAAGCCAACGTTTCTGGATGACAACGACGACGACGACGACAGTGCGGACGATCGAGTTATGACAATAGCTCTTATTTTTCTTCGACAAACAGACGATCTAATATCCAGAAACATTTAATTGGCCGTAGCGAGACGTTAATGTATTTCATGACGAGTTATAACCCCTTAGTATGCTAAGCACGACCTGATTCTGCAAACAGCTTGGGTCCAGATGAGACGCAGAGTAACTCGGCGTCTCATCAGGATCCAAGCTGTTTGACACTCAGTCATCAGCTTCTCAAATGCTTGTACGAATCAGAAGTAAATAAAAAATGCGACAGATTAGAGTTTTGCCAGACATATCAGACATTTTTTCAGCACGATAAGGGTTAACCCTTCGCTTGCTATTCACGTCAATATACCTACCTGTAAATAGTGAATACCCGGATGAGACAGCTCCTGCAGGAGCTGTCTCATCAGGGTCTGCACTATTTACAAGTTGGTTGTGCAACCAATGCACTCCACAGCAGTAATTGCACAGCGAAATACTTGTACACAGTGAAGATATATGTAATTACACAACAGGACACGGGTAAAGAAGGAGAAATGTATTTTAAAATTCAGCAAGAGAAGGGTTAAATTGGATTTCATCTGTTGACCCTTCTCCAGCTTTGTAAAGGTAACGTTTGTTCAAATTTAGTTCTTGGGCAATTCTGACTACTTCCGATGCGATCATACTTTTGAGAAATTACTAACTAAGTAACTGTCGAACAGCTTGGAACAGTCTCCTATAGGAATTTTCTGCATTACGTTTGTCCTGTATTAAGCAACCGCCTGCTTTTTAAGACTACTATATATAATAAATGAATGGCCGCTTAATAAATACATTTAAACAGATGAACATCTCTTAGGCGACCATCAAAAAGAGGTCTAATTATGGATCTGTAAGGCAGGTGCCAGCTTAATACAGGTCAAAAGTAATACAGACGGCTGCTACAGCAGCTGTCTGCAGTACTTAATCCCTGCATTAAGCAACCACGTGCTATTTAAGATTCCCATGTCTAATTAATATAAAATCGCTTAAGACAGGTTCTACTGTATGTACTAGATCATAATTCCACACCGTAGAACACCAATACCCTGTAATGACATATGCTACCAATACTATAAGAACTATTGGTCAAACTCTCCTGCTGTAGTATCGAGACCTCCACATGAACTGATGTTACTGTCGCTTTTGTTCATCATAAAACAGATGTTAAGAAAAGAAGTAGTACTACAGTGAAGCTTCTGAGACAGTGTCACAATATTGGTCTAGGTTTCCGCTGACGTGCTTCGTTTTGCGTACTTGTTGTTATATACTTATGGATTCGATAAAAATGCTGAAGGATTTATATTTTGTGTGATATTATTTGAAATTCGTAGCAGGTTGGCTTAATGCTTGGTAAAATATATGAGTATTGGAGGGATACTAACATTAATACAAAGACCATGTTAACTATTTAGATATGCTTCAGGTGAGTATCCATAGAGTATAGTTGTATGGTTTTCACACGTGCTTAACCCATTCCCTCATATTGACGACTTTTGACGACTCTGTAAAAGTCACTTTGTGAAACCATTGTGATAAATAGAGCATTTGCTCCTGTAGGAGCAAATGCTCTATTTATCACAATGGTTTCAAACTACAAAATTCTATTTTTTCTTTTCTCTAGTTAATGCTCCTTTTGGGTAGATTTATTCAACGAAGTTGTATCCAAATATAGCCTATGAGGTAATGTGTTAAATGTGTTACTATGAAGTTAATATTTCCATTCCAAATTGTATCTGAAAGATCATTATTATTATTATTATAATTATTATTATCATTATTATCATTACTATTACTATTGCATGCATATCCACAAGGTAAAGGGTTAGCCCCGTGAATGTTTACGATAATTAAATAAAATAAACATTCATTTTATTCACATGTTTAATTCAATAGCATGCATATATTATCCGTATCATGATGTTCAACCTATGTCAGCTTAAACGGTATATTAGCCATTTCTTTGTTCTTTGTTTATTCCAAATTACATACATGTATTTCAATAACTACAGCCTAGTCATGGACAAACTAGTTATAATGAAATATGAAAGATAGGACATCGTAACTATTTTAAAAACCAAAATAACAGAATTATCAAATTTCATTGGCAAACAGAGTATACCTTGACCAGACGTCTAATATGGGTCTTCTCTGTTTGCAAACGCGCGAAAAGGCGTTTATATGAAGGAAATGGTTAATCATTTCAACCCCTTCCGTGCCACAATGACGAGTTTATGATATCACATGCAAACAGTTTGGATCCAGATGAGACGCCGAGTAACTCGGCGTCTCATCAGGATCCAAACTGTTTGTTACTGTTACTATGTGTTTGAAACAAAAATGAAAAAAATCAAAAGAATGAAAATTTGTAGCAGACGCCAAAGTTAGCACAATGGTTTCAAAATGTGACCTTAACAGATGTGCAAATATGCGTCACTAGGAGGGAGTGTGTTAACTCATTCTCCCATCTTGACGCCCTTTGCCGACTCTGTGAAAGTCATTTTTGAAACCATTATCATAGAGCATTTACTCCATAAGAGCAAATGCTCTATTTATCACAATGTTTTCCTAGCTTTTCGGTTGATTTATTCAAAGAGGTTGGGTCTAAAAAGTCTAGTTTAGGGAAAGGGTTAATGCGATCATTCTTAAATATCCGAGCTAGTAGTTCGGACATGCCACGCACATACGGCATATCCATACACACTTTCTTGCCTTGTTTCCTGTTTTGTTTTGGTTTTCATTATCTGGATAAACATTGGCGCGAAGAGCAGTCTTAACATATTCAACAATTTTATTTCTGTCAGATTCAGATGTCCTTAATGCGTTGGCAGGAGGTAAGGTTCTTACTACCGACCGTCTATGTGTCGACGTTCTATGGACTGTCACCTAGGTAGAGTCATCATTTTCAATGTGTAAACATGTGTCTAAGGAAGGTAAACTCCCTTTGTAAACTGCCAGTTCTTGACGTGAACTTGATGTGCGGATCGATAGAGACCAGGGTCCATGCTTATAAAACGTTTAGTTGAGACTGAGTTCGTTCTCAAGCTTTTGATTGGTCAGATTTGAGCCGAAGACTCAAATAAAAAGCTTTATAAGCATGGACCCAGATGATCTGAGAACTCATGGATGTCACACTCACGTAGCTTGGTCATGGTATCATCCACATAGGGACATAATTATGGTTCTTCGCTCGATCCAGCGCTTGATGCTCGAAGAACTCGATAATTTGGCCACACTTGGTGAAACTGGAACTCCCATCGCCGATCCCTGTTTTTGTCGGTAGTAGTTCCCCTAGTAAGTAGAATATGTGCCTGTGAAGCATAACTCCAACAGTTCGATCACTTGTTCTACACTTCTGTCTTTCAAGTTAGTGTCCTGTTCTAGTTTCTGTTCGATTACTGTCATAGTTTTATCGTCTGGTATGCTGCTAAACAAATCCGATACACCGTAGGACACAAGTTATGGCCTGGTGAGACCTCTAGGTATTAACCCTTCCGCTGCCAATGCCGGATCTGTGATTACCTATGCAAACAGTTTGGATCCAGATGAGACGCCGAGTAACTCGGCGTCTCATCAGGATCCAAACTGTTGGTTACTGTTACTATGTTTTTTGAAATAAAAATGAAGAAAATCAAAAATTTGTAGCAGACGACAAAGTTAGCAGACGACAGAGTTTGGCAGCGAAAGGGTGAAATCTTTTGCACAACAAGGACATTGGTGATACTGTTGTGTTCAGTATTGCCTACGAGAGGTTCGATGACAGAAACCAAGTATTTAGCCGTGTCGTCCATCACACTTCCATTGCTGGAGACATTGGGTAGCAAGGAGGCGTCATTTTATTTTATTTTGGGAAGACCTTAGAGCTAGGCCTCATTATCGGACACATTCTGATGAATGACGCACATACAAGGATTAATTATATTCTTCATGTATTGAATTCCTCACTTTTTAATCAATGTATTATTTTGCATTAACTGTTAAACAAATGTTAATGAAGACATTCTTTATTTCATTATTTAACAAATGCATGATACATATTAAGTCATTAGTAGAACATTTACATTCATTACTCATGAAAACTATTTGCTTTTCTCAGTTTAACTTCATTAGATTCTACACAATTCTACTGTGCAATTCATTTTGAAATTATGTGCAGAATACTGATGTTTGTTTGTCCAAAATTTAAACTTTTGTTACCCCCCCCCCCCAACCAGTTTCGGGGGGATATACTGCAATCACCCTGTCCGTTGATCCGTCTATCTGTCCGTACATCAGTCTGTCCGGTTTTGTCCGGAGCATTACTCTTTCTTTGAATCATTCCCAAGCTATGTATACTACTCTTTCATCATATAGCATTATGCACCTGTGATTTGGGTCATGATCACTTGACTAATAAATTAGAGTATCCTTTGACAATTTTTACTTGGAGGAATGTGGCCTTAGCATTATTAATACCAAATGGATAATACTTATTCAAAATCATATGAACCTGTTAATGTGTCATTTAATACATAAGTTAATTAGGACATTCTTTATGGGCCCTCATATCCGGATATGCACTGTAAGCGAATTAAGAACAATATCTGTAAAGTATCCGTAGTTCCTCGTAAACTAATTCATATTTGGGTGTCGAATATATTTGCATTGGACATAAAAGTTATTTGGTTTTCAAATATTACATTATTTAGTTATTTCTATAGTCTCATTTGAGTTTTTGAGTTGTTTACTAATGGTACAAAGTATTGTACTTGCACTGTTCTTTTGTTATCACTGCTTTATAAATACATATGTTATCTGTAGATTATATTGTTTCAAAAGGACCATGCCTTCTTTTTTTAAACAGCTTCTACTTTTATCAAGAGCAAACAGCTAACTAATGTCCCTCAAATGTCATTTACTTAGTAGTTGTAATTATGCTATCAACACCAAAAGTGCTCCTTTTCTACTTTATATTATTTAGACGTTTTTTAAAATAAATATTAACCTATTCCCTCATATTGACGCCTATTGACGCCTTTTCAAACGTCTGCTGTTGAAACCATTGTTGTAAATAGAGCATTTGCTCCTATAGGAGCAAATGCTCTATTGATCACAATAGTTTTAAACTACACAATTTTGAAATTTTGAAGGTTTCCTTTTCTCTACTTAACGTTCCTTTTCGGTAGAATTATTCAAGGAGGTTGGACCTAAAAAAAAGCATAAAAATATGAGGGAATGGGTTAACTAATCATTAACTTCTACACCCCACTTATAAAGCTTTTTAGTTGAGTCTGAGTTCGTTCTCAAGCTTTTTATTGGTCAGATTTGAGCCAAAGCCTCAAATCTGACCAATCAAAAACTTGAGAACGAAATCAGACTCAACTAAAAGTTTTATGAGCATGGATCCTGCTCTTCTTGTTACTTCCTAGCATAATAAATTCATATCAGCATCAGAAGTCTACCCTTTCGTATACTAGTATACTCTAAATAAAAAACGATTTTCACCATTGTCTATCCAGTTTGAAACTGATTTGCTTCAAATGCTCAAGTAATAAACACTATATACTTCACTCAACAAATCATTTAATACTATTAAGCAAATAATTAGGTTTACATAATGGTAAGCTTCGTAAGCTACATTTAAAGCACGTTTTTACTCGTTTTTGTAAAATAAAGGGTTTAATCTTTAAGGCTGAATGTACAGGAATTGTAATTTATACAGTGATATATGTGTGTATTTATACAAAACCAAAACTGTCTGTTGGTCCAAACGCGGCTGTCGTAGTGCTATTCTGGGCGTCTTTGGATTAAGAGATTATGTAATCCAGACATCGCTTGAAAATACGATGAGAATAATTCCCAATTGTGCTTTTAACCCTGACTATGCTCAGTGCGAACTGACTGTCATTTGCAATTACAATGGATCTAAAAGAATTACCTATTACAGTAAAACCTCTCTATAACGACCACTAAATTACATCAATTATTTTGTGTTAAAGGCAGGTGGATGCTTAAAGCAAGGTGAAAGTAAAACAGAACGCTCCTATAGGAGCGTTCTGTTTTACTTTCACCTTGCTTTAAGCAACCACCTGCACAAAATACCAACTAATTAACACAAGTTAATGGTCGTTATAGAGAGGTTGTACTGTATTGAAGCTATTTGTCGCTCAGTTTCTCAAAAGAAATGAATTTGACAGAGGTAGATATTGCGCTTATATAAGGGAAATGGTTAACACTCCTATGTTCAGTAAATGAATGGTTGCTTAGGACAGGTTCTTCTATGGACATAAGATATAGTGTCGTACGATTTTAGAAGATTGCCTTAGGTTGTTGTTGACCATTTTATTGTTTTTTTTCTTTTTACAGAACTAAATAGATGTGGAAACAAGAATCAGACGAGATAAACTGAAATTTGTGTATAGGGTCGATTGTTCATCGTTCAGAGGAGCAGTCCTGTGATATCAAACGTTGACTGACGGGACGGCTTCAATACGATGCCAATATGTCGGCGTACATATTCAGTTTCTTCGAAGGTGAGTTGAACAACCTGGATACGTATTTTCTATTTGAATATTAAGTTGAAGGAGTCTGGTTGTATATCGATAAGAAAGTACAACACTTTCTTACCCAGTTAAGCATTAGCATGATATATTGGGAGAACTCGGAGTGGTCTATATCTTAATGCTGTAGTCTTGAAAGTTTTAACCCTTTCCCTTATGCAAGCGCATTTTGGCGAATCTGCAAACATTGTAGACCCAGATCAGACGGCTCCTATAGGAGCTGTCTGATCAGGATCTGCTCTGTTTGCTTATGGTGTATATAGGTTTGATTCTACAACTTCTGACTGAGGCAAACTGTCCTGTGTTCAGATGCCATTATAAAAAAATAATCTTATTAATATTCATGACGTCATTATTTCCTACATGGATATCCATCAGGGAAAGGGTTAATGCATTTCTTCATTAATCGTAATCTTCATTAAGCCGGTGCTAGGGGGTGTGAGCAGTGTTGCACTTTCAATTACCGTTCATGAACAGACTCTGCAAAAACCGAGTCTGCAATTTTCTCTTTTTGTGTTGCAATTTTTGTTCTCGGGGGATCACCTCCCTTCAGAATTTATTACCTAGATATTCTTCTTTTACACGAGATTAGAGCTTTATTTGTAATGATGTGGCTAGCAAAGCACTTACTTTTCATTAATATTTCATTAATGCATATTTTGACATGAGTTTATCCATCATTGACGTGTCTTTTCATATTTGTAACGACTTGGCTTGCAATGCATTATTTTATTCATTAATCTTAAAATGGCGTCTTTATATTACAAAAGTTTATCCATAACTGAAGTGTATTCTTAACGCATTCCCTCATATTGACGACTTTTGATGACTCTGTAAAAGTCACTTTGTGAAACCATTGTGATAAATAGAGCATTTACACCTACATGAGTAAATGCTCTATTTATCACAATGATTCCAAACTACACAATTCTAAAAACATCATTTTCTCTAGTCAATGCTCCTTTTCGGTAGATTTATTCAAAGAGGTTGTATCTAAAAATAGCGGATACTTTTAGGCAAGTGGTTGTTTAATGCAGGGGAAAAGTAATAAAAAGTAAAAAAAAAAGTAATAACTCCTAGAGGAGCTTTCTGCATGACTTGTACCCTGCAATAACCTGTCACCTGTCTCCAAGACCGATATTCATACTAAATTGAACGTCCGGTTTAGAGGGGTTTTACTGTACACGGAAAACACTCTAGAGTCTTCATCCACCTGTAATTAGCTGAACATCGATATAATTATGACCTTTAAAGTGACATAAACTCCAATATAAACAAACAAAATACCGGTAATTGATATTAACCCATTTGTGCCTAGTGCCACTTTAAAGAGACATATGCAAACAATGCAGACCCTGATCAGAGGGCTCCTGAAGGAGCCCTCTGATCAGGGTCTGCACTGTTTGCTGAAACCATTTATGCAAATGGATATTTCAAGAAACTAGTTTGTTTGCTATGTCTCCTCAACATAAAAATGGATTGGTTCCAAAGAAATATCTGGACGAGTTTTATTTAAATAATATAGGGACAAATGGGTTAAAAGGACGTTTTCATTGACACGAACTCATTTGTACTTGCAGCGTTTTATTTGTAATGCAGTAGCACGCAGTGTATTCTTTTCTTCATCAATCCTACAGTGTTGCGTTTGGTTGACACGAAAGTGTCTTTAATGCCTACATGATGCTTTCGTGTGGCATCTCCTGTCTGACCTATAATGTTTACACTGCATTACTGTCTTCTTTAACCGTATAATGATGCCTTTCTTTGACACGAATGTTTACTTTCTTTTAATTATGGCCATGCCTTGTTTATATGGCACTATTACACAGCATTGAGATATGCAAACTAGAAATATGCCCATAGGATACTGATGCCCTCACTTCAGATTTTTTGTCACAGAAAGTAAAGGCCATTTTAAAGTCATTTTTGTAAATAAAGGGCCACAACTCCTAAACGACTAAAGCGATTTATATGGCTATCGAAGTTGACCAAGATATGATTGCCTATAACATGTGTGGAAAGTTTAGTGGGGATTGGACGAATACTTTCCAAGAAAAATCTGGACGAATTATTCTAGATGTGCCTACGGACGTGCGTACGTAATGACGGACGTACGTGCGGATAAGGGCAACCCTATATGCCACCACTATATTGGTTGGCATCCGTCAGTCGAGAACGACTATGGAATTGCGCCTTAAGAGGTGACAGAGGTGCATCGCCTTTGATACGGGCGGTAGCTGTTCAGTGAAGTGCCACCACTATGTGGGGACATAAAAAGGCACAAACCATTTCAAATGTACACAACTTAGAAAACCACTGGATTCAGCAAAAGAAATGATCTGTTCTTAACTCATTCCCTCCTATATTATTTCTAGACCCAACCTCTTTGAATTAATCTACCGAAAAGGAGCATTAACTATAGAAAAGGAGAATTTTAGGATTGTGTAGTTTTGTAACCACTATGACAAATAGAGCATTTGCTCCTATGGAGAAAATGCCTCTATCAATCACAAGTTTCAATAAACGAATTTTACAGGGGCGCAAAAAGGCGTCAGTAGGATAGAATGAGAACGAATGAAATGTAGATTTCTTTTGCAAAGATAGTACCCTGCATTAAGCTACCGCCTGTTATAATAATATAATAATAATAATAATATAAATAGAGTAATACTGAGCGCTCGATTTAGAGGAATCTTGCTGTATATCTAGAAAGACAGAAGCTTAATCTTTTAAGCAAGAGGCATACACTGGTAGATGATGATGTCTACAAATTAACGCCTCACACATTTCCTGCACTCGCCAAACAACTTGTTCTTGTGTCATGTTTCGAAATAAAAATAAAGACAACATTGACTTTGAAACAACGTAAGATAGTGCAAAAGGTTAAAATTTTAAATTATTATTGTTTAACATCCATATATTGTCATCAAGACTATGACAGAAGTCTCAAAATGTACAAGTAAAATGTTTTATTCAATTTGAAAAATTACTTGGGCATATTTTGGATGCATGTTTTTCATTTATAAGTTTAACCTTTTTTAAGTATTACAATTATGAAATCTGTGTGATTTCTCTTCAATATTGACACTGATATGCTTCGAGTAGATACCCAAAGGTTCTTTACAATGATAATGCAACAAAGACATACAGTAGAATCTGTCGTTAGCGACCATTCAAAAACATGTATAACTATGGGCCTTTAAGGCAGATGGTAGCGTAATGCAAGTGAAAAATAATGCAGACAGGTCTTATAGGAGCTTTCTGCATTACTTTTGTCCCGCATTAAGCTACCGCATACTTTTAGAAATACTATGTTCAATAAATGAATGACCGCTTAGGACAGGTTCTACTGTACTTTCGAATGTCCCTATCTAAACATGAAATTTGCCTTATAATATGCCTGCCTATTTAAACCCATTCCCACATAGGTTGGTTTTAGATCCAACCTCTTTGAACTTTTTTATGGCAAAGTGTCCTATAGGAGCAAGTGCCCTATTTACCATAATGGTTTCAACAGGTATTTTTTTACAGAGGCGTAGAAAGGCGTATTTATGAAGGAAAGTGTTAAACTACAAATTAAGTTTGCCCTGCAGTAATCTACCACATATTCGACAGTACTTCTTAATTTTAAAGTCATGTGGTAGTTTGATGCAGGAGTCTTCAGTGCTACTTTTGTTCTACATTAAACGATCATTTGCCATTACAGACACACGTGTGTACTTATTTAATGGTCGCGATAGAGATATGCCCTAATTGCCTCGTATATCTGCCTATTTTAAGCTGCATATTTGAAAAACAAAATGCATGTAGAATTTGACATATTGCAGGGAGAAACCATATGCATTTTATCTGTGTAAATGATGCATTTCTGTGTCCTATTAACTGAGATAATGTCAGAGTTCCACTTTAGTAATGTAATTAACGTAATACGTATGTCGAATCGCTCTCTACAGAATACACCATTTCTTCTAATATTAATAAATGAGTTTAACCCTTCGCTTGCTATTCGCGTCAATATACCTACCTGTAAATAGTGAAGACCCAGATGAGACAGCTCCTGCAGGAGCTGTCTCATCAGGGTCTGCACTATTTACAAGTTGATTTTGCAACCAGTGCACTCCGCAGCAGTGATTGCACAACGAAATACTTGTACACAGTGAAGATATATGTAATTACACAACACGGCATGGGTAAAGAAGGAGAAATGTATTTTAAAATTCAGCAAGAGAAGGGTTAAGACAACCAAAAACACACCTTAATCAGCAGTGTCCCTCTTCCCGAAAGATTGCTCTTAAACTGCTTTATATATGACATAATAGCACTAAATACATTTGATACAGATACATCTGTCAAAAGTTGCTATGATATTGTGACCAATAAATGGTACAAATTAAGCTTTTACCTTTAGTACACGTCGAGCTAATTAAAGATTTGCATCTGCAAACAGTATACAGTTGAACTTCGAAATCTCGAACTTCAAGGGACTATACAAATTACGTCGAATTAAGTTCGAATTATCCGATTTCTAATCTAAACAATTTTCTAAGTTAAACAGCTTAATGCAGGTCTAATGTAATGCCGAAAGCTCCTGTAGGAGATTTTAGCATTACTTTCGACCTGTATTAAGTTGTCACATGCATTTCTAGATATGCGTATAGATACAGTTTAGAACAATTCTATGTTCGAGTTATCCCGAAGTTCGGATTATCCGAATTCGAGATATCGAAGTTCAACTATACATCCAGAAGTGATGTTGCGAAACATGGCGTCTCATCAAAATCCAAGTTAACCCTTCGCTTGCTATTCACGTCAATATACCTACCTGTAAATAGCGAAGACCCAGATTAGACAGCTCCTGCAGTTAGGGTCTGCACTATTTACAAATTGATTGTGCAATCAATGCACTCCACAGCAGTGATTTTACAGCGAAATACTTGTACACAGTGAAGATATATGTAATTATACAACAGGGCATGGGTAAAGAAGGAGAAATGTATTTTAAAATTCAGCAAGAGAAGGGTTAAATGACAAAGGCATGGCGAAAATCCGTACCTACTAATAATTTGCTCAGCAAGCTAATGGTTACACAATGTTATCTATCCCTGTAGTAACGATGTCGTTAATAACAGTGTGAAACGTAATCAAGTACAATATAATGATTTATCTAAAAGACTGTTTTACTCAAGTAGCGCTTAACCCTTTCGCTGCCAAACTATGTCGTCTGCTAACTTTGTCGTCTGCTGCAAGTTTTCATTCTTTTGATTTTCTTCATTTTTTTAAAAACATAGTAACGGTAACAAACAGTTTGGATCCTGATGAGACGCCGAGTAACTCGGCGTCTCATCTGGATCCAAACTGTTTGCAAAGGTAATCACAGATCCGGCATTGGCAGCGAAATGGTTAATAGTACTAGGTCTATCAGAATATTCCGGAGGCGTATCTATATAGAGGAAGTCTTCTTCAAATAACTAAAGGACCTCGTCTTTAGTTTCAAATAAGTGTGTAGATTAAATAAAATCATTTATTATGATTTAAACAACATAAGTCATTTATTATGATTATTGTCGATAAGGTTTGACCTGGCACTGCATGAATATTCCGTCCTTTTCCGTAAGCCGTTTTTATCCTTCCGAACACACACGTGAAACATGTGTCACTATCACGATTTTTCATCGACGAAAGTCGGCGGAAAGTGATGAGTGCCAGGTCAAACCTTACGGATAATACCATATATACATTACATCTGTAAATAAAGTTTTGTCAATAATACAACACAATAACACTAGATTCATCTTGTAAATAACATGTAGCTGTTGTCTTTAGCAATTGTCTTAACAATTCGCTTGCTATTCACGTCAATATACCTACCTGTAAATAGTGAATACCCAGATGAGACAGCTCCTGCAGGAGCTGTCTCATCAGAGTCTGCACTTTTTACAAGTTGATTGTGCAACAAATGCACTCCATAGCAGTGATTGCACAGCGAACTACGTGTACACAGTGAAGATATATGTAAGGTAAGTATACAACAGGGCGTGGGTAAAGAAGGAGAAATGTATTAAATGTATTTTAAATTTCAGCAAGAGAAGGGTTAAATGTATTTCCGCTCCAAATACAGTAAAACCCCTCTACACCGGACGTTCAATTTAGTATAAATATCGGTATTGGAGACAGGTGGCAGTGAAAGACTTTCACCTTGTATTAAACAGCTACCTCCCTTAAACGTATATAAGTTAGTCTCTATTAGAATTCCGATTTGGAGCGGTTTTACTGTATAACCAACATCTTTATTTGATCAATACGTAGTGACCTTGTTATTTGATCGTATCGATATGTATGTACTACTGTCTGTTGGCGAATGATTCAATTAACGTAAAGTAGCTAGTTTATTTCCAAGGTTTCTACATGAAATGTCTTCACCAAGGTGCCAATATATGTATCGAATCCATCATATGTAAGATCAGAAAAGAAAATCAAACTTGATTGCTCGATATACTCTCAACGATCATCAAAATATTTTAAAGAGATATCCTTGTGTGTGTAGCTTACTCGCTTAGTTTTCTCAGCCAAACCCCTCTAAACCGACATTCCAACTTAGTATGAATATCGGTCTAGGAGACTGGTGGCAGCTAAATGCAGGGTGAAAGTCATACAGAAAGCTCCCAATACTAGAATTCCATTTTGGAGTTTTTTTTTATTGTACCTAAAGCTAAAATAATAAAGCTTTTAAGGACAATCTCAACAGCTACTTCTAGATGTCTAATTATTTACACTTTACCCAGACGTAATTATATATAATTATTATATATGTTTAGAGACACTAGCCTATAACTATGTCTTTTAGCTCTACTCTTATTGCAAAAGCATTACAATCTCGGGCCATGCGGGTTCGATTTGGTATTTATAAGCAAATACAAGTCCCACTTTCAACCAAGATAAGCTAAATAAATGTGTGTACGTTTGATCCTATGGGAATATTTGTTCTCTTGTACAGAAATGTTTGCATATGTATAAGTTATTGGTGTTATAAAATATTGATATGGACACTATAGTCACGTAACTTGTTACCGTAGATTGTATTTTTTTTTAAATGCTTCTTGCTTTCATGTGACATTTCCTACCTTCTTTTCTATCTTTGATAGAGTGTAAAACGTTTTCCAGTGACGTTTAACCTCATAGTAGACGAACTAGTTGAAGTATTACATAGCAAAGTTTTATTTACATTTCCGTATACTGCACCAATGAAATGATGTTTAGCTTCTCACCCATGAGGCCAATTTGTTTAAGTGTTAGAATCAATCCATTAATTCAATTCAAATGTCCCATGTTGTTGGAAAAGTATTTTTGGGCGCTACGTGACATATTCAGTGTCACGGTGTCCTAAACCCCTAACCACCCAATTCATGGTTGCAGTGCCCTACACTAAACCCTTCCATTCTTCCAATAAATGAAACATTGAACAGTTAAGCGTTTTCTTACGTCATGTCTTTTCTTACTCTTATGTATGTTGTGTCGTTATATCTTGGCATATGTATGTTGTGTCGTTATATCTTATAGTGTGTACACTGTGACGTTATATTGTATTCGGTGGTGAGTAGACAAGGAACAAGTTTTTGACAGTTCTGTATGTGTGAATGCGGGCGCGAGTACTTCATGTGTGCTTCTGGGGTCACAGTGGACTTCCTTGTAGCATCTCCTACCTAACTTCCATATCGATTCTTTTACGGCACCATCCTACACTAGGCTTAGATACTAAATGTAAGCATGCTGTGAACAACCATATCTACTTAAAATCGGGTGTTTTACAATTTTAACATCATATTCGTTCAAGTGGTGCTTGAGAAATTACAAACCTAATGTAAACATCTTTAACCCTTCTCTTGCTGAATTTTAATATACATTTCTCCTTCTTTCCCCATGCCCTGTTGTATAATTACATATATCTTCACTGTGTACAAGTAGTTCGCTGTGCAATCACTGCTGTGGAGTGCACATGTTGCACAATCAACTTGTAAATAGTGCAGAACCTGATGAGACAGCTCCTGCAAGAGCTGTCTCATCTGGGTCTTCACTATTTACAGATAGATATATTGACGTGAATAGCAAGCGAAGGGTTAAACCCGACGAGACGTCTCTTCTGAATCAAGTTTTTGAAGAATCATTTCAGTTCGCACTAATGACAGTTAATGCCTTGACATAAACACTGACTGCTTACGGCAACATCATTATAGCTCCATGAGTGTGTGTATAAATCATGCTATCAAGCCGTAAAAGGCCAATGCCCTACAATATCATCTGATAGCAAGAACTTGAGAACTAGTGGTCAAATTCCGTATCTGTATAATTAAAACATCCACGTGAATTAAAGATGTCGTCGCTGTTGTTGATAAAAGAACAGTTATTAAGGAAAGATAAATTATTACAGACTTCTGATATAGCGTTGCAATAATAGACTGGGTTAGTTGGACACGTTTCTTTGTTCGTATTTGTTGTTCTGTAATTATGGACACGATAACAATGCGTAAGGATATATAGCTTGTTCCTTGTAAAGGGCTAAAGCATTTTCATATTTTCATCATTCTGTTTTCAAGCCTGGTTATTTGGTTGTTTGCAGATATTAGCCCAGATATACAGTATAACCTCTCTTAACCGGAATTCTAGTAGATAATAATTTAGATACTTTTAGGCAGGTGGCTGCTTAATGCAGGGTGAAAGTCATGCAGAAAGCTCCTCTAGGAGCTTTCTGCATGCCTTTCACCCTGCATTAAGCTGCCACCTGTCTCCAAGACCGATATTCATACTAAATTTAACTGCCGGTTAAGAGAGGTTTTACAGTACCAATGATCTAGGAATTTGATGGTTAATAGGTGTTTAAGACATACCCATTGGAACAGATAGCAAGAACGCACTACAAACGTTGACATAGACAACTGAGAACATTTCATAATTGAAGAAAATATTATTTTTCTACTCAAAATACCGAAGACTTTGGAACATTGAATGTGCAGACTGATTGTGTATGAAGCGACTATTTTAACCCTTTACTCCACAAAAACGCCTTTCTTTGCAATCGCAAACAGAACAGAACAATATCTGGGTCTGCTCTGCTTGCTTATGATATAATATAAACATGACACCACAGTTTCTGTCCATGTGCTATTATAAAAACTCGAACTATCACTAAAGGTGGTGGAATACCCCCACTCAGCTGCCTTCATCGCAAATCAAACAAGATTGGTGCCAGGATGTACCGCGGACAGACAGACAAATGACTCCTGACTCCTATATACCCCCTCTCGAACAGGGGTGTGTTTTATTATCGCAAATCTGAATAAGGATTACAGCTGATTGTGATTCGATCGGGGTTTTTTATCGAATCACAAACATGTTCTCTAATCAGACTAATCAAGCTCTGACCTCGATTAAAATCTAATCATAATCAAAATGGCGGAACTTACACTAACAGCAGAGGAGACACAACTTCAAACCATTCTCAGAATGGTTATGGAAGGTAACAGTTGAAGTAACAGTTACATTTCTATTTGCCCTCGAAGTAAAATATGTTCCCATGATATTTTTATTTAATTTTATTAGATCTATTTTTTAATATTATTATTTCATTTATAGTTAAGTTTTTGTTTACAACATGTCATATCAAATTGTTTTAATACCATAGCAATCGTGATTAAGATTGTGTGTATAATCAAAATCATTATTTACGAAATAAAACACACCCCAGGTTATACACGACAAATGTATATTTTAAAAAAACGTTTTATGAGTTTTGTGTTTGCATTAAGCTATTGTAATGATAGTTAGGTATATTTTAAGTGGTCGCTTAAGTAAGGTTTAACTGTACCAGATGTTACACATAACAAATTATTACTCACATACGTTACACAGGTCCAGATAAGATGCATAAATGTAAACATATTAAAGAATAACTCATTTATTTCTCCATCAAACCCTATACTGTGACCACTCTTTAGAATCGAGACGATTCTGAAAAGTGGTCATATTACAGGGTTTATTAAAGAAATGACGATTTTAGTATTTGGGTACGCACCTTTAGCTGTAGTTCTATACATAATAAAGTACACTTACAGATAAACGTAATATAACATGTGCCATGGTACAACAGTATGTCCTTATATACAGTAAAACCTTTGTATAACGACCACTAATGTTAATAAGTTGGTATTAAAGGCAGGTGGCTGCTTAAAGCAAGATGAAATATAGAAGCGTTCTGTTTTACGTTCACCTTGCTTTAAGCAGTCACCTGTCTTTAACAAAAAATAATTGATGTAATTTGGTGGTCGTTATGGAGAGGTTTTACTGTACATACTACAAATATCCAGATATTTTCCATAGTAAAATATTAAACAAATGTATTACAAAAGCACACAGTGTCTCCTGTTCTAGGAAATGGCATTGGTTTGCTCTAATTGACATGTGTAATAGTATTTGTTGATGTCCTCCCTCTTTAAATACAATTTAAATGATGTTCTGAAGAGATTTGGAGAGAAAAATGTGTCTCATTCCCGCTTGAACAGATTTGAAAAACACGTCTCATTCGAACATCATTTTAACAAATTAAAGACGACATACTACCATGTAATTCTTTATTCGGGAAACTTGTGCTTAAGATATCTCGCGTGGTTCAACAATCATTCCAATATTGCAACGAATGTTGTTTGTTCCTTGTTGTCATTGTACATGTACTTAGTTTTATTGTACAGATGATCTTTTGAAAATCTGTATCGTAAACTTTGGAAGGATCGAACTTTAACTCGAATATCCCAATATCCTGAAGTTCCAGTTATCCGAGTTCGAGATATCGATTTTGAATAGTATTTCAACTTGAAGTGTCTCCACAAGAGTTATGTTTTCATTTGCGACTGAAACACAGACAGGACGAAGCAGACCATGTTATTAACCCTTTCCCTCATATAAACGTGTTTTCACGCATTTGCAAACAGAGTAGACCCAGATCAGACGGCTCCTAGAGGAGCCGTCTGATCAGGGTCTACTCTGTTTGCTAATAGAATTTGATAGATATGTTTCTTTGCTTTCTAAAATGTCTAAAATCTTCCATCTTCCATATTTCATTATATTTATTTTGCTAATGAATATTCAGTAGGTATTGAAATTTGACCAAGGGTTAACTAACAATAAAGCATTTCATCAACGCCGTAGCTCAACTCTGAAACATCTACATGTACTAAATGAATAGCTATGAATGTATCTAACACTGCGTGATTGTATAACCTTCACGAATTCTTCGCTTGCTATTCACGTCAATATACCTACCAGTAAATAGTGAAGACCCAGATGAGACAGCTCCTGCAGGAGCTGTCTCATCAGGGTCTGCACTATTTACAAGTTGATTGTGCAACCAGTGCACTCCACAGCAGTGATTGCACAGCGAAATACTTGTACACAGTGAAGACAGGGGCATGAGTAAAGAAGGAGAACTGTAATTTAAAATTCAGCAAGAGAAGGGTTAATTGTACATAGTTGAGGTTTTATAATGACATTATGAAGAGCTGATTTTGTACCGTGATAGAAACCGTGCAATCATATCTGTATTATTTAATGAATTGGGCGTACTGTGCTTGCAAATACATGTACATGTACGTTCATATGAGTATTTGTAAAGTGTTAATGTAAAACGAAAGTAATCTAGAAATCTTTGTGAATTTTGTGTATAACTTTCGTACTGCATACATCCATTCCCTCCTACTGATGTCTTTTAACGCCTCTGTAAATACATTCATAAATAGAAAATTATCACATTGGTTTCAAGGCTATACAGTTCCATTTTCTCGTAATTCAGTTTGAGTTATTTCGTCAAATTTCAGCGGTATTTGTGACATAAAGCACACTAATACACTTGAATTCTCAAAATCAATTCCTAGTTTGAAACTGAATAATATTCTCAAATAGGCTTCATTGTAAAGTATCGGGTAATGGTGTAGCTGTGGTTGGTGTTTGCCCAAAATTCCATGATACTATACACCATTAACACATATGGTCATACAATCGTGTGGTCGTATCATTCTGACTATGTTATGCTACAGGCGAATCAATAATTACATTTACAAAAAAGTGGATCGTGATGAAACGCTGGATAATTGTTTGACAATCTAATTATAAATTTCAAAAGACATCTGAAAGACTGCTCTAGTTTCTGAAGTAGTAGACGTATTCTGCCAACGATAGATATTAATGGTGACACATCACATACATGAACACCTGTTTAAGCCTTTTACTCCATAAGTACGCCTTTCTATGCCTTTACAAAAAGAGTACACCCAAAGACTACAACCAAGAGTACACCCAGATTAGACGGGCCTGAGCAGGATCTTCTGTTTTTGTATGAAATAATATATACTGAGAGGCAAAATTCACTGTGCAAATTTGTTTTTTGGAAATTTTACATACTTAAATTCACATTAATAACAAACAAATGTCTCAAAATTTTGATATGTAAATGAATTGATGAAATCTCGAATAATTTGTCAGTTTTATATTCGCATGATGAAGTTGTGCTTGCTTAAATGGAATGAGTAGCAATTCTTAAAGTAAGAAGCTGTGGGAAAAAGTACAATAGAACGCCTCTAATGCGACTACCTTCTGGCGGTTGCTTAATGCAGGACAAACGTAATGCAAAATACTCCTCTATGTGGCTTTCTCCTTTACGTTTGTCGTGCAGTAAGCTACAACCTGCATCTAGCATCCAGACTTAAACCTCTTTTAGGTGATCGCATTAGTGGGGTTTTACTGTAGTTTTTTGATATTCATCTCTGATTTCATCTTTTTATGACAGTTTTTCGAGAATTGTGACTAGTAGCGATTATGTCCCCACGGCTGTGTGTGAGACTAATAATCATTGACCTCATAGACCTAAAGTAATGTCGAACGAGGTCGTTGGAGGGGGGAATAGCGTTCCATTCAAACCTAAGGACTGCTGTCAAATCACTAACGTTATTGATTTGATGAATTTTGCGAACCCTCTGTCTGAACATAGAACACAGGTGCTCTATTGGGTTCATGTCTGGGCTACATGCATGCCAGGACAGTAAGCCGATGTGATGTTCGTTAAGAAAAGCTCTCGTATGTGATGCTGTATGGGGCCTAGCATTATCATGCAAGAGTATGCCTGGGTGATGTGCCAGACATCAGCAGTATAAGGGCTTCAATACGATTTTTTTAGAGTAAGGCTATGCATTCTGAATTTCATCAAAATTGAAATATACTGTGATTTTTTATTCGACGGACGTTAGGAGATACAGAAGATTAAAATCGAGAATAAGCAATGAGTTGCACGGGTTTCCTGTGCAAAAAAACATTGTATAATATCACTTGGCTAAAATTTGGAACACAAGGTCGGTCATTCGTCGTGATTTTGTGTGCAAACTTAGGCCTAGTGTTCATGCACTTTGTATCTAAACTTTCATGACCGTAGGTTATACATTTACCAAGAAAATCAAAATTAAATAGTGCATTGTTTTGCCTCTCAGTATATATCAACAGTTGCTGTCATGGCCAAAAGTTCCCGTGTCCATGTCCAATTATAGCAATTAATGTAACCGATGTTCATGACATAATTATTTAATGTATGATTATTCATGACTTCATTATTTCATGTATGGTTATTCATGACTTCATTATTTCATGTATGGTTATTCATGGCGGGTTAAATAATTCTAAATATGCACCCCAAGAAATCTTACGCTAAATATTCGATTCATAACAATTGACAAATGTTATTTTAATTGTTTAGTGGTTGTGAAGGAACTTGACACAATCAATCTATTTATTGGAGGGCATGTAGTGGTGAATACCCACACCGTTATGTTGCCACCATCATCCATGTCTAGTTGAATTGCTTTTGAGGGAAAGACGGCATTGTCTAGATTGAAGTTTTAGCGAAGAGATAACTTCTGCTAAAATCATTTTAGGCAAAAGATATGTGCTACAATTTTGACCCTGATGACACACATAGTGTTTAAAGAAAAAATCCCTACAATGAACGCATATTTTCGATAATATCATAAAAGTTGGTATTTGTCATGTTCAATCATTATTATGAAGATTGTCAATTTGAACGTATATCGAAAATGTTCATGTGATACAAAATAAACCGTTTTCAACGATACTTATAAAGTTCGTTCTAAAAGAACAACAAGATAGTATCGGCCTTGGTCGAACAGTTAACAAAACTAAAACGCGAGCAGATTAAAAACTACAGTGCTCCCTCTCTACAACGACACCCTTTGGGATACGAATATTGTATGTGTTGTTCAGAGGGAGTTGTTATAGGGAGGGAAAATCAAACATAACAAGAGGTTTGTTTTTGTCACAAAAACAGATGTCTCCCCCTCCCAACCTCTTTCCAATACACAAGTGTAATGTCTGTAACTTCAAACTTATCAGGGTCTAATGTTTAAGTCATCAGGGACAATAACTCCAACATTGTCGGAGGGAGACAATTCAAAAGCCCCAGATACACAATAACACATGCTAGTCAACATTCTTGTGAAGTTTGGTGACTCTAGTACTAGTGGTTTCAGATACATGTGACACAAAGTAAAGTTTCTCTTATTCAAGTCATAAGGGGCAGTAACTCTAAAGTTATCAGGGGAGACAATTAAAAAACCCCAGATGCACAACAACTCATGCTGGTGAACATTTCTGTGAAGTTTGGTGACTCTAGCCCTACTGGTTTCAGAGATACGTGCAGCACAAAGTTTCTCTAATTTTAAGTATTCATATCAGGGGCAGTAACTCAAGAATTATAAGGGGGAGACAATTAAAAACCCATGTGCACAACAACTCCTGCTTGTGAACATTCCTGTGAAGTTTGGTGACTCTAGCCCTAGTGGTTTTAAAGATATTCATGACAAAAAACTTCTCTAATTTAATGTAATCATATCAGGGGCAATAACTCCAAAGTTATCAAGGGAAGACAATTCAAAAATCCAAGTTGTACAACAACTCATGCCGGTCTGCATTCCTGTGAAGTTTGGTGACTCTAGCCCTACTGGTTTCAGAGATATGCACGACACTAAGTAAAGCTTGTCTAATTTTAAGTCACCAGGGGCAGTAACTCCAAAGTTAACAGGGGAGATAATTCAAAAAACCTAAGAGCAAAACAACTCATGCTTGTGAACAATCCTGTGAAGTTTGGTGACTCTAGCCCTACTGGTTTCAGAGATACGCGCGTCACAAAGTTTGTATAAATTTAAGTATTCATATCAGGGGCAATAACTCAAGAATTATCAGGGGGAGGCAATTAAAAACCCATAGGTGCACAACAACTCATGCTGGTGAACATTCCTGTGAAGTTTGGTGACTCTAGTACCAGCGGTTTCAGAGATACGCGCGACACAAAGTTTTTCTAATTTTAAGTCATCAGGGGCAATAACTCCAAAATTATCAAGGGGAGACAATTCAAAAACCATAGGTGCACAACAACTCATGCTGGTGAACATTCCTGTGAAGTTTGGTGACTCTAGCCCAACTGGTTTCAGAGATACGCGCGACACAAGTTTGTGACGGACAGACGGACAGACGGACGGACGGACGGACGGACGGACAGACAGACAGACAACTCTGGCAAAAACAATATATCTCCCCATAAATGGGGGAGACATAATTAGCTTGTTTGCAGATCCCCAGATAAGGTGTATTTCGAGAACTAAAACCGTTATGTCTCAATCAAACCCTATGTTGTGACCACTCTTTAGAATCGTCACAAAGTGACGATTCTAAAGAGTGGTCACAACATAGGGTTTGATAGAGGCATAAAGAAAATACGATGGAAAAAAGTTGTTGCGGGAGCCTTATTGTTTCGGAAACAGCGACATGCGTTGTTGTAAGGAGGGAATCGTTATTGAGAGGACCGTTGTAGGGAGGGAGCACTGTAATACAATGCCGAAACATTGTGTCTTTGATAACAAAGACGTGAAAGTTGTGCCTTTCTACTGATTGTTTTGCCATGTACTTCTTTTCAACATATTTATGGAAGTTTTAGTCATTTTTTTAACACGTTGCAAGTACAGATGTACCACGACCTCTGGGTAATGACCCTTGGATCATTCCATTTCAATAGGTTGATTCGGAACGCGTGACACTTTTCTGTGGGGAACTTATTATTTAAATTTATAATCTTTTCATCAATATCTATACAATGGCGCAATGGGTAGCGCGGAAGACTAATAATCAAGGCGGATCGCTAATCTTTACAAATAATTTAAAAGACGCGAGTTCGAGGCCTGCAGCATGCATATATTTTTTGTTGATTAATATTTTGCTGTTATTTTCTGTCGTAAATATATGAGTTTCAAAACAGTTTAATGGTGTTTTTATATATACTTTTTCATTTCATTTTATTCAAATATTTCAATTCATAACAATGCATCTACAGTAAAACCTCTCTATAACGGCCACTAAATTTTGTTAATTAGTTTGTATTTAGAGCAGGTGGCTGCTTAAAGAAAGGTGAAAGTAAAACAGAACGCTCCTATGGGAGCGTACTGTTTTACTTTCACCTTGCTTTAAGCAGCCACCTGCATTTAACACATAATACTTGATGTAAGTTAGTGGCCGTTATAGAGAGGTTTTACTGTATAACATTTTCATTGTTTGGCATCCTCGATATCCTTCCATATTTCCATACGGGAGCCATTTTATTTCACAGTCATATACTAACAAACTGTGTAATACTTCAAAATCACGCTTATCTCGAGCAAATGAAAAGAAAAAAGAAAAGTTCATGTCACTTTCGGGACTCGAACGCATGACCTGCGACTCATTGGAACAAAAATACGATAACCTGCCTTCGACCTAACCGACTGAGCCAGTCGAGCTGTTACATATGTAAGATTCAAATATATTATCTTAAAATGTAAGTAAACACCTGTCACCCCTATTTAGGGGAATGGTTCAATATTGTAAATACCGTCACGCCTCAAATATTTTTGTTTATCTATAGAAACTATAGCTTTAAACCTTTACTCAATAAATACACCTTTTCCCGCTTTTGCAAACAGAGAAGACCCAGACATAGAGGAGCCGTCTAATCATGGTCTGCTATGTTTGAATATAATATACATGTAATATGGATATAATTCTTCAGTTTCTGAAATGGCCAAAATTGAGTTTGCCTATGTGCTAATAGGAAAAATAATCTAATTAATATTCATGAGGTTATTAATTTTTACATTACTATTCATGACGTTATTACTTTGTGCATGTATGTTCATGGAGGAAAGGGTTAAAATAAAGAATAATAGTTCATTATAGGGTGTTTCTCAATAAATGTTCATGTATATGCATCTTAACTAGATGAAATGTTATAATTCCACATGAACATAGGAACGATTGGCCGTA
This sequence comes from Azorinus chamasolen, assembly GCA_963576725.1. NCBI lineage: Eukaryota > Metazoa > Mollusca > Bivalvia > Cardiida > Solecurtidae > Azorinus > Azorinus chamasolen. Next base: position 48,698,412 of record OY755244.1, read on the forward strand.
GCAACATCCGTAGACTCAACTAAATGCGTATTTATGGAGTGTAAAATTGGTTTACACTGAGCCATCGATATTCCGCAGCTGCTTAAAACAGATATTTGTACTTGGATTTAGCCAGGCGCTTAAGTATTTTGATACATGTCGATGAAGCAGCCTCCACAGTGAACGCATCTGAAGAATGGAAAGACTCATGCCAGTACTTGTATATAAATATGTCAATGTACAGTAAAACATCTCTATAACGACCACTAAATTGTGTTAATTAGTTAGTATTTTGTGCAGGTGGTTGCTTAAAGCAAGGTGAAAGTAAAACAGAACGCTCCCATAGGAGCGTTCTGTTTTACTTTCAACTTGCTTTAAGCATCCACCTGCCTTTAAAACAAAATACTACATGTAATTTATAGGTCGTTATATAGAGGTTTTACTGTATGTGCTTAGTAGAAAAGGCATAACCTTTTTGTACGTTCAACAACACTGGCATGCACATTAGGTAACCCTTTCCTCCATAAACACGCCTTTATACGCCTCTATAATAGTCACTTCTTGAAACCATTGCGATAAATAGAGCATTTGTAGAATGGTTTCAATACTACACAATTCTAACATTTCCCTTTTCCCAAGTAAGTGTTCCTTTTCGATAGATATATTCAAAGAGGTTGGGTCTAAAAATAGCCTATGAAGGAATGAGTCAAAGGAAGTACCCTCCATAGCTTGCATTTGGTTTGCCTGCATACATGTAGCTCTTAGCTGAATGCATTTATTCATTAGAAGACATAGACAAACAACACCGAACCATCTAATCAATCCGGATGTGAACTGTTTGGGTTATATTTCCCACACATATCTTATAGAAAGTACCATGGTAATGAAAACTTGACACGGATTATACGAAACAACTAATGTCAACTGGGACATTTTAGTGCTTAAACGACAGAAGCGCTGAATTTTATGAGGCCCAGGGCAGTTATTACTCCTGGTATAGTAACATTGCACTTATTTGGGAAATAAAAACTTCAATCCACGAATATTCCTGTCAGAAGTAATGTCATCATGATTTTAAATTAGATTAATTGTTATAATAGCACATGGACACAAGACGTTTTGGCCATGGCAGAAATGTAGAATCAGGGTCCATGCTTATAAAGCTTTTAGTTGAGTCTGAGATCGTTCTCAAGCTTTTGATTGGTCAGATTTGAGCCTTTGGCTCAAATCTGACCAATCAAAAGCTTGAGAACTCAAATCTGACCAATCAAAAGCCTGAGAACGAAACTCAGACTCAACTAAAAGCTTTATAAGCATGGACCCATATCTATATTATATTATAAGCAAACAGAGCAAACCCTGATCCTATAGGAGCCGTCTGATGTGGGTCTACTCTGTTTGCAAGGGCTTAGAAAGGCTTATTTATTGGGTAAAGGATACACAGAACCAGTTTGTGAAAATGAACCTTATCGCTTGATTAAGGCTATGAATGAATAATGCATTTCGTTCACATTTATTAACGCATCCCCTCCTACTAACGCATTTTTGGCACTTCTGTAAACGCCATTTTTGAAACCATTGTGATAAATAGAGTATTTGCTCCATAGCATTGCTCACAATGGTTTCAAAACTACACTATTCCAAAAGTTTCCTTTTCTGTAGATTTATTCAAAGATGTTGGGTGTAAAATAGTCTAGGAGGGAATCAAATAATTATTCTCAAGTTATCAAGGATGGATTGTGTTAAGGTTATGGGAATGGATATGACTAGATCTATATGATAGCTTCAAGTAACCTTGGTCACATGCCCGAAACAAATCGCAAATTAGACGTGCTATTAAGCAAAAAATCAGTGGTACTAGAATCTGACCCAGACACTTATTCGAAATATCAGTGGCACACTCGCCTTTTATTATACAATAAATGACTGAGAGTCAATGTTGTAACCTTGCTTTCCCGATGTTTCCTATGCCATAGTTAAAACTTAACGCCTGTCTGGGATGCGAATTTCTTAATCCTTTCCTTCATTTTAACGCATTTTCATGCATTCAAACGGCTCCTGAAGAAGCCGTCTGATCAGGACTTACACTGTTTGCTCATTGAATTTGATAGACCAGTTTCTTTACTTTCTAAAATGTCGACAATGTTCAGCCTTCTATATTTCATTATTATTATTCAATAGGTATTGAACTTTGGAAACATAGAACTAGGAAAGGGTTAAAATCGAGAGTAAAACCAGCAAAGAACAAATTTGAATTTCAATCGACACCAGATATAAATTGCGGTGGTAATCACACCCATAACTTACACCCTAACACCGGGTAACACGTTTCAGGTGAAAATAACATTTCAACTTCATTATCATTTCTATTACGTCTTTATTATTATACATGAAGGCACCTTTGATAGCACTCTGGTAGCTATGGCGCGTATGGTGCCATATTAAAGCATAAACTCTTACAAGCTTACTGGTGAAAGACAATTTTCTCGGTGAAATATAACTAGATGTTACTAGAATTTAAGGGCAAGATTATTGTGCCAACCACAAGCAAGGTTAATGCAAACTAATCGAAAGTAAGATGTATAAATATATCCTGAAAGTGGGTGATCCCTCGAAAGCAAAAGTAACAATGCAAAAAGAGAAAATCGGTTTGATTGAGCCTGTTAATGAGCAGTGCAATTAGTAGTGTCATTAAAAGTGCTACACTACTCACGTCCCCTAGCACTGGCTTAAGCAGTATTCAATTTTCAAAATTAATAACATCAAAACTAATGATCCCGAAGGACCAGAAAATATAACTACACTGAGAATGAAGTACGGGGCGTTTTTAACGACGTCCACAAAAGCACGTAACACATGCTGTTGTGAAGTAAATATCACCTGAAAGTGGGTGATCCCTCGAATATAAAATTATATTAACTTATATCTGATTACAGCAAGTTACATACGTTTGACATACAGTGAAAACTCGATTGCTCGAACACAGGTTGCAGCTTAATGCAGGGTGAAAGTCATGCAGAAATCTCCTTTATGAGGTCCTCTAGAAGCCACCTGCCTACAAAGACACAATTCTTCATTACTAAACATTCATAGTATCGAATATTACTGTACTTTTTATAGGAACTTTTTTGTAAACAACGCGTGTATCAGACATCACTGTGAAGCGATGTAATGTCATCAAAACGATACTTTGGTTCGAAGATTTATCAGCTTTAAATATAAGATACGTAAAACCTCTCTTAACCGGACGTTAAATTTTGTATAAAATATCGGTCTTGGAGACAGGTGAAGGCTAAATGCAGGGTGAAAGTAATGCAGAAAACTCCTCAAGGAACTTTCTGCATGACTTTCACCTTGCATTAAGCAACCACCTGCCTAAAAGTATTTAAACTCGTCTCTATTAGAATTCCGGTTTAGAGAGGTTTTACTGTATTGTTTGTTTCTATGTTTATTTAAAAGTCCTATACTCGACATTTCAGATTTTCAGTTTTTCACGTGTAATGTTTTTACTCGAGCAGAATAGAAATTTTAAAATGACACATGACAATGCACAGCAACACCAGAAGCAAAAATGAAATGCGCTATTGCACGCGAACGTCATAGACTGTTCCTTGCTTGTTTCACACCAACATCATTTAGGGCACAGCGAATGAATGCGACACTTAAAAGGGTCACGCAATGCAAAAGGATAGAGAAAATAAAAGAACTCTACAAACCCCGATTCACAGCAACGAAGAGCACCGTATAGATGAGCACATTCAAATTAACTGTTCCTTGCGTGCTCAACACCAATAGCATAGCTACGCCATTAAACTAAACCAAAAGGCAAAACGTGACGCCATAAATATAAGACACATCATCACTAAAGACCTTACTGAAGAGCTTACCTCGGTTAGGCTGAATCTAGTGCACTGCGACTCTTTAAAGTATAGTTTGGATTTTAAATATCACGTATCACAAGGATGTTGAACATAAAGACAATCCACAAAAGTGACAGAAATATTTCCAACAAGCAATCACCCCTCTATATACTACAGTAATTACTCATCAATAGTTAGACAAAATGAACAAGCACAACACAGGGGTATACATTTTAATTATAGCATTTCTCATATATTATATAATGTAGCCGCACTATCAGCAATGTATATAGCATTGCTGTATACTTTTTATAATGTGTTTATGAAATGAAAGTTTGATGATAAATTTCACTTTTATTATTTGATCTCAGCAAATAGCGTTTAACACATGGTTTTGATAGTTATATCATCAATATAGCGTTCTTAACAACTTCCTTCATATAAACGCATGTTTACGTATAGGAGCCGTCTAATCAGGGTCTGCTGTGAATGCCTATGGTACATGTATAATATAGATCTGAGCCAAAACATATGCCATCATGAAAGTTCAGCTAATACATATGCATGATCTAATTATCCCTTGCATGATCCATTAAACAGTGAAAAGGCTAGTTCGTAACCCGCTGGGAAAAGGTTATCTTCTACACGTTTGTGCAAATTCTTGTTATTTACGATTCTATCTAGCCTAACGCTTTCTTCCATAAATACGCCTTTATATGCCTCTGTAAAACGTCACGGAGCAAATGCTCTATTTACCACAATGATTTCAATACTATATAATTCTATTTTTTTTATTTTCTTGCTCCTTTTTGGTAGATATATTCAAAGAGGTTGGATCTAAAATAGCCTATGATGGAAAGGGTTAAGAGAAACTATTGTCCGAGTGCCAAACAGTTTGAGTTCTGATGAGACGCCGAGTTACTCGGCGCCTCACATGAATCTAGGTTGTTAGCAGGTCGCAATTAACGGGAAAACAAATAGGTCTCATGAAATATTTTATAAAAATATATTATCATCATTTTGTAAAAATTAAAACCCAGACGATACAGATCTAACACCAATATAACTCGTTTAAGAACCAATTACTTATTGTGATAAACTGATATGATTTACTTAGACTGGCTATCATGAAAATACAGTGAATACATAACTATAATGTCCAATCGTTCTATGGTCTATTCATGCCACGTACGTTTGCTTTTCACTTAACTGAAAGTCTTTTAACGGCCACTAATTCATCTATGTCTGGATGTCCATCAGTATCCAACGGTAACTGTATATAATTATTAGGTGCACTAATAGCGAGTAACCTAAAAATTGTCTTTGCCTCCACGCTTAATGTTATAGCACTTCACCGAGGGATGCGGCTAATCCGAATAAAGATGTTAAGCAAATAAGAATAACTGGAGTTGACCTCACTTACTTGAAAATAACAAACAGGGGTTTCAAAAGAGTTACAAATTTTTTCCTGCAACCACATTGTTTGCCTGTGTAGAAATAATTACAGCAATACGGCGTTTGGAAAGGAAAACACTTTCAGTGAAGATTGTCATCGCAGAGGTCATATATTCGACGAACTATTACAATCCATTTCATATCTTTAAATAACTAAAATAATGCTTTGTTTCTGCCATGATCCAAGTTGGTTAAATTAGAAATAATCAATAAAAATAAAATATTAAGTTCTGTTGGACAACTAGTATGGTATTTGTATCTTAAAAGTAGTCCAATCTATTGTTTAACACATATTATATACCGTTTATGAATATACATATCATATAACCATGATTACATGTACGGCAGAGATCAAGATAAGATGCGCAAATTGAAACATTTTGAAGAAATAATGCCTTTATTTCTCCACCAAACCCTATACAGTGATCACCATTTAGAATCGTCTCAAAGAGACCATTCTAAAGGGTGGTCACAGTATAGGGCTTGGTAGAGACATCACGGTGTATTTGGGTACCACAGTTTAGAATCATCTCGAAGAGACGATTCTAAAGGGTGGTCACGGTAGGGTTTGGTGGAGGATTGACGATGTTAGTATTTGGGTACGCACTTATATGTGAAGCTCTGTACTAGATCATGAATTCAAAAAAGAGACCAGTGCCTTACAAAATATAGGATACCGAGAATTTTAGAACTGTTGGTCAAATGCTGTTTCTGTAGTACAATTCATGCAAAAAAGCTCCTAATGGGGATATCTTCATGCTTTTCACTCTGCATTAAGCAGCCAACTGCCAACTAAATTCTTCTCTACCATGATTCCGGTTTGGAGGGGTTTACTGTATTAATGGTTTTACTGAACGAAAGATGCTGTCTCTGTTGTTGATCATAAAACAGAGATTAACCCTTCGCTTGCTATTCACGTCAAAATACCTACCTGTAAATAGTGAAGACCCAGATGAGACAGCTCCTGCAGGAGCTGTCTCATCAGGGTCTGCACTATTTACAAATTGATTGTGCAACCAGTGCACTCCACAGCAGTGACTGCACAGCGAAATACTTGTACACAGTGAAGATATATGTAATTATACAACAGGGCATGGGTAAAGAAGGAGAAATATGTATTTTAAAATTCAGCAAGAGAAGGGTTAAGATGAAGCATCATTACAATGATTATCCGAAGACATTGTCAAACTATTGCAAAATAGTGGACATGCTACTTTGTTGTTACTTATTGATCCGATAGCAAGGCTTAAGGATATACAGCTGTGTAATACAATGTAAAATAGCCAAAGCACGTGAGTTTGGGAACCTAACATTAATACAATTCGATTCGCCGCTGGTGAATGACATTAGTTCAGTGTTTTTATCCAAGATTATCATCTACTATTATCATCATCATCATTATTATTGTTGTTGTTGTTGTTGTAAAACTAAAAAGTCATTCGAACTTGAGGTTGAACTTGTGAATTCATGAAGTTAAACTTAAAAAAAGCAGGAAATTATTAAATATTTTGGTTTGAACGACGGCGCCGATATTCCATATATATTTTTTTCTAAATTTAAATCCAAGACATCGTTAATGTGATAACGCGATGTCATTACAAGACAACATTTATGAAAACATTTTTGGCGCTTTTAGAAAAATCGCAATAATTGGTTTCATATACAAGTATAAAACACTGTTAATACACTAATGTCGATAAGTCCTCTTATCGACCGAACTTAAAAGGCAACACGTCTGTTATCGTAAATTCCAGCCTACCTTATTTTCATTTTGGTAATTAACACAAATACAGGATTCTGCTTATTACATTACAACATAAAAACTACATCTCTATCGATCGGACTTAAATGGCAATAACTGTTTAATATTCAATCCAGCCAAAGGTTTCGTTATATAACCTTATATGAAATAACTTGCACCTCTTCACTAAAGGCATGTTTGCCAAACATGAGCGTGACTTAGAAACGAAACTTCGTGACGGTGATGACACCATCAATGCATAAGGTAGCTTTTGACCTCCATTTGCATTTGACCGCCTAGTATTGAATGCATTCCTTTTATGTGGCATATTCGGTTTTTGCTGTTCTCTAACATAATGAAACGTTCGATGGCGCAACTACTGTTTTCAAAGGGCGTCATTGTTTTTACATTTCCAACCGACTTCGCACATGCATGTATTCGTAAAAACTGTATCTCTATCGATTGGACTTAAATGGCAAAAACTATACCCATGGGTCAATATTCTAATTTATCACGAAGTTTGATATTAGAATACCCCAGTCTTGTACATCAGAAGCTGTTGCCTTAAAGAAATATGTGACCTGCGAAACGAAATTTCCTAGAATTCGAAATAAAGTAAAACCCTTGCATACTTACTTGCTTTATCCTCTTCGCGCTAATTTGCGCATAAGGCCACAAAACTCCTTGCACAAATGCTATAAAAAGATAAATGTCAAATCTCTTGATTGTATAAAGTATAGAATAATAAATAATATAAAATCTTTTTCAGTAAACCGGGCAAATGGTTTGCAAATATAAGATGCGTCAAAAATTAAATATCTAGATAATTACATCTCTTTTTAGTCTTTGTTACCTTAACCCTTTCCCTTAACTTTCATTTCATTTCAGCTGAACTTCGATATCTCGAACTTCAAGGGATCATGCAAATTACGTCGAGATAACAGAGGTTTGAATTATCCAGTATCTAATCTGAACAATTTTCCAAGCTCAACAGCTTAACACATTGTCCCCTAGAGAGGCATTTTTGCGCCTCAATACAATTCACATTGTGAAACCATTTTGATAAATAGAGCAGTTGCTCCTAGAGGAGCAAATGCTCTATTTATCACAATGGTTTTAAAATTGCAAAATTCTAAAAATTTCCTTTTCTCTAGTTAATGCTCCTTTTCGGTAGATTAATTAAAAAAGGTTGGATCTAAAAATAGCCTAGGAGAAAATGACTTAATGCATGGTCTGAAGTAATGCTGAAAGCTCCTGTATGCTTTCACATATCTGTCACATAGATATGCGTATAGATATATTTTAGAACAATTCTATATTGTAAATATGTAAGGACCGAGCTTTTAGTTCGAGTTATCACGAAGTTCGAGTTATTCGAGTTCGAGATATCGAAGTTCAGCTGTATATACATAATATAAATGCCTACTGATATCTATTCCTCAGCAAAACCCTATAACAAATGTATTAAAATAGAACAGATTTGTACAAGTTCTAAGAAACCATTGACTTGCTCTAATTGATGTTTATAATTGTATTTGTGGATGTCCTCCGTTTAAATACAATTTAAATGACGCTCTGCAGAAGCAAATTGCTAGAAGAGATTTAAAAAAAACTCCACGCTGGAACATTATTTTAACAATCTATAGAAGACAGACTGTCATGCCATTTTTCATTTGAGAAACACGTGCCAAAGATATCTCGCGTGGTTTAACAATCATTACAATACTGAAATGAACGTTTCCCTCGTTGTCATTGAATCTAGTTGTGGCGTATATCAGTATGAATTGTCTTCCAAAGAGATATATTAACATTGAAAACAAACATGGTGATGCATATCATTGTTGGATAACAATAAGGCATTCATAATGACATTATCTAAAATACACCGCAGATCTGCTCTGCAGATTAACCCTTTCCTCATGAATATTCGTGCAATAAATAATGACTGTATGAATATCTATTTCTTTTGTTGTTCAAATGGCTTTACGAAAATGTGATTTTTATCCACCATGACAGAAACTGTAAATCCTACAGGCAGCATCTGATTATCTGGCTCTACTTTGTTTCCACAGGTGTTAGCATGCGTACAAGTATGAGCATAACTCCCTCATTCAGCTTCCAACTGAGTTAAAACAAAGAAGCAGACCTGGGCCCATATTCATAAAGCTCCTTAGGAATAGTGTAACCTTAGAACAACTTAAGGAGAATTTTCTGTCTTTATCTATGGCAAAACTATAGAATAAATTTTCATTCAATGACTTCTAGAAAACTTGTTAAATATATATTTTATATACAGCTTTATTTCACTTAAATACCTTTACTTGTTTTGATTTCATACGATTCCGGATTTTTCAACAAACTAAGGAATTTTATTAAGATTCTCCTTAGGGGCTTTATGACTACTAGCCCGGATTGTATATTTATTGTGCAGATGTTTTACTGCAAATCACAGAGCATTTCCACCAAACTCCATGTTGTGACTGCTCTTTAAAATTGTCTCGAAGAGACTATTCTAAAAGTGGTCACAGCATAGGGTCTGTTGGAGAAATAAGGAAGTAATTCTTGAAAATACATGTATATTTATTTAAGCATCTTATCTGGACCTCTAAATGTTCAGTTTTAAATTCTTTATAGTTGTGATCTAAAGTAAGGTAATGGACTTTAATTCACAAAATAATTCCCTAGCATGAAACTCAATAATATTCTCAAATATGCTTAACTGCAAACAGAATATTCCCTAACCCTGATCCTCAGAACGTGTCGGAGAACGGTGTTTAATCCAATCCATAATAGGATATACAACTAACGAATATGGGCATGTATTCGTGTCGTCTTATCATTTTGGCTTTAACCCATTACTTCATAGGCTATTTTTAGATCCAACCTCTGTGAATACATCTATCGAAAAGGAGCATTAACTAGAGAAGAGGAACATTCTAGAATTTTGTAGTATGAAACAATTGTGATAAAGAGAGCATTTGCTCCTATAGGAGATAATGCTCTATTTATCAAAATGGTTTCACACAGTGACTTTTACAGAGTCGTCAAAAGTCGTCAATATGAGGGAATGGGTTAATATGCTACCATCTATAATTAAATTTATAAAGATGAAATGCCAGACAACTGTTTGATACCCTAATGATACATATAAAGACTGCTCCAAATTCTGAAACAACAGACGTATTCTTTCAACGATAGATATGCATAGGGGAAAAGTATTTACATGACCATCCTTTGCAAAAGATGTTTTAAGCTCTCCCTGCCATGTCAGTTACCCATATCGTTGTGTTTGTACCATATATGATTGAATTGCTCTAAAGGGGAAGGCGGATATCTCCATACCGAGGGTTCCGCGGAATGATATTGTATTTCTGCTAAAACTTTTGTAGGCAAAGTCATATTTTTCTGTTCAGCAAAATAATGCGTCCCAATAGACTTTGATCTGGAAGACATACACAGTTTCAGTTAGTTTCAGTGCTTAGATAAATATAAAAGAGTTTGTCTATAGGGTGTAGCTTTTACTCGTGAATATTCAATAGTAACCCTTTCATCGTCAATATCGCATAAATGCACCACGACAAATAGTGCAGTCCCAGATCAGCCGCCGCCTTTTTAAGGCGGCGTCTGATCAGGGACTTCACTATTTGTCTCAATCTCTATTTCTATATATGTGCTTTATAACTTTGAAATTTGCATTTATTTATCGCATTTCCTTATTTTACTGAATGATTTAACAAACTTGGATTGCAGACGACAATTAGTAAAGACTAGCTACGCGCTTGGTTTTACTCTCAAATATTGTCGTCTGTATATAACGTCGTCTGCTAAAAAATAATTGCCATTTGTTAAATTTTCTCCCCGTTTCTTCACATTACTAAGGCAACAAAAAAAACCATGAGAAGCCGAGTCACCCGACGTTATATCTGGATCCAAACTGTTTGTATAGGTAATCGCATATATGCGACAATGGCTGCGAAAGGGTTAACCCTTTCCCTCATATAAACATGGTTTGACGCATTTGCTAACAGAGTAGACCCAGATCAGACGGTCTTCTGATCAGGGACAGCTCTGTTTGCTAAAGGAATTTAAAATATTTGTTTCTTTACTTTCTAAACTGGCTAGAATGTTTCTCATTGCAAATTCCATTAAAACTATTTTGTCCATGAATTTAGTAGGTATTAATACATGTACTTGGAATAAACACAGAACAGCGAAAGAGTTAAGTAAATAAGTAAAATGGACATAAACTGATTTGCATGAAGATAAACAAACATTAAAGTTCTTGCTCCTAGCAAAATTGATCCTATGAGAATATGGTTTTCCCAAATAGAAATTACTCGCCCTAATGTACTTGGTTATGATTCCAGACTAGTGCCCTACATACAAGAATATGATAACTATTGTCAACTGTTTTTTTCTATAGTATGTATTAAAATGTTGATGTTATTGCTGACTCTATAAATACGCCTTTCTATGCCTTTGCAAACTGAGCAGACCCAGATCAGACGACTCCTGTAGGAGCCGTCTGATCAGGGTCTACTCTGTTTGTTTATAATATAATATAGATATGATTCTACAGTTTCTGCCATGGTCAAACATTCCTGTGTATATGTTCTTTTACAACAATTAACCTAATTAACATTCATGTTTTCATTATTTCCTACATGGATATTCATGGAGTAAAGGATTAAGAATGAACGAATTATTGCATGATTTTGAGGTAGTGTCACAATTTTGTACTTCGGCGGACGCGTTTCTTTGTTCGTACTTGATGCTCTGTAATAATGGATGCTGTTTTGTTGTACAATAAAACCTCTCTATAATGGCCACTAAATTACATCAAGTATGGGTGTCAAAGGCAGCTTAAAGCAAGGTGAAAGTAAAACAAAACGCTCCTATAGGAGCGTTCTGTTTTACTTTCACCTTGCTTTAAGCAGCCACCTGTCCTAAATACCAACTAATTAACACAATTGAGTGGCCGTTATAGAGATGTTTTACTGTAATTCCATAATACGTTTAGGGTAGTAGCACATTCGTTCATGATTGGTAAAAAATATTATTTGTCGAGGAAACTTACATTAATTTACATGAAAATGTTGACAATTAGATACGCTGCACGTTTTTGTTTGGATGCGTGCTGAATTCTGTGTCATATTGAAGCTGGAATTATATTTTCATTATTACTATTAGTACAATTATTATCATTCCTCTTTCTTCTTCTTCCTCTTCTTCTTCCTCTTCCTCCTCCTCTTGTTATTGTTCTTGTTGTTGTTGTTGTTGTTCTACTTCTTCCTCCTCCTCTTCTTCCTCTTTTTCTTCTTCTTCTACCTACTTCTCCTCCTCACCTTCGTCTATTTCTTCTTCTTAGTAGTAGTAGTAGTTACTTACATATTTGCACAATGACTTTTTCTTGCAGATATACATAGTAACTGCTACTTACAGATACACATAGTGGTTATTATTTACAGATATACATAGTGACTATTACATATATCCTTAGCGGATATTTCTTACTGATATACAGAAGGACTACAAAATACCGATACACATAGTGGCTATTACATGCATGTATAAAAATACATTGGCTATTACTTACATGTACAGATATACTTGTACATGTACAGCTGTTACTTACAGATATACATAGTGACTATTACTTGCATATATATATATGGTAACTGTTACTTACATATTTGCATAATGACTATTACGTGCAAATATACATTAGTAACTATTACTTGCAGATATGCAGTTTAACTTCGATAACTCGAACTTCAAGGGACCGTACAAACAGGAGTTCGAGTCATCCGATTTCTAATCTGAACGATTTCTCAGTGCCACAGCTTAATACAGGTCTAAGGTAATGCTGAAAGCTCCTGTAGGAGCTTTCAGCATTACTTTAGACCTGTATTAAGCTGCCACATGTGTTTCTGAACATCTGTATTGTAAGAGTTGGAAGGACTGAACATTTTGTTCGAGTTATCCCGAAGTTCGAGTTACCCGAGTTCGAGATATCGAAGTTCAACTGTACATATTGAATATTACTAGAAGGTGAACATAGTGGCTATTACGTACATATACACATATTGGCTATCACTTACACTTATACATTATTTAAATGCTCTATTGTAGCAAATTTCGTAACACATGTAAAACAATATCACAATGTCTATTCATTCTAGCAAATGACTAGTGTAATCTGATCGATTGTAATTGTGTTTTATGAATATTATCCGCTTAATTACAATTTGACTTTGGGGTTTTTAAACATCACATTCTGACATCATTGCAACAAATCAAAAGAGACAGATTGCCAGATAATTCTTAATTTGGAAAACACATGAGGAGAATATCTCGAGTGTTTCAACCACTATTTCAACTAAACATTATTTGTCGCCAGTGAACAGTGCCGAACTGTTTTTCATTGTGAGGTTTTATTTCAGAAAATAGTTTCACATAATCTGAGTTTGAAAGCAATAAAATGAAGAAAGTAAATTATGCTGTTTCAAACTGCTAGAATGCTGTCGAGGCACCGAGTTACTCGGCATCTCATCTGGATCCAAACTGTTTGGAAATGTGGATCAAGTTGCAGATAGTGGGATAAGGGTTAATACTGCTATCAAACTGGTGTGCTTGCAAACTGATGCCATTTACAAAAAAATGTAGTTTAAACAAATTTCATTTCTGGTGATTTACTACATGCACTTATTCAGATTTTATATCAAGATAATGGACTTGGAATACAAGCTTAAAGCGCATTAACATATATATGTTACCCCATCCACACAAGAAATGTCACTTCAGAAAAAAATCAAAATCTAATTACAATAGAACCTGACCTAAGTGGCCATTCATTTATTAGACACATGAGTCTTAAAAAGCATGTGGGTACTTGATGCAGGACAGAAGTAATACAGAACGCTCCTATAGGAGCTTTCTGCATTACGTTTGACCTGCAATAAGCTACCACCTGCATCACATATCCATAATTAGACCTATTTGTATGGCCGATTTAGACAGCTTTTACTGTACTTGTGAAATTCAACGTGAAGTGTTTAGGAATTGTTTATCAGATAAATTCTCGACACGCATTTTCAAACAGCTTAGCACCAGATGAGACGCCGAGTAACTCGGCACTTCATCTGGATCCAAACTGTTTGACACTCGGTCAATGGTTTCTCAAAGGAATGAACGAATCGAAAGTCAATGAAACATTCAACAAATCAGACTGAGCAGATATCATTTTGTTCAGCATGTATCGGCCAGGTAGTGTCGCAAAATATATCGCAGTTTTGTACAGTAAAACCTCTCTATAACGGCCACTAAATTGTCTTAATAAATTAGTATTTAGGACAGGTGGTTGCTTAAAGCAAGGTTATAGGAGCGTTCTGTTTCATTTTCACCTTGCTTTAAGCAGCCACCTGCGTTTAACACAAAATGATTGATGTAATTTAGTGGCCGTTATAGAGAGGTTTTACTGTATTCTTTCAAGATGTGAGTCCTTTACCCATTACCTCATAGGCTATTTTTAGATCCATTCTCTTTGAATAAATCTACCGAAAAGCAGTATTAACTAGAGAAAAAGGAATTCTTAGAATTTTGTAGTTTGAAACCATTGTGATAAATAACATTCCCTCATATTGACGACTTTTGACGACTCTGTAAAAGTCACTTTGTAAAACCATTGTGATAAATAGAACATTTGCTCCTATAGGAGCAATTGCTCTATTTATCACAATAGTTTCAAAACTACAAAATTTAAAAAAAATCCTTTTCTCTAGTTAATGTTCCTTTTCGGCAGATTTATTCAAAGAGGTTGTATCTAAAAATAGCCTATGAGGTAATGGGTTAATGTGCAGGAATCAATGTATAACATATTTGCAAACAGTGTATGTAATCAAAACCATTTTCTTCAGTGGTAAAATTTGACATATTTTAATAGCATTCAGGAAAGGAGGGGGCAGTTTTAATTATTCGGTAAATTAAGAGTTAATATGCAAATGATTGTTATAAGCAATGGAAGTATCTATACATGCCTTGCCTGTGTGCAAAAAGGTCACATTCAAGTTTTATCCATTATTTTAACTCTTTTCTTGTTGACTACAGTAAAACCTCTCTATAACGACCACTAAATTGTGTTAATTATTTGGTATCTATTGCAGGTGACTGTTTAAAGCAAGGAGAAAGTAAAACAGAACGCTCCTATAGGAGCGTTCTGTTTTACTTTCACCTTACTTTAAGCAGCCACTTGCCTTTTACACAAAATACTTGATGTAATTTAGTGGTCGTTATAGAGCGGTTTTACTGTAATTTAATGGTCGTTATAGAGAGGTTTTACTGTACAAGTAATAAAACAAAATGTAAACAGCCGTTTAAGTAGAAATGTTGCGAAACCATTTTTGAATTGCATAATGATATAAATCCTTGATATGCGAGGACCAATATATAAGATCTTTGCAAACAACATAGACCCATATCAAAAGGCTCCTCGTAGAACCCTTTGATCTGGTTCTGCATTGTTTGTAATAAAAATATCGTCTGCTTTCCTTCGTTTTATAATCTAAAACGTGAGTTGATAAGAAAATAGGCAGTGAAGGACCAGACCGGAGGTTCTCTGTAACGGTCGTCTGATCATGATCAGCTGACCGGAGGTTCTCTGTGAAGGTCGTCTGATCATGATCAGCTGACTGGAGGTTCTTTGTGAAGGTCGTCTGATCATGATCAGCTGACCGGAGGTTCTCTGTGAAGGTCGTCTGATCATGATCAGCTGACCGGAGGTTCTCTGTAAAGGTAGTCTGATCATGAGCTGTATTCAGTAAACAAATTGTTCTCCAAGGGCCACATCGGTACAATGTTTCTATTAATACGACCCCTTAACCCTTAATCTACTGAATAATTAAACCTCACTTTCTGAATATTAATTAAACAAAAGACTGTATCAAGTTTGATCCCTGAAGGTAATGATGTTTATGACAAACAATGCATACCGCGATCAAATGGCTCCCTAGGGATACCTTTAACCCTTCTCTTGCTGAATTTTAAAATACATTTCTCCTTCTTTACCCATGCCCTGTTGTATAATTACATATATATTCACTGTATACAAGTAATAAGCTGTGCAATCACTGCTGTGGAGTGCACTGGTTGCACAATTAACTTGTAAATAGCAAGAGAACGGTTAATATGGGTCTACACTGCCTGCAAATGTCTTATATACTCAGTATCCGTTCGTTAACGTTTTCCCTGTTTAATATTCATGTAAGAAATAATGGCATCTTGAATATTTACTAGTTGCATTTTTATAATGATATATGCACACATGAACTTTTGGTATTGGTAGAAACTATGTACATGTAGTCATATCTATTATAATTTCATGAGCAAACAGAGCAGACCCTGATCAGACGGCTCCTATAGGAGCCGTCTGATCTGGGTCTACTATGTTTGCAAATGCGTGAAAAAAGCGTTTATATAAAGGAAAAGGTTAAAGGTTAAATGAAAATTATAGTACATAATAGTACATACAGCGGAACTTCGATATATCGAATTCGGATAACTCGAACTTACGGATAACTCGAAGGAAAAGGTCGGTCCTTCAAAAATTTAAAAAACAGAATTATTCTAAAATCACTTTAGACCTGCATGATCGCAATTTTAGTTATGAAGATTTGATGCCCTTTTAGGCAGGTGTCTACTTAATGCATGGTGAAATTCATTCCAGAGGAGCTTTCTGCACGACTTTCATCATATATATTAAGCTACTGCCTGTCTTAAAGACCGAAAATGATACGTTGTTTAGCATTCGAACTATCAGGGCTTCACTGTACTTCTTAGTATCCCAGAACAACAGACACATGTGCTTTCTCCCAAGCCCTATGTCTTTGAGACGATTCTAAAGAGTGGTCACAGAATAGGGTAATTTCTCCACCAAACCCTATACTGTGACCACTCTTTAGAATCGTCTCGAAGAGACGATTCTAAAGAGTGGTCACAGCATAGGGTAAGAAATAAGATAAGGATAAGAAATAAAGGAGTTAATGTTGAACATGTTTGAATTTACGTATCTTATCTGGACCCCTGATTGCACATATGTATATTAATACGTCTATATTTTGTTTCGTGCACGCTAACGGCGTGTCTTAGGTATGTAAACACTTAAGACCATGTTGTAACGATGAATAATTATTTGTCAGATCAGGTTTCAAAGCAGCGTTCTCTACAATTTCTTTAAAAATAAAATCAGTGTCAAAAAGTTTGAATCCTATGGAGACGCAGAGTTACTAATTCCCCTAGGACGGCAAAAGAACTAACCCAAAATGACAGTATTATTTTAATAGCTTATTATAACCGTTTAAAAACAATCTTAAATGCGAACGCACACAATTAACCCAGAAAAAATGTCTTTGAAAGTAGCTGGCTAGAAAGGATTATAAAAAGCCACAATCATTCATCATTTTAACCAATTAACTTGATAGGTTGTAAAACGATTTTTCAATTTGGAAAATGATGTCGCGACGACCTGACTGTCCACAATTGTCTGTCTTCAATATTGAGATTAATGTTTACCGCGCTGACACTATATTCGTATCTAATGTGTCGTACTTTATGTTTATCCCGCCCCCACACACACAAGAGGGGGCATATTGGGTTTTTTTCTGTCTGTCTGTATGTTGGTGTGTTGGTTGGTTTGCTCCCAACTTTAACGTTGTTGGAGATAATGTTTGCAGTCATTGCACATACATATTTAAAATTTGGCATGCATGTGCAATTTATGGAGAAGAACATTTTTAGGGGTGACTTATGAAGGTCAATGTCATACATCAAGGTCAAATGTCAAATCGGGGGGGGGGGGGGCATAGTGTTTCAGAAAGACATCTTGTTCCTCATACAAACATACGAACAAATTTTGTAAACTGAATGCAGGAAATCCAACGTACATGTATTACCTAAATCTTCGCTAATGCGAACATGTAGTAATTTTGAAGACGGATGACAACTTAATGTATGATAAAAGCGTCCCGTGTTAAGCTACCACCTGTCTTCCTTTATCTGATGAATAGTTATACATGTATACGAAATACCCTGTTTACAAAGGTGTTAAAAAGACGTATTTTTGGAGCAAAATGCAGAGAGCCAGATAAGATGCGTAATACAAAACACATTTTCAAGAATAACTCCTTTATTTCTCCACCTAACCCTATAGTGTGACCACTCTTTAGAATCGCCTCGAAGAGACAATTCTAAAGAATGGTCATAACACTTTCACCTTGCTTTAAGCAGCCCCAAAACCTTTAACACAAAATATTTGATGTAATTTAGTCGCCTTTATAGAGAGGTTTTACGTTATTGCTGGACCCAACCTATTTCCATAAATCTACTGAAAGGAGCATTTACTCGAAACAGGGAAGCTTTTACAACGAATTGTGTAGTTTTGAAATCATTGTGATAAGTGGAGCATTTGCTCATGTGGAGCAATTGTCTGTTTATCAGAACGGCTCCAAAACGTGAATTTTACAGAGGTGTAAAAAGGCTTCGACATTTAGAGAATGTATTAACCCTTTCGCTGCCAATGCCGGATCTGTGATTCCCTATGCAAACAGTTTGGATCCAGATGAGACGCCGAGTAACTCGACATCTCATCAGGATCCAAACTGTTACTGTTACTATGTTTTTGAAACAAAAATGAAGAAAATAAAAAACATGAAAATTTGTAGCAGACGACAAAATTAGCAGACGGCAGAATTTGGCAGCGAAAGGGTTAATGGGTTAACTTAAGGCTGCGTTTACGATATTCGCGATTCTGTTTCTGTTTTGGCCATGTATCGAATGCAGATTCACCAGATTTTTAAAACATCGTTCTTATCTCCACGTCTACTATATAAATATTTATGACATCATGAACTTGATTTAATGTTGTTGTTTTTTTAAATGGCAAATAAACACAGGAAGTTTTAATCAAACTAGAAACTGCAGAATCACATTTTTTCGAATTTCATAAGCAACCAGAATCATCTGATTTGGATCTAGTCTGTTTACAAACGCGTTTATAAGCGTATCTAACGAGTAACTTGACTATCAGTCCGGAGGTCCGGGGTTCAAATCCCGGTCCCTCCCGGAAAGTTCAGAGACGCTTTTCCGTGTCTCCCGCCCGCACCTTCTCTCCACCCAGGGGTTAAAATGGGTACCTGTGAGGGTCACTCGCCGGTACTGCGGCTGCATGATTGCGCCATATGTTAGCAGTGCTCACTATTGTAGGCCAATGACTCAATGACCAGGGGAGTAAATGTACAGTCGGCTGAGCGGTCATTCGGACTGAAAGTAGACTATAACTAGGTACTTTATTTTACTTGTTACTTCATAGAAATGCTTTTTTACGTATTTGCAAACAGAGTAGACCCAGATCAGACGGCTCCTATAGGAGCCGTCTGATCAGGGTCTGGTCTGTTTGCTTATGAAATTCAATAGATATGACTGTACAGTTTCTACTTATGCCAAATAATCTTTTATACATATGCCATAATAAAATAAAATCAGCTAATAAATATTCATGATGTCATTATTTCATACATAAATATTGAACAGGGAAAGGGTTAAACCTATCGTTGCATTGTCACATGTGTTGCTTTCTATTGTTTTTGCTATAATTCACCTTCTACAACTGACATATAATACAACTATTTGTGGCATTTGATATTATTTAGAATTAATGATATATTGGGAACATTATTTTATGGGACAAATATCAAAGTATCATTGTTTTGTTATTGTTGTTGTTTTGACAACATGATATTTAACCATTATAAAGATATACACAGAATACGTTATATAATTTATGGTTTTACAGTTGGTTCTTACAGCGGCGAAAATATAGAACCATAACTTTTTCGGGGGAAAATGAATTTCGTTTGTAACTATTGCCGTCTGCTAGAAGTGTCACAGTGGACTTTCCGTCAATTTCTTCTCCAAAACGTTGGTGGAGTTTCAAACAGTTTTAATCCTGATGAGGCACCGAGTTATTCGAATTCTTATCTGGATCCAACCTGGTTGCAAAGGTATCACAGTTTCGCCCATTGTAGCAAGCCTATGACTCACTCTCCGGCGACTGTGCCGATGAACGTTATGCATTGTCACAGAGGTCTAGACAGGATGCGTAAATTGAAATATTTTGAAGAATAACTTCTTTATTTCTCAACCAAACTCTATGTTGTGATCACTCTTTAGAATCGTCTCTTCGAGACGATTCTAAAGAGTGGTCACAACATAGAGTTTGATGGCGAAATGACGATTTTAGTATTTGAGTACGCACCTTTATCTGTTGCCCTAAAGTGGTACAACTGTCACAATCTCTTCGCATATATTCTCCCACTTACCGTAACTCGCCTTCTATCTGTCAATAGCTTACGACGGCCAGTAGTTCAGAATCGCAAACCAATCACAATTTTCTAAGATTATGAGAAGAATATGATCTCAGATCTACTTTTAAACTTAAAGCAAAACTCATTAAATATTAATGTCAGAAATAATGTATGATTGTTAATAAGCTGAATTGCCACTATGGCGTCATTAACAGTGGAGTTTTCCATGGCAAAAACTGTAGATATAAATCTTATTCTGTATATTAGCAAACAAAGCAGATACTGATAAGACGGTTCCAAGTGGATCGACTCTGTTGGCAAAGGTACCAAAATGCGTCTCTATGAAGGAATGGGGTTACTCACCATGGTGATAAATACAGCATTTGCTCCATAGTTTAATTTATCACACTGGTTTCAAAACTACACAATTCTAATGTTTTTATTTGCTCTTGTAATTCTCGGTTTTAGTAGATTTGTTCAAAGAGGTTGGGTCTAAATATAGCATATGAGGTACTGAGTTAAATACTTACGAGCCACTATATCTATTGACGCTAAATAAGTTTCGTCTGCTAACACTGTCTTCTGCTTTAAATTTAAAAGTGGACTTCTCTAAAACGTGCTGTGTCAAACCAAACATTTCTGTTTGCTGATGCGACGCCGAGTTGCTTGTCGTCTCATCTGGATCCAAACTGTTTGCAAACGTTTCATCAGATTCGCCCATTCAGCAAGCCTTGGTGAGGCATCGGCGGTGAAAGAACTATATAAGAAATACAGTAAAACCTTGCTAATGCGACCACCTAAAAGAGGTATAATTCTGGGTGCCACATGCAGGTGGTAGCCTAATGCAGGACAAAAGTAATGCAGAAAGCTCCTCTCGGAGCTTTCTACATTACGTTTGTCGTGCATTAAGCAACCACCTGCTTATAAAGACACCCATGTTTATTCATTAAGTGGTCTTATTAGATGGGTCTCTACTGTAGTGTTGTCAAAACAGTAAAGACTCTGATACGCCATCTCCATGGAAACGCAATATAATCAGGATGGAACATACTAATCAAGTTACCCAAATAAAGCACTTCAGGATCTGACCAGGATCAACACTATTCGCCATGTCAAAGAAAATAAAAAAGCTGAATATGAATATGGCACAGTCCATGCCTGATACTTCCATATTATGTCATATCAATCCATTTCTCCTTAGTGTCTCTAAACCCATTTCCTAATGAATATTCATGAAAGAAATAATATTCATAGATATTGATTAGCTATATTTAATGATATACGAGTACGTGAAACTTGACCATAATGTAAATCTACCAGGGCCCTAAATCAGGATACATGTATGTAATGTTTGCCCCACAAATTAATTCCAAACAGCACACAAGAATAGATATTTCTTGTAGAATGTCCCTCACAATATAAATTAGGTTAATTACAAATACACATATTTGGTCGAGTTCACTTATACATGTACTTACTAAACAGCTTAAGGATTTGCAGTCATGTGATTATCAATTGCGCCAGACAGCTTCGGCCAACCAGAATGACATTTATAGGTCTATTCATTAGTATGCCAAGATCCAATTTCTCCTAATTGTCTTCTACTAAACCACCTAAAGCATTAGTGTCACTGAATAAAACAGAAATGTCTCACAAAATTGGGAAACGAATAACCTAAAATACGACCCAGTTGTACATAAATAACCCTTTGCTTTATCAATACACATTTTTACGCATTTGCAAACAGAGTAGACCTAGATCAGACGGCTCCTATAAGAGCCGTCTAATCAGGGTCTGCTCTGTTTGCTGATGAATAATAAAGATGATTCTAAATGTTCTACAAAGGCCAAAACTACATGAGTCCATGTGCTACTTTAACCCTTTCCTTGTTCTATGTTTATTCCAAATTTCAATACTTACTGAATATTCATTAACAAAATAGTTATAAAGAAATATGGAAAGTGGAACATTGTAGACATTTTAGAAAGCAAAGAAACAGGTCTATCAAATTCCATTAGCAAACAGGGCAGACCCTGATCAGACGGCTCCTAGAGGAACTTGGAACCGTCTTATCTGGTTCTACTCTGTTTGCAGATGCGTGAAAACACGTTTATATGAGGGATAGGGTTAAAAAATAATCTAATTAATATTCATGGAGCCATTGTTTCTTACATGAATTTTCATGAAAATCAACAAAAAGTATGGATCCAGATGAATATGCTGTAGATGTGCTGTTCATTAGGATAAGAAGAAAACCACCAGAGATCTAGATAAGATGCGAAAATTTAAACATTAAGTACAGCTCCTTCATTTCTTCACCAAACCCTATATTGTGACCACTCTTTAGAATCGTCTGGAAGGGACTATTCTTAAGAGTTTCAGTTTCAGTTTATTCAGTTTCAGTTTACTACAAGTCCTGTAGTGAGCATAAATAAAAAAACACATAAACAATTTACAATGACAAATAGAGAAACGGCTAATCAAATATGAAATATGAGTTGATATTAATTTCTTCAAATATACGGTAGGCATGCATGTGTTAATGTAAGGCCATGTGAGAATTTGATTGCTTTCATAGAAAACTACATCAGTTCAGTAATTAGAATCAATTCGGATCCAAACTGTTTCTGAAAAATAAGTTTGCGTACCGTAATATTATTCTGAACAATAAGTATACGTACCGCATATAAAAGACGTTAACCCTTTCACCGCCGAAGTCGCATAAATGCACCACGACAAATAGTGCAGTCCCAGATCAGACGCCGCCTTTTCAAGGCGGTGTCTGATCAGGGACTTCACTTTTTGTCTCATTCTCTATTTCTATATATGTACCTTATTCTTTTGAAATTTGCATTTATTTATCTCATTTCCTTATTGTATCGAATGTTTTGACAAAATTTGAATTGCAGACGTCAATTAGAAATTTGGCGCCGAAAGGGTTAATACTTTTATACATGTAGAAAGACAAACACATGAACAGATAGATTAGTAAATAAATAAATCGAGTAAACATACATGGGAAATGTCAGACTATGTATCTATTGTTTGTACCATTAACAAGGACAATCCGCTGGATACAATTCTGATATTTGACTAGCTAATAACCCGATATATCTCCAACGTAGACGGAATTTATAGTCATTGTAATTCAATTACAGTTCTAAGTTAGAAAGATTTAATCTTATGTGTCCTTATCGCGTCGAAAGTTTCGAAATTTAGAGTGAGAACATGTGATGCATTTGTGAGTTACACATACATAATAATTTCAACAATACATAAGGCTGGGTTAATAGCTAATAAGAATATATTTTACATGCACTCGTATGCAAGTGGTCACAGCACTATAAGGTTTGGTGGAGAAATAACGATTATCGTTCTTAAGTGCGCACGATAAACGATTCTAGTACTTAACCCATTACCTCAGAGTCTATTTTTAGATCCAACCACTTTGAAAAAATCTACCGAAAAGGAACATTAACTAGAGAAAAGGATTTTTTTTAGAATTTTGTAGTTTGAAACCATTGTGATAAATAGAGCATTTGCTCCTATAGGAGCAAATGCTCTATTTATCACAATGGTTTCAAAAAGTGACTTTTACAGAGTCGTCAAAAGTTATGAATATGAGGGAAAGGGTTAAGTATGCACGTTCACCTGCTGCTTTGAGAAAAACAATATCGCAGTCACGCATTGTTGTCTGAAATTTATAGTCTGCGTCATGTAACATCTATTTCTCTTCCTTGTTTATTCAAAAGTTAACCACAATATCAAACAGTTTTGATACTTTTGAGGTGCTGGGTCACTTGGCGTCTGATCTGGATCAAAACGGTTTGCAAAGGTAATCACGGAGTCAACATTGCCAGTGAAAGAGTTAGAACTTCACAATTAATTAACCATTTGCCTCTTTAGCATTTCCGTCGTCTTCTCATTCTGATTTTAAGGCAGTCATACAGTTTGGACGTTACTTAGAATCCGAGTCACTCGGCGTTTGTCATCGGGAAACAAACTGTATTCAAATGTAGAATACCACAGGTTAAATATTTACCAATTAAAATGATTAATCAGGTGACGAAGCTTATCATTTAATATTTAGCCTGCGGAGTAAATCATTTTTACAGAATGTTTCACCTACTATATTTTCAAAATTCAAGCTGCAATCAATTTTTCTACGAAAATGCAATCAGGGTGTCAAACAGTTTTGATCCTGATGAGACGCCGAGTTACATCTGCGTCACATCTGGATCTAAAATGTTTGCAGAGGTATTTACTCATCCATTCATACATTGTAGCAGGCTAAATGTTTACCATTATTATGCGTATTTACTCATCCGCTCATACATTGTAGCAGGCTAAATGTTTACCATTATTATGCGTATTTACTCATCCGCTCATACATTGTAGCAGGCTAAATGTTTACCATTATTATGCGTATTTACTCATCCGCTCATACATTGTAGCAGGCTAAATGTTTACCATTATTATGCGTATTTCACATCCGCTCATACATTGTAGCAGGCTAAATGTTTACCATTATTATGCGTATTTACTCATCCGCTCATACATTGTAGCAGGCTAAATGTTTACCATTATTATGCGTATTTACTCATCCGCTCATACATTGTAGCAGGCTAAATGTTTACCATTATTATGCTGAAAGAATGCGGCTGCTCAAGGCTGGCAAAGTAAAACTTCTCTTAACTGGAGTTCTAGTAAATAAGAATTTAGATACGTCGTAATTTCAAGCTGTGGCTGTTTAATGCAGGGTGAAAGTCATGCAGAAAGCTCTTAGAGGAGCTTTCTGCATGAGTTTCACCCTGTTTTAAGCTGCCACTTCGATATTTACAATAGATTTAATATCCGGTTTAGAGGGGTGTTTATTGTATGGTGCATTTGCGTCAAGCTTTTGCGAAACTGTTGACCGAATGTGGAGCAGCTTTGATCTTGTGAAACACCATAAATAGAGGCTGAAAATGTGTTAATTATTCGCAGTTCTAATATACATTGTAATTAGGTAGTCTTGTCATTTGAGATATCTGAATCCTTTAGCTTGCTACAGTCGCATCGGTGGTGTCATTTGCTAACAGTATTTTAGACTGGCGGAAGCCAGTCTTAAGTACCGCAAAGCGGATTCAACAATCGCACCAATGTCACGTCCGATTTAACATTTTTTTGTGTATTAATGCAACACAGGCGGATTCATTTGTCTAATCGCATATTTTCAATACAGAAAAATGCCACTTAACTACTATTTGAACCAAAACTGTCGATCCGCCCCTTCATTGCGGTGTGCCTGTGATTGTAGGTCTAATGTTGATGAGGACCAATAGTATCCCTTGAAATCTCACTCTTATCATAATGAGAGTGATCCGAATCATTCCTGTATATTTTGGGAAGGAAAGTAAAATATTTGAAAACCATAACCAAAACGGGAAGAGAAAATTAGCAAATTATAGCATTGAAGCGGTCACGTGAATGACATGATCAAAACGTTTCCAGAACGGTTCACACGCGTTTAAATTGACAGACCTTTGATCCAAAACTAAGTGGGGTTGTTTTTTTTGTCATATTGAGTATACAATTTTTAATTCTTTAAATGTCCTCTTTAAATGACGTCTAGGTTGCAAATACTGTCATCAGTAGAACTGTAGTGATTCTAGAGGGTGGATCTTTACAATTGTGGTGTGAAATACGGCACAAGGCTGACCCAGTTTTCAGTATTGCTCTAATGTATTTACAGACGTGTATTGTCTGTGTAACTGGGAAATCAGTTTTCATGTACTGTTTTTAAAATCTTTCACTCGGTTAAAGATATTTCCAGATAAATATAAGTACAGTAAAACCTGTCTTAAGCGACCCTCAAAAGAATGTGTAACTATCAACATATAAGGCAGGTGGTAAATTAATGCAGGTCAACAGTATTGCACAAAGCTCATATATGAGCTTTCTGTATTACTTTTCCCTGCATTAAGCAACCACCTGCTTTTTAAATTTACTACGTTCAATACATTAATGGTCGCTTAAGACAGTAACAGTTGTTATGCTGATGTTTTAATTTAAAATGCTCAATTATCACCCAGGTTTCCAAGGGGGTCACTCGGTCCATACATTTGTCTGTTCACCCGTTCGTCGGCAATTGCTTTAAACGACACCTTCTCTGAAACCGCATGGTAGAATGTAACCAAACTTCAGATAAATGATTTTGGTATAAAGCTCTAACAGAATTGCTAAAAGAATCCGGATCCATGAAGAACTGAGGTTGCCATGGCAACAAAAGGAAAACTTTAGGAAATCTTCCCCAAAACCAGGGGTCAAATTTGAGCAGAGGCGGGGCTACTTTTCCGCCAGTTTTTCAACGCTTTCAGCGCTTTGGTTACAGAGGGGAGTCGAGTAACTTGGCTTTACATTAGTATCCAACTCTTTGGACATCCCGATCGTCTCCCCGAAAAGAAAGAAAATGTGAAATCATTATTTATAATTGTAGACAAGCGACGTGTGTTGGCAGGTGGTAATCGGCCAGAACACCCAGGGTTAAAACCAAAACCGACAACCTGACTTCAGGAAAATATACTAATAGTATACCTTTTCTATAACGACTTCTCTAAAGAGTAATTTTTATGCCCCCGTTGACGATAGTCAGTTATGTTTTGAATTTGTCTGTCTGTGTGTCACGCTTGTACGTGCATCTCTCTCTCTCTCTCTCTCTCTCTCTCTCTCTCTCTCTCTCTCTCTGTCTCTCTCTCTCTCTCAAGGCTGGAATAAAGTATTTTATAGAAGAAAATAAGAAGGTCAGACAAAAGGACATTTAGCTCAGAATTCAACGACCATATATCGAACTTCTGTAAATAGTACAGGAAGGGTAGGGGGTTTCAGAATCCGACGACCTTATGTCGGACTTCTGTTGCAAAAAGACACCAGTTTGAACAAAGGCGTCTGTATTGACAGTATGTCATTTGAAATCTCACATACAACAGGTTCTTTAAATACGAAAATAATTTTACTTTCTGCAGTTAAAGGTGTGGAAACTGCAGATTAATGATGTCGCAAAGCCATAAAAAGTTGAAAATTGAAGTAATCATCACAAAAAAGAACTGTTCATGGTTTGAACATTCATTAAAAATCACAAGTCTTTGGAAACCTGTTGATAATACTGAATCAAAACCAATTTACGAGAAACGAATGGACCGCCATTTACAAACAATATAGACCCAGACCAATGATCCCTCTCATCCGAGTCTTCAATATTGTCATTCAAGCTTCTCTCACAAATTATACTCTTTTATACGGAATGTACTGGACAAGTAAACTGTGATAAGCTATTCAACTCGGTTATATCAGCATTGAAACAGTTAAACACGAGTCCTAAATGGATTACCCTCTTTTTACTCTATAAATATTATTATAAGAAACAATGATATAATAAATATTAGATTATGTGTTCCAATAGTACTGTAACGTACACCATCGGCAATCCCTGGCGGTCACCCATCCAGCCAAGAGCCGCACAGACTGTTGCTTAACTTTGCAACATTTCCAAGCACTTAAACCACGTCGCCAAAGAGCTAGCTCCCTGGAAAGAGAGTTTATAGTGCTTATATACCTAACAGTCTCGCTGTTACATTACTTTCCCCTCCGAGAAATCTCGACCCGAGAATTGGACTGGGAAACAAGCGTGGGTAAGGCAATTCCAGTCCGGCAATTGTCTTCATCCCACCACTGCCACCAATTGTAACGTGCACCATCGGAAATCCCTGGCGGTCACCCATCCAGCCAGGAGCCACACAGACTGTTGCTTAACTTTGCAACGTTTCAAAGCACATAAACCACGTCGCCAAAGAGTTAGCTCCCTGGGAAGGAGAGTATATAGTGCTGATATACCCCACAGCCTTGCTGTTACAGTACATTGGCAAAAGAATGTTTGGTCATGGCAAAACAATAGAATCACATTTATGTTATATCATAACAGTAGAGACCCTGATCAGGCCGTTCATACTGGAGTTGTACATGGGTTATGATAAATGTTACGTTGTACGCCGGGAAACATGGGCATCCACAACCGGAACAGTAAAACCGGGCCTTTGTGATCGTGTCCGGTTCATCTCAGGTAAACCCTGAATCACTGTTCCGGGATACGTTAGGAGCTTAAACTAGGATAGCAATACCACAAAATAGTGCTTATAAAGGAGTGCAACATTTAGCGTTGATGTTTAGCCATGTAGCGGTTGCACAATTTCGAAGAGAAAACGGAAATACAGTGTCTATCATAGACGGGTCATACTATAGTGATGCATCAATTTTATCTTGTTATGTCGTGTATGAATTTAGCATGTCTCAAAATTGATTACATATTGTGTCGGTAGCCTCCTCTTCCCTACCCTTACCCCACCCTAGTGCCCGTACGGGTTATGTTACATGTATATATGTACTTGTATATTCTTTGTCTCTTCGAAAGGCGCGGATATAGAGTTGTATGGTATGAATCAGGCCAGTGTCGAAGTTTATTACATTTTTCATTGTTATTACATTTTGCGTTCGAACCCGGTCTCCCTCCTTATCCCTTCCTCGGCACCAGTGCCCAGGTAGTTTTTACATGAATTATAGTTGTATATCCGTTTTCTCTTCGAAAGTCACGGACATTAAAGTAACCGTATGAATCAGGCCTAACTCAAAGTTTATTACATTTTGCGTCATTATTACATTTTGCTTTGTTTAAAAACAAGCATATCAACGCAAAATGTAATAATTTCCTTTTCACATTGAACATCCTTAGAATAAGTAAAACATATGGACTCTAGCATTATCTACACTTCATCCAGTACACTCTGATATGTTTCCTGTCGGCAAACCCTAACCCTAACCCTTGACCCGGTCCCCCTCCACTACACGGATATAAAGTTGGATGGTATGAATCAGGCCCATCTCAAAGTTCATTACATTTTGCGTCGTTGTTACATTTTGCATTAATTGAAAATAAGTCTATCTACGCAAAATGTAATAACGCAAAATGTAATAATTTCCTTCATGATGTCGAACATCGTTAGAATAAGTAAAACATATTGACTCTAGCAATATCTATTCTTCATCCATTGCACTTTGATAAGTTTCATGTCGACAAAATGAAACATTGCTGGGCAATGTAACTCTTCATTGACATAATGGTTTGTACGCGCCTCAGATTTTCACTCTTCATTCCAATCATACCATTCTGTTTCGTTTCATCTGCGTTTCTCTATTCTTTCTCGATTCAACATATACACTTGTATTTCAGTATTTCATTATATCTTGAAAAGTTTGTAATTTTTACGAACAACTGCTTTTGTCAAGCATTATATGCCAAGGAGGGGAATTTAATAAGCTCTTAGCTTTCATTCCAATCCTTCTTAAAAGCTATGTACATCGATGCATGTTGTATGTTTCAGTAAAAAATATGTTTAAACCAAAACGAACTATTCGACTTTTGACCCGGTCTCTCTCTACTGCCTTGTTCCCGGCTTTAGTGCTCTGACAGGTTATCATTATAGATGTATATCTATTTTCTCTTCGAAAGCCGAGGATATAAAGTTGAATGGTATGAATCAGGCCCATCACAAAGTTTATTACATTTTGCGTCGTTATTACATTTTGAGTTGATTACAAATAAGCATATCAACGCAAAATGTAATAACGCAAACTATAATAATTTCCTTCGTGATATCGAGCCTATTTAGACTAAGTAAAACATATTGACTCTAGCAACATATACTCTTCATCTGGTGAATTTTGATATTTGTTTGCCTATAAAATGAATTTTACTCCCCCCCCACACACACACACACACTTCTCCCTTTTCCCAGTCCCTTGTTGCCAGAAGAAGTATATTTTACTTGTATATCAATATCTCTTCGAAAGTCGCGAATATAGTCGAGTATGGCATGAATCAGACCTGTTTCAAAGTTTATTACGTTTTCCGTCGTTATCACATTTTGCGTTTACAGTTTCCCCCAGAATTATGTATTTTGCGTTGCGTAACTCTGTAACTTCCATAAAACATGATTCGTCCAAATGAAAACTTGGAACTTACCATGTTTTATGTGAGGGGGGGGGGGGGTAGCTACAGAATACATTGATTGGTATAGCAAACAGAGCAGACCCAGGTTAGAGGGCTTCTCTAGGAACCCTCTGATCTGGGTTTAAACTGTTGGCACATATCCCACCTATGGGATTGCGAGATGTTATGGATTAAGATGGATTGATTAAAAAATATGTTTCGCCATCCGTTGCAGACTTATCTTAAACCTGTTTGAATCAAAGATCAGAACATTTCTTTTCAGTAACATTTTCTAGACGGCGTAGGTTTGTTTTGCAAAATTATTTCAAATTCAGGGAAAATCATGAAGGCGATTGATGAAGCGGATGGAGGCTAGCAAATTAGCCTCTATGGTCTACTTGTGTTTAAAATGATTCGTTAATAATGTTTGCAAGCTTGTTGAATCCAAATTGCGAGTTCATTAGCACTTATCCTAACATATGCGACTTCACAAGCATGTGGAATCAGTTTGGATCGAGATGAGACGCCGAGTAACTCGCCGTCTCATCAGGATCCAAGCTGTATGACACTCGGTGAAGAGTTTCTCAAATGCTTGATCGAAATGGATGTAGTCACGAATTCGTCAGATCAAAGTTTGAGCACACAGTATGTTTTGTCACAGCGTGATAAGAGTTAATAATTGGATGTCTCATTACAGTCGTACTGTATGACGTTTAATCTGTCTTTTTATAAAGATGAAGAAAACCACGTGCGTTCTGGGCAATGATGATGATGATACAGTAAACCCTCGATACTACGAAATTGTAGTAATGAATTTTTAGAAGTTTTAGTAATTGTATGTCTTTGTAGGCAGGTGGCTGCTTAATGCAGGGTGAAAATCATACAGAAAGCTCTTTCTGCATGATTTTCACCCTGCATTAAGTTGTCACCTGTGCTATGAGTCGGTAATGGTACGTATTTGAGTGTTCGTAGTATCGAGGTTTTACTTGTACATCGTAAGAGCGGTACAAAACTGCAGAACATATCAAAGGTTAATTGATAAGTTGGGACTGCCCTAGCTAATTACATGTCTCCTCCATATGAATCGTTAGAGCAAAATACCAAAAGGAAAGTTTAATCACCCCTCGTATAAGCCGATATCACGTAAATCGTCTATTAATCCGTGAACTGAAGGCAGTAACTGGCGATTTTATTATTACTTATGTATGGATCCACTTATCTATGAATCCATATGAAACTTCAATATCGGCGTCAGACCAGGAGACTAATAATTGTTTCACACGCTAATCATGAAAATAACATTGTTCAGTATTTATGTCAGAAACAGACAACATGAATATTTATTAACTGAATTTTATACTGTAAAATTTCCAAGGGAAGTGTTTGTTTGACAAAACAAATCCTGTTGAATCAAATCTATATCATGTTATTAGCAAACAGAGCAGACCCCTATCAGACGGCTCCTGTATATGAGCCGTCTGATCTGGGTCTACTCTGTTTACAAAAGCGTGGAAATGTATTTACATGAAGGAAAATGTTAAACAGAAACGAAGGAAGCACTGTTTTAATCCTTTACTCCATGAATATTCATGTAAGAAATAAAGATATCAAGAATATTAACCAGCTGTTTTTTATAATACTATATGAACACAGGAAATATTTTTCCATGACAGAAAACGTTGAATCAGATCAAACATGTCCCCTACAAATGCAAAGCAGACCCTGATCAGACGTCTCTTACAGGTTGATGTGCAAATACATGTAAGGGGCATATTTAAAGAGTAGCCTAAAATGTAACGGAAGGAATGTTACTTTAAAATGAATGTAAAGTCTATTTTCTGTCGATGGCATTTTGACAACCGACTCTTGCAAGTATCAGTCAATATTCACCCGTTAGATTTTAAATTCTAATAGATCAAAGGTATTTGTTATGGTGTCTCAGACAACGCTTACTTTGTATCATTCAAATTGCCTCTGTCTACATAATCTAAATCTAGCATTCGTCCTATGTAGCAATTATAGCATATACTGGAAGACAGCTAATTATGTGTAAATGTCTAATTACAGAATATCTTTCACAGCGGAAATGGCATCGGTCCACAACGTAAGCATGCCATTACTTGATGCCCTTTGTTGTTGCGTTAAATATCCAGTGAAAACCCAATTATTCGAACGCTCAAATACGTACCATTTTTATCTTTAGCACAGGTGGAAGCTAAATGCAGGATGAAGGTCACACAGAAAGCTCCTCTAGGAGCAGCTGACTGCATGACTTTCACCCTGCATTAAGCAGGCACCTTCCTACAAAGACAAACTATCCATTACTAACAGTTCGTAGTAGCGAATATTTACTGTATGTGAATGTCATTATTGTTTTAATTATGTAGATGTATGTTTGCATATACATGTACATGTATTTCTTGGAGTTTTGTGTGGGCGTTGGGCAGACATTTACAGTAGAACCTGTCTTCAGCGACAATCAAACTGGTCTAGTTCAGGGACTGTGAGGCAGATGGTAGCTTAATACAGGTCAAAAGTAATTCATGAAGTTCCTATAGGAGCTTTTAGCTTAACGTTGCCCTGCAATAAGCAACCAGCTGGTTTTTAAAACTCCAATGTTCAATAGATTAAATGAATGGACGCTTAGAACATGTTCCGCTGTAAATACATGCAAATGACGTACACATATACAGTAAAACCCCTCTAATGCGACCGCCAAAAAGGGGCATAATTCTAGGTGGCGGAGGCAGGTGGTAGCTTAATGCAGGACGAAAGTTATGCAGAAAGCTCCTATATGGGATTTCTGCATAACTTTCGACCTGCATTAAGCAACCACCTGCTTATAAGGATAGCTATGATTTATTTTAAGTGGTCGCATTAGAGGGGTTCTACTGTATTCCATAACTGTTTTAACCCCTACCCAGCAATTAAAAGTAACTCATTCTCTCCATAGGCTATTTTTAGACACAACCTCTTTGAATATACTACCAAAAATGAGCATTAACTAGAGGAAAGGGAAAATGAAAAATGTTGTTTGAAACCATTGTGATGAATAGAGCATTTGCTCCTATAGGAGCAAATGCTCTATTTATCACAATGTTTTCATAATTTGACTTTTATAAATGCGCAAAACTGCATCATTAGGGGATGATGTGTTAATGTCTACTCAAATATGTATATGCAATTTTGACTTCTTCTAATTTGATCAAGCTTTTGAGAAACCATTGATCGACTGTCAAACAGCTTTGGTCATGATGATACGTCAATGAGTCAATGAATCAAAGCTGTCGGAAAATACGAGTCATTTCGTGAATGCCGAATATAAGGGTTAAATTGTTCATTTCTCTACCTAATCCATTGCTGTGACCACTCCGTAGAATCGTCTCTTCGAGGATTAGCCCGTTCCCTCATGTTTACGCCGCCTTCTGGCGCCTCTGTAAAATGCACCTTTTTTAAGGTATTGTGATACATAGAGCATTTGCTCCATAGGAGCAAAGCTATATTTATCACAATGGTTTAACACGACACACTTCTAAACAGTTTCATTTTCTTTACAAAAATGCTCCTTCTCAGTGGATTTAATCAAATAGTTGGAGTCTGAATTAACGTATGAGGCAATGGGTTAAGGGAAAAACAAGGGAGTTATTTTTTAGAAATAATTCATAATTATATGCCTCTGGTGCTAAGGAATCATAGTAAAAACAGTATTAAAAACGTTATCAGAGCATACAGCATACACATCCAAACCCATAAATAAGCGGATACGTACTTGGGTGAGTAATATCATAAATAAACCATTGTAAAATCTTCTTATTGCTCACTGGCCTAATTACATTCAGGAGATGCACCTACAGTAGCATCTTTCTAAAGACAACACTTAACTCTTTCGGTGCCAATGTCGCCTGTTTGGCACCATTGAAAACAGTGCAGTACCAGGTCAGATGCTGCCTTTTCAATGTTTTACCAATAAACTTTTATTATTTAGTTTAGAATTATATTTAATATGAAATTATTATTGCAGAGGCCACTTTTAAATTTGGCGCCCAAAGAGTTAACCCATTCCCTCGTAGACTAGACTAGTGTTAGACCCAACCTCATTGAATGACACTATCGAAAAGGAGCATTTACTACTGAAAAGGAAAATTTCAGAATTGTGTAGGTTTGAACCATTGTGATAAATAGAGCAATAATTTTGCTCATATTGAGCAAATGTTCTGTTTAATACAATGGTTTTAAGAATAACTTTTACGGAGGGATTAAAGACGATTTCGGTAGTAAGTTCTGCGCAGCATTTTGCGCCGAATACTCTCTACAAAGGAAACAACCGGTACCGGTATTCTGGATAACACTAATTTCGAACGACTTATTTCGACCAACATTTACAAACCTTAAATGTATCAACAATTTCGATTACACGATAAAATCGCTAAAATATAATTAGCCGAACGTATAAAAACTTAAATTCTAACACACCTCGCGCACACATCTACATAAACAAAGAAGGAACGTATCTATGTTTGAATTCTCAATAAAACACCGCACGAGCTGTAACGGCGTAACGTGACGTAATATGGCTTCGAAAATTCGTACGACAAGAAACGTAGTGCCGTTGTGGCGGTGCAAATTATAGTTAAATTGAAGTGTTAGAATCGAAATAATAAATTTATACCTGTGTTTTATCGTCCAATCGAACACGGGTGGTCGTTGAGATGCTTATAATTAAATCACTCGGCCTATCGGCCTCGTAATTTAATTACTACGCATCTCAACTCCTACCAGTGTTCGATTGCACGATAAAACACTGGTATGAATTTATTATTTCTTAAATCAAACATGAAAATCCGGTAAGGGAGCATAATAAACAAATTGGTACGACGTCATAGCAATGTGACGTCAAAAGACGTCGCCCATTTTGGCGTAATTTTCATGGGAGATCACCACCACTAGGTGATAAATTTAGTAATTACTTAAAAACGAAGTCTGTAACCCACATATTTCTTTTTGATTTCATGTTAAGGATACTATAAAGCACAAAATGTGAAATTTTGAAAAAAAATCTTGGATAAGTTTCTTAGAAATTTACGAAAATATCACCGATGTCATGATTTTTGTACTGTCCTGCATGTAAAAGGCAGGACGCACGCTTATGTTTATTTCATGGTAATTACTCAAAAATAAAGTCTGTAACCCCCTCTTTTCTTTTTTTATTTGAAATCAGCATACTAACAAAAATAAAAAAAAATCTTGGAAGGAAACAAACTGTAGAAATCGTCCTTAAATGCGTCAGTAGGAAGAAATGGGTAAAACAAGTAAGCAAGCATGCAATGAAAGTAACGCAGGGAGCTCTACAAAATCTTTACCCTGTATTACACTAAACAACACTTATATGAGTCGTCGTCGAGATGGAAAGATTTGAATGTATATAATTATACTCTAGTAAGTAACATTCTTACCATAAATATTTGGGCGGTAATTTATCTTGTACACCTACACAAATTGGATTCTATATCTGGTTTCTTGTAGCTGGAGGTCTGACAAATATCTTAATTGTTAGACACTTTTAATTATTTCGTTGCCAAACTATTTTGTGTATCACTTATGCTAAAGTTGAGATCCTGATAATACATCGTCTCAACAGGATTCAGAATGTTTATATTTTGGTTATGTTTTTGAAAAAGAACTCACGATTTAACTCTTTCGCTGCCAATGTCGCATCAATGATTATATTTGCAAACAGTTTGGATCCAGATGAGACGCACTCGGCGTCTCATCAGCATACAAACTGTTTTTGTTACTGGGGTATTGTTTTAAAGGAAAAGGGGAGAAAAATAAGCACACAAAAAGTATAGCAAACGACAAATCTTGCATACGACACTATTTGGCTGCGAAGTAGTTAATCGGAAGGCATTTGTTTGCAGACGACAATACTTAACCCTTTCCTTCATATAAACGTCTTTTCACGCATTTGCAAACACAGAAAACACAGAGGAGCCGTCTGATCAAGGTCTGTTCTGCATGCTCATGGAATTTGATAATCTGTTTCTTTAGTTTCTAAAATGGCTATAATGCTCCGCCTACCGTATTTCCTGATAACTATTTTTTCCATGAACATTCAGTAGGTATTAAGATTTTGAATAATATAGAACAGGAAAAGGGTTAAACTGTGTTTCTATTCACTATGTCAACACTTAATGGTGAACTTCGCGATAACATTTAGTAAACGATATTATACCGATCTATATTACTTCCCGTTGATACATAGATGGTTGCATCTTGATCGTCTATGCCTACCTCAGAAAAAAACAAACAAAAGAAGACGGAAAGAAGCGACCATTTTTAAATGTTTGCGTTTCAGGAAAAAAGCTGTTATTGATTTAACCCTTTCCTCCATAAATACGCCTTTCTACGCCTCTGTAAAAATCACCTTTTGAAACCACTGTGATAAATAGAGCATTTGCTCCTATAGGAGCAAATGCTCTATTTATCACAATGGTTTCAAACTACAAAATTCTAAAATGTTCCTTTTCTCTAGT
This sequence comes from Azorinus chamasolen, assembly GCA_963576725.1. Classification (NCBI taxonomy): domain Eukaryota; kingdom Metazoa; phylum Mollusca; class Bivalvia; order Cardiida; family Solecurtidae; genus Azorinus; species Azorinus chamasolen. The sequence goes on from OY755244.1 coordinate 48,735,356, forward strand.
TCATGCTCATTTTCGGTAGTTTTATTCAGTGTGGTTAGATCTAAAATAGCCTATGAGGGAATGGGTTCACCCTTACACCGCTCTGAAAAAAAGTCGGCTCATATTTGGATCTTGTGCAATCAGGACTACTTTCGATTCAAACAAGCTCTTCTGAGAAACTATTGACAGAGTGTCCCAACGTCGTCTCATCTGGATCGAAACTGTTCGCAAAGACATGTCTGGTCGTAAATAGTGGGTGAAGGGTTAACACTTTCGGCGCCAAATTTCTAATTGTCGTCTGCAATCCAAGTTTGTTAAATCTCAGTAAAATAAGGAAATGAGATAAATAAATGTAAATTCCAAAGGAATAACCCACCGAAATAGAAATACAGATTGAGACAAAAAGCGAAATCCCCTGTGACGGCTCCTGTGTAACAGACCTTGTAACAGTAGTCTTTCAGCCAAAGGAAAGCTCATGACATGGACAAGATCCCCTGACAACTAATCTCCTATGACATCGCTTAAATTCTAGCGCTGCATTTTGTCGAAATAATTATTTGTTCATCTATCAATCGCTTGTCTGTTCCTCGCACGATATCACACGATATCTCAACATGCACGTCGCTGGTCTGGTTTTTTTTTTAAAAAATGAATAAAAAACGAAACGATTCATAAAGCAAAGATTTCAGAAACGTCAAGGCAATGCCCGAGGCCTATATACCCGTAATTAGACATATTTGTGATGGCCGCTTAGGACAAGTTCTGCTGTATTTAATTCGAAACAATATAATAATATTGCATTGATTGTACCTTTAGATGTGTTATGTCACCTTCCTTCAGAATTTATCACGTTTTCAGGAACATACATTAGAACCTGCCCTAATCGCCCTTTCATTAATTGAAAAACAAATACTTAACCATTCGCTTGATATTCACGTCAATATACCTACCTGTAAATAGTGAAGACCCAGATGAGAGTGCAGGAGCTGTCTCATCAGGGTCTGCACTATTTACAAATGGATTGTGCAAACAGTGCACTCCACAGCAGTGATTGCACAGCGGAATACTTGTACACAGTGAAGATATATGTAATTATACAACAGGGTATGGGTAAAGAAGGAGAAATGTCTTTTAAAATTCAGCAAGAGAAGGGTTAAGGCATATCAAAATGGCTCATATATGAGTTTCTGCATTTCTTTTGACCTGCATTAAGCTACAATCTACCTTATAGATCCATAATTAGATCTACATGCATTTTCGATGACCGCTTTAGACTGTATACATGTATTTTAATGATAGCGGTCGCGATTTGCAGGTCCAAATGTTGCTACGGCAATAAAACTAGCTACACGTTTTCAACCAATTGAACACAAACCTGTAGATCAACGATGGATCATGGGTAATGCCTAGGTCACACATTCACGGATTTGACGTCGGATTAGCTATACGGATACGATTTGGCATCATTCGTGGCAATTTGTATTGGTCCGGAGCTTTCGGTATTTTAGCCGTAGTCATACGTAGTAGTACTTGTATATCCGTGACAATTTTTTATCATATTCAAAATTTGACCGCGGATCAAACAATCGTAGTACATCCGTGCTATTCCATACTAGACCATACTTATTCGTACTAACTCTTCCTTATATCCAGCAAACCGTTATTCATCCGCAGTACACACGGCCTGACATGTGTCGTTCAATATTAAACCGTGTTATTTCCGTATTAAACCGTGTCAATTCCGTATTAATGCCTAGGTCACACATTCACGGATCACCTCGCCGGTCCCACTACGGATTATATCTCACGGATGACCCCGGAAATGCCAATTTCCGTAGTCCGATTCGGATGCACACAATGGTGTCACTACGGGTTTTGACTACCTATTGTAAGGTAATGTAGGAATAGGCCACGAGAAATTGTTCCGGTACGACACGTTTTAATACGGAAATGACACGTTTTATACGGAACGACACCTGGCATGGCCTGTGCACTGTAATAAGTACGGATTAATACGGTTTAAGTACGGACTAAAATGGATCGGTACGTTCTTAGACTGTTTAGTAAGGATGTACTACGGTTGTTTGATCCGTGATCAAATTTTGAACATGCTCAAAAATTGTCACGGATATACAAGTACTACCACGTGTACATATAGGACCACGACTAAAATACGAAAAGCTACGCACCAGTACAAATTGCCACGAATGATGCTGGGTCGTATCCGTACCTAATCCGGCGTCAAATCCGTGAATATGTGACCGTCAAAGCCTGTATCACACTACGGAAATTTACATTTCTGGGGTCATCCGTGAGATTTAATCCGTAGTAGAACCGGCGAGGTGATCCGTAAATAAGTGGCATATGCATTAAATTGCGCCCACGGATGGACAGACAGCGGAATGGACGAAAATACTAAACCAACGTATTTGTGATAAGGTATTCACAGACTGGTCAATGAATACGTCTGAATGGTATACATGTATAATGAACATGATTAGAACAAATAGCAGCGAGAATAAAAACACCAATTGTCTGTTCTCTCAATACCTAAACTCAATTTGTTTTCTGATCACAATCACATGCACTGAATTTATAAACTATGGTTGAACTTTGATAACTCGAACTTGAGGGGACCATACAAATTAGTTCGAGATAACAGAAGTTCGATTCATCCGATTTCTAATCTGGACAATTTCTCAATGCCACAGCTTAATACAGATCTAAAGTAATGCTGAAAGCTCCTGTAGGAGCTTTCAGCATTACTTTAGACCTGTATTAAGCTGTGACATGTGTTTCCAGATATCTGTAGCGATACATTTTAGAGCAATTATGTATTGTAAGTTTTGGAAGGACACACTTTTTTGGTCGAGTTATCCCGAAGTTCGAGTTATCCGAGTTCGAGATATCGAAGTTCAATTGTATATGCATGTCTTTATGCTACAAAACAATTTGCATGTTCCCTATTAGAGGTCTAAAGGTTTTGTGGTTTTATCCACAGTAGGCTTATTACGAATGCTTTAATTACACATTTAGTACTAGGATGTCTTAACTTGGTGTCACGGTAAAGTGAGATGATCTGATATATTAAGCAGTTTTGAAAGGGGACATTGAAGAAGTAAGTTCGTCTGCACTCAAATAACTCTTCTCTTGGACTTTGATTCGCCCTAAATGATAAACGAGTAAATATACTAACTAAAGCAAAACCCTAGCACACAGTATTCTGACTCATAATTAACTCTTCGCTTGCTATTCACGTCAATATACCTACCTGTAAATAGTGCAGACCCAGATGCGACAGCTCCTGCAGGAGCTGTCTCACCAGGGTCTGCACTATTTACAAGTGGATTGTGCAACCAGTGCACTCCACAGCAGTGATTGCACAGCGAAATACTTGTACACAGTGAAGATATATATATATATATATATAATTATACAACAGGGCATGGGTAAAGAAGGAAACGGTATTTTAAAATTCAGAAAGAGAAGGGTTACATGTAACTATATGCAATACAGGTCCCGAGGTTATAAAACCGTTTTCGTGAGTCTGAGATCATTATCTGACCAATAAGATACTTGAGAATCATCTCAGACTCAGAATTTCTATAACCCTGTACCCTACCCTGGTGTCGGTGTATTTCGTCCGTATATCAAACATTTACAAGTTGGATAGGCATTCCATTAATTCAATAATGGCCCAAAAGTGCTAGCTGCCTGGCCACTCTATTCAAATGCTAAAAACAATGTTTTTTCTACTTGGATCATCCGTGCAAAACTACAATAATTTGAAGAAAAACAATGGATTATGGTCAAGATCATAACCCTTTTGGCGCCAAATTTCTAATTGTCGTCTGCAATCCAATTTTGTTAAATCATTCGGTAAAATAAAGAAATGAGATAAACAAATGGAAATTTCAAAAGAATAATGCACAGATATAGAAATAGAGATTGAGACAAAAATTGAAGTTCCTGATCAGACGCCGCCTTGAAAATGTGGCGTCTGATCTGGAACTGCACTATTTGTCGTGGTACGTTTATGCGACATTGGCGGTGAAAGGGTTTATAGTTTTCTACGAAGTAATCACTGGAGGATGCTAGAACATAGCTATGTTTAGCCTCAAATTCTTACAAACGCATTTTTTTTCTCACCGCAAGAAGAACGCGCAGCTTTATTCTCACACAAGTGAGAATACACCTAATCCTAATATTCGGTATGGGGAGGCAGACGCTAGTGTGGTTCTCCCTGCTGAAACTTGGATCACATCACCGTATTATAAATGTAGTTTAAAAATTTGATACATTCGTTTTCTCCCAACAACCAATCGGGTGGTTAATCCTATCTGTCTCACAATCTAATTTTAGCCCTTCGCTTGCTATTCACGTCAATATACATACCTGTAAATAGTGAAGACCCAGATGAGACAGCTCCTGCAGGAGCTGTCTCATCAGGGTCTGCACTATTTACAAGTTGATTGTGCAACCAGTGCACCCCGCAGTAGTGATTGCACAGCGAAATACTTGTACACAGTGAAGATATATGTAATTATACAACAGGGCATGGGTAAAGAAGGAGAAATGTATTATAAAATTCAGCAAGAGAAGGGTTAATATTTTGCATTTGATGCAGACTGAATTTCCCTACAGAATTCAAACAATGTTTGTCCTGCCACTGGCATGACCAAATACGGACCATTGACAGGCTTTATGAGAGTGTTCAAGCTTTATATAGGACTTAATTAGACAGACGTATATATGGAGTAAACATTGGAACAGTTCCAATTTACCACCGGCAACTGTTTAACCAGCAACAATCAAGATGCAGACTAATATTAACAGACCAAATTAACGACAGTGGCTGATCGTTCCATAGCTGTGGTTGGTCAGAAGTGGTAGACTGGACTTCTAAAACACCAATTCAGAGCCAAACATAAAACTCGTCTTTTCAGTGTGTTTCTCACTTAACAAAACCTGAGAGCTTTGATAATAGGACTATGTAAAGCGCAAGCGAATATTGTATAATATTGTTTGCGCTATATAGATGTAATTGTATTGTATTGTATTGCAAAGGGGTGAAGAATGATGTGTTTACAAGCCAGTCATGCCAATAGGGGTCAATCTGTATTGATTTTTGTGATGTTCTTTACCAGTAGTTATTGGATTAGCAACTTCCACTTGTCAATAGGAATTGTGATTAACCAAATAAATCATCGCTGGAAGTGAGCCTCATTTCCTGCTGGTGTTCCTCGTGGGCAGGCAACCCGCTCGTTCACGACCGCCCAATAGAGAACTATTTCCGGGTGCTTAACTCTATTGCTTGCTATTCACGTCAATATACCGACCTGTAAATAGTGAAGACCCAGATGAGACAGTTCCTGCAGGAGCTGTCTCATCAGGGTCTGCACTATTTACAAGTTGATTGTGCAACCAATGCACTCCACAGCAGTGATTGCACAGCGAAATACTTGTACACAGTGAAGATATATGTAATTATACAACAGGGCATGGGTAAAGAAGCAGAAATGTATTTTGAAATTCAGCAAGAGAAGGGTTAACTCTATCGCTTCCAATGTCGGATATAAGCAAACAGTTTGGATCCAGATTAGACGCCGAGGTACTCGGGGTTTCATCAAGATCGAAACTGTTATTTTGATAATCGTTTTTAAAGAACTGGGAGAAAATTGAACAAATATTGCACCAGACGACAAATTTGGCAGACGACCATATTTGGCATCGATAGGATCAAGAACAGAACATAATTTCATTCAAAGACTTGAACAATACAGTTCATTGTCTTAACCCTTCCCTTGCTGTTCACGTCAATATACCTACCTGTTAATAGTGAAGACCCAGATGAGACAGTTCCTGTAGGAGCTGTCTCATCAGGGTCTGCACTATTTACAAGTTGATTGTGCAACGAGTGCACTCTACAGCAGTGATTGCACAGCGAAATACGTGTACACAGTGAAGATATATGTAATTATACAACAGGGTATGGGTAAAGAAGGAGCAATTATTTTAAAATTAAGCAAGAGAAGGGTTAAATCTATCGCTTCCAATGTACTCGGCGTTTCATCAAGATCCAATCCGTTATTAAGATAATCGTTTTAAAGAACTGAGAGAAAATTAAGCAAACAAACATTGCAGCAGACGACAAATTTTGCAGAAGACAATATTTGGCATCGATAGGATCAAGAACAGAACAGAGCATAATTTCATTCAAAGACTTGAACAATACAGTTCATCGTCACAATACAATCCAGGGATCAAGGGAGGCGATGACCAAATGCAGGACGAACGTTGTGCAAAAGTCGAAGTTTGTGCATTACTTTCTGCATTACTAACATTTAGCTTTTCATGACATACTTAATGAAATAAAAGTCAACGTGTGTTACGGTCAGATACCTAGATAACAAAAACACTTACGTTATGGAACCCTACAAAATAGGAATTCTAGTAGAGAAGAATGTAGATACTTTTATGCAGGTTACTGCTTAATTCAGGATATAAGGCATGCAGGAGGCTCTTATAGAAGCTTTCTGTGTTACTTTCATCCTGATTTAAGCAACAACCTTTACCTAAAAGTATCTAAATTCTTCTCTATCAGAATTAAGGTTTAAAGTGGTTTTACTGTACAGTAAATCCCCTCTAATGCAACCACCAAAAAGGGGCATAATTATGTCTGACAGAAGCAGGTAGTATCTTAATGCAGGGCGAAATTTATGCAGAAAGCTCCTATTACTTTCGTCCTGCATTAAGCAACCATCTGCTTATAAAGATAGTTATGATTATTCTTTAAGTGGTCGCATTAGAGGGATTCTACTGTAATTGTTTTCACAGTAAGGTTTACATCTTTATTTACGGCAGGAAAATTTCGAATTTATTCTAATATGCAGGTTAGCAAACAGTAATATTGCAAGTTTTAGCATACGACCAGATTGACAGTGAAATCCCTCTAAATCAACCAGTTTAGTAATGCACATACAGTAGAACCTCTCTAAACCGGAATTACAATAAACACCAAATTAGGTATTTTTATGCAGGTGTGGCTGCTTAATACAGGATGAAAGTCATGCAGAAAGCTCCTTTGTGAGCTTTCTGCATGACTTCCAACCGGCATTAAGCTGACAACTGTTGGAAATACCAGCACAGGTACCAGTTTTAACGTCCTGTATAGAGGCGGGATTGCCGTAGCTGTCTTTAAATTTAGGTGATTGCTTTACCCATTGTCTTTCCTATGTTTATTCCAAATTTCGATACCTACTGAATATTCATGGACACTGTAGTTAACGAAATATGGAAGGTGGAAAATTGTAGCCATGTTAGAAAGTAAAGAAACAGATCCTTCAAATTTGATAAGCAAACAGAACAGACCCTGATCAGACGGCTGCTATAGGAGCTGTCTCATCTGGGTCGAGTATGTTGGCAGATGCGTGAAAGCACGTTTACATGAAGAAAGGGGTTAATTCAGGACGAAAGTAACGCAGAAAAATCCTGCAAGAAATATCTCAATAGTGCTCATCCTACATTGTCCCTTTATTTTTTATGTAAGAAGTAACAACATCATGATTCTTCATGAATATTCATTAGCTGAATTCTTATAACGGCATATGTACTCATGAATGTTTTGGTATTGAAAGAAACTGTACACTCAGATCCTTTATGATTTCATTAGAAAGAAAACAGAGCAGACGCTAATCAGACACCTTCATCAGGAACCGTCTGATCTGGGTCGTCTCTATTTGCAATAGGCGTGAAAATACGTTACGCTACCGCCTGCTATTAAGACCCAGAATTAGACCATTTTCTGATTTTACATGACCAGTTGAAATCATGATACAGTGGAACCAGTGTTAACTCATTCCCTCCTAGTGACACATTGTGGCGCCTCTGTAATAGTCACATTTTGAAAGTTGTAGTTGATTTTGTAGTTTTGAGACCATTGTGATAAATAGAGCATTTGCTCCTATGGAGCAAATGCTCTATTTATCACAATGGTCTCAAAATCTACATAATACTAAAATATTCATGTTCTATAATTAATGCTCTTTTTCGGTTTATTTAAAGTGATTGGGTCTACAAAATAGTATAGGATGGAATGGGTTATAAGTGGCCATTCATTTATTGAACATAGGGGTCTGAAGAAGCAGATGACTGCTTAATGCAGAGTAAAAGAAATGCAGAGAGACCCAGAATTAGACCACTTTTCCATAGGTCCCATTAGAGAGATTTTACATGACCAGTTGCAATCGGGATACAGTAGAATGCGTCTTAACTCATTCCCTCCTAGTGACGCATTTGGCGTTTCTGTAGTAGTCACATTTTGAAACCATTGCGATAAATAGAGCATTTGCTCCTATGAAGCAAATGCTCTATTTATCACAATTGTCTCAAAACTACACAATTCTAAATTTTTCCTTTTCTATAATTAATGCTCTTTTTCGGTGGATTTGTTCAAGAGGTTGTGTCTAAAAATACTATAGGAGGGAATGAGTTAAGTGGTCATTCATTTATTGAACATATGAGTCTTAAGAAGCAGATGGTTGCTTAATGCAGGCTAAAAGTCATGCAGAAAGGAGTTTTCTGTTTAACCTTTGACCTGCATTAAGTTACCACATGCCTCACATAATCAGACATATTTTTGATGACCGCTTAAGACAGACTATACTGTATGTTAGAACGTGTGACAATTTCTGCTATACGATCATTCGTAAGACGGGTCCCCGGAGGTTGGCGTATATATTATCACTTACGTGTTCTTTACACAGTCTAATCTCAAACAAATTACAGTAACACTTCTCTAAACTGACCATTTAGTAAAGAAAAAATAGAACTGATGGACAGAGGACTGTGCATGCATGATGAAAGCCATTCAGAAAGTTTCTAAAGGAGCTCTCTGCATAACGTTCACCCTGTATGAAGCTACCACCTGTCTTACAAACTAATTAAAAAAAGTAAAGTACCTAGTTACAGTCTACTTTCAGTCCGAATGACCGCTCAGCCGACTGTACATTTACTTCCCACGTCATTGAGTCATTGGCCTACAATATTGAGCACTGCTAACATATGGCGCAATCATGCAGCCGCAGTACCGGCGAGTGACCCTCACAGGTACCCATTTGAACCCCTTGGTGGAGAGGATGTGCGGGCGGGAGACACGGAAAGGCGTCTCTGAAATGTCCGGGGGGCCGGGATTTGAACCCCGGACCTCCGGACTGATAGTCAAGCGCGTTACCACTAGACCACCGCCACCTGCAACTAATCATAATACTTATTTGACTGTTTGGATTGGCGAGGTTTTACTGTCTTCTTTATGTTAACCCATTACCTCATAGGCTATTTTAGATACAACCTCTTTGAATAAATCTACCGAAAAGGAGCATTAACTAGAGGAAAGGAAAATTTTAGAATTTTGTAGTTTGAAACCATTGTAATAAATAGAGCATTTGCTCCTATAGGAGCAAATGCTCTATTTATTACAATGGTTTCAAATAGTGACTTTTACAGAATCGTCAAAAGTCACCAATATAAGGGAACGAGTTAAAGGGAAATAAGGATATCTAAATATTACTCTTTTTGTGTCATCCTTGGCATATAATGTTGATTTCCATGGCTTTTTTAAAGCAAGCGTATTCTTGCCTGTTTATCATCTATGTTTTAATAACAGATTGTCATGTAATTGTACATTTTATGTTGAAATAAAATATATCTATCTAATAGCTCTAGACGTTTTGTAAATTAAAACTGCAATATAGCCTACAAGCCGTAATGTTTTACTTGATCTTGTTTAACGTCTAAGCTTTTGAAGTCCTTTGTTCAGATGCTTATACAAGTACCGGGATGTCAACATGATCTAGAACTAACACGTATTCAAATGGATCCAAAATGTTTACAAATATAACAAGCTTCGTTCGTTGAGTTCAAAATGCTCCGTCAACAGACTGAAGCTTGAGTGTTCCGCAGACATGTCATCTCCACCGCTGATTCAAGTCACGTTCTGCAATTAATTGCCGTCTTCATATGAAAATTATCCTCTGCTAAACATCTCTGTGATTCGATTTTTGACATCATTGATTTCGTTAAATAATGTAGTTATACAGCTGAATATATCATATGCGGCCAATCATACATTGAACACAGGGATCTTAAAATCAGGTTGTTGCTTAATGCTATAGTTGCTATAGGAGCTTTCTGCATTACTTCAGACCTGCATTAAACTACCATCTGCTTTACAGACCCATAATTAGACTAAATTTTGAGGCGCTAAGTACCTCGGCATCTCATCAGGATCAAAACTGTCTGGTGCTATAATTAGTCCATTCCCTCATAGTCTATTTTTAGACCCAGTCGTTTTGAATAATTCTACTGAAAAGGGGCATTAACTACAAAAAAGGAAAGTCTTTAGAATTGTGTAAATTTTTACTTTCACCTTGCTTTAAGCAGCCACCTGCCCTAAATACCAACTAATTAACACAATATTTATTTAGTGGCCGTTATATAGATGTTTTACTGTATTTTAAATGGAAAATGGAGAAAAATAAAACAATAAATAGAAAATTTTAGCAAAAGACTAAGTTAGCAGAAATCAAAATTCGACAGCGAAAGAGTTAAGAACGCATCTAAGGTATTGTGCCAGCTAGTATTTTTTAAAAGATGTTACTCATTCCAAAGTATAGAAACCTGTACACAGCGTTACCCGACGTCTCGTCGGGATCTGAGCCCGAGATTAAAACTTTCTAAAAACCTGATTGGTGAGAATTTGAGCTCCGTTCGACATCTGCATGAGAACTCAGATAATTATATGATAATGAATTTAGACTCTAACTCAGAATGTTATAACAACGGGACTTAATTGGTTGCACGAAACAGTTTCTCATTGGTTAACCATTTCCTTCGTATAAACGCATTAATATTTCCACGCATTTATAAATGTAAGAGCCCTCTGATCAGGGTCTGCTGTGTTTGTTTCTGAGGGGATATAAGTTTCCTCTGTTCATTATAGTACAGTGAACCCCTCCAAACCGGACATTCCAATTAGTATCAATATCGGTTTTAAAGACAGGTGGCTGCTTAATGCAGAATGGAAGTCACGCAGAAATCTCCCATAGGAGATTACTGCATGACTTTCATCCTGCATTAAGCAGCCACCTGTCTAAACATCATTTTGTTTCTTTACTAACATTCCGGTTTAGAGGGATTTTTACTGTATTATAAACTTCAGCTAAGTAACACTCATGCATTCATTAAGTCAGCCATGCATATTTACGACAGAAAGCGGTTACTGGGCGTGTTAGTTTAACTCATTTTCTCCTAGGCTATTTTTAGACCCAACCTCTTTGAATGTATCTACCGAAAAGGAGCATTAACTAGAGGAAAGGAAAAAAATAGAATTTTGTAGTTTGAAACCATTGTAATAAATAGAGCATTTGCTCCTATAGGAGCAAATGCTCTATTTATCACAATGGTTTCATAAAGTGACTTCTATAGATGTGCAACAATGGGGATAATGTGTTAATTACTAGGGGATAATGTGTTAATTAAAGGCACGATGTGGCTAATCATGTAGAACATCTCAAGAAAGAAGTGAAAAGTATATACAGTAAAACCCCACCAAACCGGACGTTAAATGTAGTATCGAAATCAGTCTTGGAGAAAGTGGCGGTTTAATGCAGGGTAAATGCCATGCAGAAAGCTCATCCAGGAGCTTTCTGCACGACTTTCACCCTGCATTAAACAGCCATCTGCCTAGAAGTATGTACATTATTCTCTACTAGAATTCCGGGTCATATGGGTTTTACTGTAGGTGAAAGTATGTGACTCTCTTACTTGGGAACGACAGTAGTGTTATAGGCTCCTGTGGGGGCATATCTGCAAACGTTCACCCTATATTAAACATCTCAGTGCGATAACAAGTCATTAATATCCTTTGCATACAGTGTAGACCTCGATAAGATGGCCCCTACAGGAGCTCTCTCTTCGGGGTTTTCACTGTTTGTCATGTTACGCTAATGTATTTTTTTTAAAACACTGAATATTTACGGTAAGTTTGGCCTGTTTTAATTTTTGAATAGTCCATTTTTGGTGTTAGTTTAAGAGATATTTAACTATACTTCACTTCAACCGAATTCTACGTTTTGTTAATGTGAGGATAATGGGGTGATTCTGTTGAACATTTATCACTGTCAGAATTAATCTATTACTGACTACTAGCAATTAAATTCAGAAAAAAATATGAAACATTGATTTGAGGGTATGGGGTGCTTTGAGTAGATCAAATTAATCATGTTGATTTCATGCTGTAAAATTGACTTTTTACGAAACGTGTCGATATCAGCACTTTATCCAATTAACCTTTAGCCTGCTGAGAAAATTATTTTTACAGATTTGTTCACCAACTTCATTTTCATAATTCAAGCTATAATCAGTTTGTCTACCAAACTGTAATCAGGGTGTCAAACAGTTTGGATCCTGATGAGACGCCGAGTTATTCGGCGTCTCATCAGGATCCAAACTGTTTGCATAGGTATTCACTCATCCGCCCGTAGCAGGCTAAAGGTTAACAAATAGGTTGGTATGGTTACAATATAAATATTAACACTTTACACTAAGAACATTCATGATCCAAATAATGAATATATGAATACTTATTAGTACGCCAAGTCACTGGTATTCGTACGAAGGTTCCACAATCACTTCCGACCTGTTGTATGGGCACGTGGTCTATGCCAAGTCGCAGGTAATATTTAGGTAGTCGCTGGTGATCGCACGACATTCGTTGGTAATTGTACGAAAGTCGCTGACGATGAAGCGTACGATTGTAGAGAAGATCACCAGCGACCAGTTAAAGATTGTTGGAGACCTTCGTACAACGATCGCACGATTACCTAACCCATATAAGGTTACCTCTTAACCCTTTCCCTCATATTGACGACTTTTGAAGACCCTGTAAAAGTCAGTTTGTGAAACCATTGTGATAAATAGAGCATTTGCTCCTATAAGAGCAAATGCTCTATTTATCACAATGGTTTCAAACTACAAAATTCTAAAATTTTCCTTTTCTCTAGTTAATGCTCCTTTTCGGTAGATTTATTCAAAGTGGTTTGGTTCAAAAATAGCCTATGAGGGAATGGGTTAAAGACCACAGGGGACCAGTTCGATCGTTAGGAGGTTCTTGTGCATGATCAACGGCCTCACTACGACTGAAATTGGTCGCACGACTAGAAACGATGACCAACGATTACTGAAGACAACCCGCGATTATCGGTGACTTGTCAAGATCAAACCTGCATAGCACTCCGTTGTTTTGTTCTTTTTTTTTAACCCATAGTCCGCCAGTCACAACTATAGTTGCATTTGCAAACAGTTTAGACCCAGATGAGAGAGCTCCTATAGGAGCTCTCTCATCTGGGTCTGCACTGTTTGCCATGAACAATCCATGCCTGCATGCTCTATGATTTTGCCTAGGAAAATCATTTGAAACTAGCCTTATATTTTTTGTAAAGAATTGCCTAATTAATATTCGAAGAGGGCAGAGTGATAAAACATATGTGGCGTGCTAAGGGTTAATATAAGAAATCAAGATACCCCACTAAACCAGAATTTTGTGACCGAACAGTTTAGGTCTGTTTAGATATGTGGCTGCTTAACCCTTTCACCGCCACAGTCGAGTAAATGCACCACGACAAATAGTGCAGTCCCAGATCAGACGCCGCCTTTTCAAGGCGGCGTCTGATCAGGGACTTCACTATTTGTCTCAATCTCTATTTCTATATATGTGTTTTATTCCTTTGAAATTTGCATTTATTTATCTCATTTCCTTATTTTACTGAATGATTGAACAAACTTGGATTGCAGACGACAATTAGAAATTTGGCGCCGAAAGTGTTAATGCAGGTTGAAAGTCATGCAGAAAGCTCCCCTAGCTTTCTGCATGACTTTAACCCTGCATTGTGCTGTCATCTATCTGAAAGACCGATTTTGATACTCATTTTGACGTTTGGTTTAGAGGGGGTTTACTGTACACAAAAAATTGAAAATCAAAGTCTACGACGAAACAAATCATCAATGTCTCCGCAAAAATAATTCAGCAAACTAAAGGATGGATATAAACCGTTATAAGGTTTGTGCGTAGACTAAGTTCGCATGAATTAGACAGAACCACCACTTCCAGTGCTGTAATTCTTAGTCTCCATTAGCATTGATCAAGACTAAGCGGATTAGATTGGGACTTCACTGACGCAAAGCTCATTTGACCCTGTTACAACACATTTAGCCGATATATGTATGCTTGACCATGTGGGTATTTTTATGTTAACCCTTACAACGCTGAGTTTTCAAATGGACTATTCCAAAATTCTAACAGGTCAAGCTTACGGTGAATACGAAAAGTGTAACATGACAAACAGTGTACACCCTAATGAGAGGACTCCTTTCATCTGGGTCTACTCTATTTTCAAATGACATTAGTGACGTGTATCCCGCACAGTAAAGGTTAACCCTTTCCTATTGAATAGTCATGTAAGAAATAATGACATCGTTAATAGTTATTAGCTTAGATTTTATAATGGCTGATCTACAGATGATGTTTTGGCATTAGTTGAAACTATACAGTTAGATCTACAGTAGAACCTCTCTATAACGGCCACTATATTACATCAAGTATTTTGTGAAAAAGGCTGGTGACTGCTTAAAGCAAGGTGAAAGTAAAACAGAACGCTCCCACAGGAGCGCTCTGTTTCACTTTCACCTTGCTTTAAGCAACCACATGGCCTAAATACATCTAATTAACAAAATTCAGTGGCCGTTATAGAGAGGTTTTACTGTATCATAATTTTATAACAAACAGAGCAGACCCTGATCAGGAGCCGTCTTATCTGGGTCTACGGTGTTTGCAAAGTAGTGAACAGGGGTTTATATGAAGGAAAGGTAAACTTCTACACCTCTGTGAAAACAAAATGTTTTGATCAAACTTGGATGTGGTTCAAAAGAACATATCCTGACCAGACAGCTCCTACAATGGTTGTCTGGTCTGGATCTTATCTGTGTGGAAAGGTGAGGTTTTCAAGAACAAACAACATTAAACTTACACCACAGTGCTAAAGCAGGACACATTTCTGACATGATTGAAGAAAGTAGTACGTTTAAATGGTACTTTTAAAAAGTATTTTTGTTAAGTACATGTATGAGCCAGGCTGGAAACACCAAATACCAAAACACACCGCCGCCCGAACAGCACCACAAGAAGAAATGTACATGTCTATCAAAACAGACAAAACAAACAAGAAAGAAGTACCGCCTTGGAAAGGTCAGAGACAATAGTCACTTGGGGTTTAAACCGGTTAAAACCAACCTTACACGTATTCCATCCCCACCATATATATGTAGTGAGCGTGTTTCTTCAAAACGAGAATTTCCCCTACATGTAGTTAAGCTTTATTCCGATCGACTCTAGTGAGTCCGTTTCACTCTTTTTTTCGCTCGTACTATTCAACCAAAGGGCTGGTTTTGATTCCTATTCTATATGTGCAATAATGTAAACCGTATTTATTTCGGAAAAGTCATCTTTGTGTTTCTTAGTTGTATCACTAAACTATATTAAATTCAAAGTATTGGAAGAAATCAAAGAAGTAAAACTAGTACATAATAAATGGAATAAATCATCATTAACGGTGTCAAGACATCATATTTCAATATGTTTTGCCATATAGTCACAGTAAAACCTTGACATTTCGAAACTTTAGTAATGAAGAATTGATGCCTTTTATGCAGGTAGCTGCTTAATGCAGGATGACAGTCATTCAAAAAGTTCCTCTTGTAGCTTTTTGCATGAATTTCATACTGCATTAAGCTGTCACATACCTTAAAGACTGATAGATAATTGTTTTAATGTTCGACCTTTCGGTGGTTTCCGTATAGTGTTTAACTGTACGATTGAACTTCGTTATCTCGAACTAGGATAACTTGAACTTCGGATAACTCGAACTATAAAAGTTCGGTCAATACAGAAATGTTCTAAAAAGTATCACTACACTACTGTCTAAAACACATGTGACAGCTTAATGCAGGTCGAAAGTAATGCTGAAAGCTCCTACAGGGAGCTTTCAGCATTACTTTAGACCTTCATTAAACTGTAAACTTGAGATATTGGTCAGATTATAAATCGGATGACTCGAACCTGTTATCTCGAACTAATTTGTATGGTCCCTTGAAGTTCGAGATATCGAAGTTCAACTGAATATACATCACAAATTTCAGTTATATATCATAACCTATCGCCAACTAATCTTTAATAGATTATAAAAAAAATATGTTTGATAAAATAGTTTCACTCAACTAAATTTTGTGTTCTTTATCATGTATATTATTCTATTTCGTAAGCGTGTTGGACTGAACAGCTAGATTCTATATTTAGCCATTATTTACAGTAAGTTTCAGACCCTGTTTCGGTCAGTACGTCTACCTATGCAGGTGCGGATCCAGGATTTCAGATTAAAGGGGGGGGGCGTAAAATTTTTTGGAAGGGGGCGTATATTTTTATGTTTGATGACATACATAAATACAGTAAAACCTCTCTATAACGGCCACTAAATTACATCAAGTATTGTGTGTTAAAGACAGGTGGCTGCTTAAAGCAATGTGAAAGTAAAACAGAACGCAATTTTAGGGGGGGGGGGGGGCGTACGCCGGATCCGTCCCCTCTAAATCCGCGCCTGCTATGCGTTGACCGTTGATGTGACACCGGCAATAACATTTTTAACCTATTTATTCCCAAACTGTTTAAGGACAGCCCATTTTTAACTTATTCTGGAACCCAACCATTTTTTACGTTGAAGGGGAGCACAGCCAAGTAAAATATTTGTTGGTATAAGCTATCAACATCGATGAAGTCAGCAAACAGTGCAGACCCTGGTTAGAGGACTTCTTCAGGGTCTACACTGTTTGCTCCATTTATCACTATGGTTTATAAACTACACAATTCTAAAATGTTCATATTCTCAAGTAAATACTCCTTTTCAGTATATTTATAGCTTACAATAGGATTATGCTGAAATAATGCTAACACAACTGTTGCCGTGTTGCTAAGGGTGTGTCTGTTGCTGACATTCAAATGAATTGTTGTCTGAGGGATACAGACTTTGCTGACAGCTATGCAAATGTTCAGCTCATAATTAAACAAGACCTGTTCAGATATGACAATTCATTTGATTAAAGAGTACGCATTAGACAGAAAACAGACAATTGATCTCGACAAAAGTTTTCTTTCCAGATACAACATTCCTGCACGAATAATCTATTGTGTAAATACTGTGCAATTGCACTTAACCCTTTCGGCGCCAATTTTATAAATGTCGTCTGCAATCTAAATTTGTTAAATCATTCGGTTAAATAAGGAAATAAGATAAACAAATGCAAATTTTAAAGGAATAGAGCAAATATATAGAAATAGAGTTTGAGACAAAAAGTGAAGTCCCTGCTCAGACGCCGTGTCTTGCCTAGAAGTGCACTATTTGTCGTGGTGCATTTTTGCGACATTTGCGGTGAAAGGGTTAAGCTAATCTCAATTTTAGGACAGTGCGTAGTACACGCGACGCGAACAAGTAGTACGCTTTTGTTTTATTTCATTTTCATTTTGTTTTGTATCTTTTGTTTTTGGTTATTCTTTTTTATTAGCTCGTCTATTATTCGAAGAAGAAATACGAGCTATTGTCCTAACTCCGGTGTCCGCGTTGTTGTCGTTGTCGTACGGAAACTTTAACGTTGGCTATTAAATTTTCCTATTCATGCAAATCTTATGAATCTTCACACAATTGTTCACTATCACAAGGGCTACAATCTGACCAAGGGCATAACTCTGTAAGGCTTTTTTGTACATAATTATGCTTCGTTCTGTTCTTTTGAAATAAAATATTAAGATGTCTGTCATTTTGAAACCAGATTTCACTTGCAAATTTCTTGTGGCAAGGCATTTCCACAAATGTTACGTTTTTTAACTTGTCCTTTGAATTTCGACATCGATTTTTAAACTTTAACAACAACAGCAAAAAAACCCTTTAACGTTGCCTTTTGTTTCAAGACTTTTCAGGCAAATCTGATGAAATTTGTTCTTCATCAAAAGCGCTACAACCCGATAAAGGACCATAACTCTGTAATGCTAATTTGCAAAATTATGCTCCTTTATGGACTTAGGAAATAAAACTTAACTTAACATGCCTTAGCAGACGAGCTTTGGCACCGCATGTAGTGATCGCTACTATTATCTTAATTTAGAGTTCTGTACTGTTCCAATACACAGGTCTAGGCAAGAATAAAGACTGTACTAAGATTAAATCTTTCACCGCCAAGGTCACAGGCAATCGAGTCACAAGGCTTGCTACAATGAGCGAATCGAATATGTGGTTACTATTGTGATTAGCTTGACGGTTCCAAATGAAACGTCGAGTAACTCGGCATTCGATTAGGATCCAAACTGTAATGACACACCACTTACATTTTAACCCATTCCCTCATAGGCTATTTTTAGATCCAACCTCTTTGAATAAATCTACCGAAACGGAGAATTAACCAGAAAAAAGGGAAAACTGAGGACTGTGTGGTTTTGAAACCATTGTGATAAATAGAGCATTTGCTCCATAGGAGTAAATGCTCTTTCTATCACAATGGTTTCAAAATGTGACTTTTACAGAGGCGCCAAGGGGCGTTAATATGAGGGAATGTGTTAAAAAAAAAAACGTCTTTTCAAAAAGCCTTTGAAAATAAACTCTGACCAGACCGTCTCCTAGAGGAGCCTTCTTATCAGAATCTTTATTATATATCTGACTGTACAGGTTTTACCAATACCAAATAACCCTTTTTACATGTGACATTATAAATGATCATTTAACCCTTCGCTTGCTATTCATGTCAATATACCTACCTGTAAATAGTGGGAGCTGTCTCATCAGGGTCTGCACTATTTACAAGTTGATTGTGCAACCAGTGCACACCACAGCAGTGATTGCACAGTGAAATACTTGTACACAGTGAATATATCTGTAATTATACAACAGGGCATGGGTAAAGAAGGAGAAATGTATTTTAAAATTCAGCAAGAGAAGGGTTAATAAATATTCACGATGCCATTACTTCTCAGAGGAGTAGTTAACAGTTCTTAGAACTGCAGATACTAGTGTTTGTACTCTGTAATCAGTTTTTTTACTATTTTTCTTCTTCAGTGATGTGTTTCCTGTTTATATTCGTGCAATATTGTGAGGGCAGTGGGTGTTCCAAGGGGTATACTGGATTTACTGAGGTATTGCCTTGTCTTCAAAATGTCACACATGGTCTGAACAACAACAACATACTAGCAGGAACATCAACTACTACAATACAGAAATATTGCCAGTAAGTTACGACCATTGTTAGTACAATACAGAAATATTGCCAGTAAGTTACGACTATTGTTAGTACAATACAGAAATATTGCCAGTAAGTTACGACTATTGTTAGTACAATACAGAAATATCGCCAGTAAGTTACGACTATTGTTAGCAAGTATCATGGATGTCCGTCGTCCATCCGTCCTGTCTTAAACCATTCGCTTGCTATTCACGTCAATATACCTACCTGTAAATATTGAAGACCCAGATGAGACAGCTCCTGCAGGAGCTGTCTCATCAGGGTCTGCACTATTTACAAATTGATTGTGCAACCAGTGCACTCCACAGCAGTGATTTCACGGCGAAATACTTGTACACAGTGAATATATATGTAATTATCAAATAGTCTACCTTGTGTGAGTGCCGTAACTGAGTGCCGTAAATCTCGGAAATGCACTAGTGCATGTTTTATGCAAATTAGCAATTGTTAGCCAATCGTAGCACTCATGTAAGCGAATGTGGGCCGTCCGTTGTATTACTGCGCTGTTTGTAAGGAATGGCCGAAACAGCCGTCAGCTATATAGCCTGTTTCATTTTCTTTGGCATTTTAAGGCTAATGTGATAAAAAGAATCTTGCATTCGTGTTAATTACACATTGTTTTCATAAAACTCGTTTACTATTATGAATACGACACTCGCTAAAGGTCGTGTCATATCATTATAGTAAACTCGTTTCATAAAAAACAATGTGTAATGAACACTCATGTAAGATCCTCTATTTATACAACAGGGCATGGGTAAAGAAGGAGAAATGTATTTTAAAATTCGGCAAGAGAAGGATTAACAATCACCGCATTTGCAAACAGATTGGATCTAGATGAGATGCCGAGTTACCCGGCATCTCATCTGGATCCAAACTGTTTGTAAAGGTAATCACATCATTTTAAAAAGTTATACCTTTCCTTCGCACGTAACCTAAAGGAATATCGTTCTCCTAAGCTTAATATAGAGACATCAATATCATCAGCCGTGTGTAGAAATGAAAATACATGTACTATTTCCCGCATGCAATGTATGACATTATAAATGTTTTTATTTTAACTCCTTTTTAGTGACATACAGTGTTTGTCTGCAGATAATGTCATCTGATTTAACCCTTTCCATCATATAAACGCATTTTCACGCAATCGCAAACAGAGTAGACCTAGATCAGACGGCTCCTCTAGGAGTCGTCTGATCTGAGTCTGCTATGTTTGCTAATTGAATTTGATAGATCTGTTTCTTTAAGTTTCTAAAATGGCTACAGTGTTTCGCCTTTTACATTTCATTATAATTATTTTGTCCATGACTATTCTGTAGATATTGAAAAATGTAATAAATATATTTAGAACTGGGAAAGGATTAAGTTTCAGAGTGGACTCTCCTTTGTTCCAAACATTGATAAGTCAACGTAAACGTTTTACGACGTAAAACGTCGATCAAAGAAACAAACAAATACATCAACCTCGTCTCTAAAGCACAAGTAGTGTGTTACTTTACTCCATAAATACGCCTTTCTACGTCTCTGTAAAAATCAGATGTTGAAACCATTGTGATAAATAGAGCATTTGCTCCTATAGGAGCAAATGCTCTATTTATCACAATGGTTCCAAACTGCAAAATTCTAAAATTTTCCCTTTTCTCTAGTTAATGATCATTTTGGGTATATTTATTCAAAGTGGTTGGATCTAAATATAGCCTATGGGGGAATGGGTTTAACAGTTTGGGAGCCGCCTGATCTTGGTCTACTCTGTTTGAAAGAGCGTCATAAGGCGTTTATATGCGGGACATGGTTAATGGGTACGATGACCCTGACTCTTTAGGTATACTAAAGTTTACAATTTGTTCGCTCTTATCTGACTGAACGTATACTGACTGCTCAAATTCATATTTACTGTAATTTTACTTGCTTATCCATTTGTTCAGGAATTTGAGAAACAGCTTTTTCTAGTGACAAACGGCTGAGATATTGACGAGAGACAGGGGGGTCCATCCTTATAAAACTTTTAGTTGAGTCTGAGTTCGTTCTCAAAAGGCTCAAATCTGACCAATCAAAAGCTTGAGAACTCAAATCTGACCAATCAAAAGCCTGAGAACGAACTCAGACTCTACTAAAAAGTTGTATAAGCATGGACCCTGATTTACCCGGGATCTCGTTTGGATCCATAATGCTTGCACATTCCAATCGCATGCGACCGGCAGGGTAAGAGTTGGTATATTGATTATACAGTAACTGCGTTTCAGAGAAGGGGTCTTCAATGACACAGTCAAGTGCCTCAGGAGCCTGTATGGGCAATGCGGGAACCAAAGGGGACAAGAGCACCTTAGCCGCTATGCTAGACCTGACATCTGGCAGCAAGGGGCCAATGCCATCTGCAACAACCTTAACGGTATTCCCCTCATGATCAACTTGCTTTCCGTGTTCACTCTTAGTTTATTTTGATCTCAACAGATTATGTATCTACTATTTTTTGTTCCTATACCTCTGTTGTTACCTTTATGTCTGTCTGTGTGTTTCTCTCTCTCTCTCTCTCTCTCTGTTTCTTTGTCTCTGTCTGTATCTATATCTTTCTATCTCCATCTATCCCCCTCCCTCTCTCAGCCCCTCTCTCTCTCTCTTCCCTCTTTCCATGAATGTTATAACGCTACATAATTTTTATGTTAATGAATTTCCGAAATGTGAAGAAATTAATGTGAAGTATTTTTGAGAAATAGTTAATCACAATCTACATTAATTGCTCAATGAATAATCTTGCAACAAATAATGATATCGTGAAATTAACTGATTTTAATGGCATGAGAACACAGAGTTTTTACCGTTGTAGTAACTTTAACCAGTTCTATACTATTTCAAAAAGAGCTGTCGTCTTATCTGGGTCTAGTCTGCAAATGCACGAAAAAGCATATCTATGGAATAAAAGGGTTACACAATGAAGGTTTTCATTATTTATTTTCAAAATCATACGCGAAACACTGTTTTACCACCACCAGAGTCAGGTCATGGCATTATTTACATGTACATGTATGTCATAAAATTACTAACTGACACGTCTAAGCTTAATGGAGGATATTTGAACCTTTGAATGCTGCTGAGGCCCTGATAACGTATGTCTGAGACACTAATAACGTCTGTCTGAGACACTGATAACGTCTGTCTGAGACACTGATAACGTCTGTCTGAGACACTAATATAGGGTTAATCCTACTGTAATTGAAATTTGCGACGGTATATGAGGTTTTTAACGGTCGCAAATTATTTTAATGGCGACGCCGAAGGCTTTGGCGCCGTACGCAAAAACGTCGTCTGTTACAATGACGTCACGTTATAACGTTATGTTTGAATAGTATGATAAATAAGGTTGAATCTGAATCACAACGCTTTGAGTATATTAATAATTCTCCACATAACATATAAAAGACCGGTCAAGTCGTGACAAAGAATGGAAATTAATAACTTTCGAAAGACCAGACTGAACTTGAATATATGTCAGTGTATGCATACGAATTTATCAGTAGATCTAAGTGTTAGATAAACAAAGCGCATTAATATATTTACAGGCTAATGCTGTTATTCGGCCGTTTTCGATTGGTTGAATTTGCGACATATAAAACAATTTTTATATGCCGCAAATTTGGTCACATGAGCCAATCAGATTGCAGAAAATTGACAGATTGCGTTAGAATATAGGGTTAATCCTACTGTAATTTGAAATTTGCGACGGTATATGAGGTTTTTAACGGTCGCAACTTATTTTAATGGCGACGCCGAAGGCGGAGCCGTTAAAATAATTTAAGACCGTTAAAAACCTCATATACCGTCGCAAATTTCAAATTACAGTAGGATTAACCCTATTCTAACGCAATCTTAACACGAAAAGTGCCAAATTTTTTGTTATATCCTATGCGCGCAGGTGATTGAATGAGTGATGAGGCGAGAAATAGTGCCCAGTTTCTCTCAGATTTCTTAAAATAACTGGATTTTTTCACCCTGGTTTACAAAGTCAAAACACCGGCCCAGTTGTAAGTTCACTGTTACATTTGTCGTGAATCATTATGCGACAGCTAGTTTACATTTCAATACACTTTCAATACACATGTCAGGAAACGTAACGTTATCGTAGTCTTTGGCGCCATACGCAAAAACGTCGTCTGTAACAATGACGTCACGTTATAACGTTATGTTTGAATAGTATCATAAATAAGGTTGAATCTGAATCACAACGCTTTGAGTATATCAATAATTCTCCACATGACATATAAAAGACCGGCCAAGTCGTGACAAAGAATGGAAATTAATAACTTTCAAAATACCGGACTGAACTTGAATATATGTCAGTGTATGCATACGAATTTATCAGCAGATCTAAGTATTTGATAAACAAAGCGCATTAATATTATTTACAGGCTAATGCAGTTATTCGGCCGTTTTCGATTGGTTGAATTTGCGACATATAAAACAGTTTTTATATGCCGCAAATTTAGTCACATGAGCCAATCAGATTGCAGAAAATTGACAGATTGCGTTAGAATAACGTTTGACTAATAGTGTCGTTCTGAGACATTGACAACGTCTTGTAAGACACTGACGTCTGTCTGAGAAACTAATTACGTCTGGCTGAGACACTAAAATGTCTGTCTGGCGCACTGATAACGTCTGTCTGAGACACTGATAATGTTTGTCTGAGACACTGATAACGTATGTATTATACAATAATAACGTCCGTCTGAGACACTGGTGACGTCTGCCCGATGCACTAATAACGTCTGTCTGAGGCACAAAAATGTCTGTCTGAGGCACGGATAATGTCTGTAAGAGACACTTATAATGTCTGTCTGAGACACTGATGACGTGTGTCTGATACAATACTAACGTCTGTCTGAGGCACTTATAATGTCTGTCTGAGACACTGTTAAACTCTAACTGATGCAATAATAACGTCTGTCTAAGACACTGATAACGTCTGTCTGATGCATTAATAAGGTCTGTCTAAGACACTGATTATGTTTGTCTGAGACATTGACAACGTCTATCTGAGACACAGCTAACGTCTGTCTGAGATATTTATGACGTCTATCTAAGACTCTGATAATGTCTGTTTGAGACACTTATAACGTCTGTCTGAGGAACTGCTAATGTATGTCTGAGACACTGATAGCGTCTATCTGGGACATTGATAACGTCTGTCTTAGACATTAATAACGTCAATCTGAGACATTGATAACGTCTGTCTTAGACATTGATAACGTCTATCTGAGACAGTAATAACGTCTATTTGAGACACTGATAATGTAAGTCTGAAACACACACTGATAACGTCTGTCTAAGACACTGAGTGAGTGAGTGAGTTGGGTTTCACGTCCGACCAACAGTATTTAAGTTATTTGCAGACGGCACCCGCATGAGACAAGTTATAGTGCTGCTTCACTGGAATACCCCTGTCGAAGGTACATGGCAAGGGCACCCCACCCAGTCACATTATCCTGACACCGGGCCGACAAGTCCTAGAAATACACCTTTAAAGTCGAGCGTAGACAAGGGAGCCACTAGTTCCAACTTTAAACGACTTTTGGTCTGTCGCGGCCGGGGATCGAACCCATCTTCCGTACGTCTAAGACACTGATAGCGTCTGCCTGAGACATTGATAAAGGCTGTCTAAGAGGCCGATAACGTCCGTCTCAGACACTGGTAACGTATGTTTGAGAAACTGATAACGTCTGCCTGAGACATTTTTGACGTCTGTCTGAGACACTAATAACGTCTGTCTGAAACATTGGTGACGTCTGTCTGAGATATTGATAACGTATGTTTGAGACATTGATAAGGTGTGTCTGAGACACTGATAACATCTGTCTGAGACACTGATAAATTCCGTCTGAGACACTGATAACGTCCGTTTGAGACACTGATAACGTCTGTCTCAGACGCGGATAACGTCCGTCTCAGACATTGTTAACGTCTGTCTCAGACACTGATAACGTCTGTCCAAGACACTGATAACGTCCGTCCGAGACACTGATAACGTCTGTCCCAGACACTGATAACGTCAGTATGATACACTGATAACGTCCGTACACTGATAACGTCTGTCTCAGACACTGATAACTTCTGTCTGAGACACAGATAACTTCCGTCTGAGACATTGATAACGTCTGTCTGAGACACTGATAACGTCCATCTGAGACACTGATAATGTCCATCTGATACACTGATAACGTTCATCTGAGATACTGATAACGTCTGTCTGAGACACTGATAACGTGTTTGACAATAGATGAAAATTAGTCTGCTGAATCTTTTTAATGCTGAAGCAGTCGTAATACCCCAGATAACCCATCGGACACTATCTAACTGTTACGATTGATGCAAGGCAAACATATAATGTTTGACGGATACCATTATTATACCAATATTATGTAATATAATTCGCATGGCAATCTTTTCACAATGGACATGTGCGTTCAAAAGCGCTTAGCAGCTGCGATATCGATACTTAACAAAAAAAATTGCAATTGTATGTGATTACTCGTAAATTACTTTCACAAACTACTTTAAACAAACTACAATTTGATCCCATTTTACAGATATCTAAACGCATCCTTGATAGACACACCATCTTTAACCCTTTCGCTGCCAATGCCGGATCTGTGATTACCTATGCAAACAGTTTGGATCCAGATGAGATGCCGAGTAACTCGGCGTCTCATCAGGATCCAAACTGTTTGTTACTGTTACTATGTTTTTGAAACAAAAATGAAGAAAATCAAAAGAATGAAAATTTGTAGCAGACGACAAAGTTAGCAGACGACAGAGTTTGGCAGCGAAAGGGTTAATGCAAAACCAAAGCAATGCAGAAAGTTCATGTGGGAGTTTTTGTTCTGATGTTAGTCGTGTATTAATCTGCCAACTACCTTAACCCTTTCCCTTATGTAAATAGAGTAGACCCAGATCAGACGGCTTCTCTAGGAGCCGTCTGATCAAGGTCTGCTCTGTTTGCTTATGCTGTAATATAGATCTGATTCTACAGCTTCTGTCTGAGCCAAAATGTCATGTGCTCATATGCCATTATAAAACAAATAATCTTATTAATATTCATGACGTCATTATTTCCAACATAAATATCCATCAGGGAAAGGGTTAACCCTTTCCCTGTTTTATGATTTCAATACCTACTGAATATTCATGGACAAAAGAGTTATAATGAAATATGAAAGGTGGAACATTGTAACCATTTTAGAAAGTAAAGAAACAGATCTTTCAAATTCCATTATCAAACAGATCAGACCCTGATCAGGGTCTTCTCTGTTTGCAAATGAGTGGAAACATGTTTATATGAAGGAAAGGGTTAAACTCCAGAATGAGACCTCTACTTGGTGGTTGTTGTAAAGAGACTTCACGTTGCTCAACATAATGATGGAGTTTACATATTCCTTTCTGATCTCAAGTTATTCATGCAACTACATTAAACTATCTTGGTACTCGAAGGAAGAATAATTCTGGGTGTATTACATGTAGGTAAGTAGTAGTTAACCAATTGCTCATTGAATATTCATGTAAGAAATAATAACCTCGTGAATATTTATATTATCATTTTTAAAAGAAATGCATAGACACAGAAACCTTTGGTCATGACAGAAACTGTAGACTCATGCCTATATTGTATCATAAACAAACAGAGCAGACCCTGATCAGACGGCTCCTACAGGAGCCGTCTGATCTGGCTCTTCTCTGTTTGCAAATGTATAGAAAGGCTTATTTATGGATTAAAGTGCTAGTATAAGAGGAAAGGTATGCTGAAAGCTCCCATAGGAGCATATGAGCTTTCTTTCGTCCTGCATTAAATTAAAAAGCATCTTGCTGTAAACGCACCCACAGTATATCATCAAATCTTTAACTACTGCGATCTCACAGATGGGACATGGATAAGCATGCTTGACTGAGATCAGAGGGTTCTTCCAGGAGCCCTCAGACCAGGAACAATCTGTCTGCTGAACACATTTATTTATACCAGTATATTCTTTATGTTGTCCCTCCTTAATATGACAAATGGAAGGACCCAAACTATTTGTCGTAGTGCATTTATGCGACATTGGTGGTGGAAGGGTGAAGGATAAAGTGTTTATATGAGGAAGGAATTATTGTAATGGAGTTACGGTCGAAGTTGTTTTAGCCATTTCCCTGTTCAATATTCATGTAAGAAGTAATGACATCTTGAATATGTATAAGATGAACTGTATAATGTATTTTTTCCAGGAAATGTTTTGCTTTGACAAAACAGTATAATCAGATATATATATATATAAAAAAAAATTATCATGTCACAAGCAAACAGAGCATACCCTGATAAGACGGGTCGATATGGATCTGCTCTGTTTGCAAATGCTTTAAAAAAAGCGTTTATATGAGGGAGAGGGTTAACAGTTACATTTGTATCATGGAAATAATGCCAACTTTCTCTACATTACAGTGCATGCGAACTACAGCAAATGCATCGTCCAGTTGAAGCCTATTATCGAACGCTGTCTGCACGCAAATGACAAGAGATTTCTGCAATTAACAGACCTGAAAGGCAACTTCGACAAATTGACGTTTAATATATGCAGGTCTGACCTAGATCTTCATCATTAGTTTTGTTGTCTCGTTAACGCATTCAGACCATAATCAAGCCAATTAATGTGTACGTGTAATCCGGTTTAATGCCTAGCGAATAGTAAAACATTCCCGTCTGGTTCAATTCTGAAAGTACAGGAAAAAATCCTCTAAACCTGGATTCTAGAAAAGACAAGAGTTTAGATACTTTCAGGCAGGTGGCTGCTTAATGCAGGGTGAAAGTCTTCTTCACACTGCATTAAGCTGTCGCCTATCTCCAAGACCGATATTTATACATGTACTTTAACGTCCGGCTCAGAGGGGTTGTACTGTATATCTATTACGTAAACACCTACACACACTTATCTGTATCATGTTTCCTCAACCCCATACCACCCTACCCCCCCACCCACCCACACACACACACACACATACACATACACATACACAAGAGAAGAAAGTGTCAGCGATTAAATCGAACAGGCCTCCAAAATGTCCTTTACAGTCACTAGTCACAACGATTTAGCCAACTTCAAATGTTTAATCATCCAAGACCGACAAGTTACTTTCATCATAGCGACATGTAAAATCAAAACCAAATACCGCTATGTATTTGCTTGTACTGATCAATTTCCAAGACCATCAGATAAAGGTGCGTATTCAAATACTAAAATCGTCATTTCTCCACCAAACCCTATGTTGTGACCACTCTTAACCCTCCGCTTGCTATTCACGTCAATATACCTACCTGTAAATAGTGCAGACCCAGATGAGACAGCTCCTGCAGGAGCTGTCTCATCAGGGTCTGCACTATTTACAAGTTGATTATGCAACCAGTGCACTCCACAGCAGTGGTTGCACAGCGAAATACTTGTACACAGTGAATATATCTGTAATTATACAACAGGGCATGGGTAAAGAAGGAGAAATGTATTTTAAAATTCAGCAAGCGAAGAGTTAAGACTCGTCTCAGAGAGGTCACGATAATAAGGTTCGGTGAGGACATAAAGAAGTTATTCTTGAACATGTTTTAATGCCCGCATCTTATTTGGACTTCTGACTTATTGAATAAAGATGGATGTACTCGAGCTTCGTTTAGCTCTTTTGGTGCCAAAATTAAAAGTGTCGTCTGCAATAATAATTTCATATTAAATATAATTCTAAACTAAATAATAAAGGTATATTAGTAAAAAGCCTGTATGCTTGGGCTAAAATAACACAGAAAACAGTGAAATTCCACCTTTTAAGGCGACAATGGCGCCGAAAGAGTTAATAATACACACGAACGTTTGCTCAATTAAGGTTTCCAGTGCCAGGCAATGGTTCGGCATTATAAACAGACGAAGTACAGTTGAACTTCGATATCTCGAACTTCAATGAACCATACAAATTGGTTCGAGATAACAGAGGTTCGAGTCATCCGATTTATAATATGACCAATATCTCAAGTTCACAGCTTAATGCAGGTCTAAATTAATGCTCATGTAGGAGCTTTCAGCATTATTTTCGACCTGCATTAAGCTGTCACATTTAGCTTACAGATATGCGTAGTAATACATTTTTGAACAATTCTGTAAAGTAAATTTTGGAAGGACCGAACGTTTAGTTCGAGTTATACCGAAGTTCGAATTATCCGAATTCGATATATCGGAGTTTAAATGTATAACCCCTTATCTCGCTGTGAGTAAAATATCGTCGGCTCAAATTTCGAGCAGTGTTTTAAGCTTTCTTTAGTTGAGGCCTGAGCAAAACTTTCAATGAAGAGCCATACTGTGATTAGGTAGCCATTCCATAACTTTAACCTGAAGTTCATATGAGTTTAAAAGTCATATCCGGTGTTTCTCCCTCGCAACGAATATGACTTTAATATCCGGTGCATACCGAATATTGTGATATTTTAGCTTTCTGTAGTTGAAACACGAGCAAATATTTCAGTGAAGAGTCGTACTGTGATTAGGTAGTCATTCTCCGGCTTAAACCTTATGTATTACGAGATATTAGGAGTTTTAAAGCCATATCCGGTGTTTCTCCCTCACAACGAATATGACTTTCATATCCGATGGAGATAAATTCGATTATAACTACTTATTACGCATTGTAAATTATTTTTAAGTATTGCAAACAATCAGTCATCACACTAAACTGTATAACTATTCAGAATACAGAATGCCTTTGACGCTCAGGATTATCCATACATATGCGGGACGTTTCCCTGCGGTCCATGCTCCTGTGTGCCAAATATTATGTTTTTTAGCTTTCTTTAGTTGAAGCATGTGCAGAAATTTCAGTGAAGGGTCATACTGTGATTAAGTAGGCATTCCCCAACTTAAACCTTAATTTATTACGAGTTATTAGGAGTGTTCAACGAATATGATCCGTGCTTCTGCATGCCGAATATTACGATTTTTTGTTGCTTTCTTTAGTTGAAGCACGAGCAAATATTTCAGAGAAGAGTCATACTGTGATTAGGTAGCCATTCCGCGGCTTAAACATTTAAGTTATTTTGAGATATTAGGAGTTTTAAAGTCATATCCGACTTTCATATCCGGTGGAGATAAATTCGATTATAACTACTTATTACGCACTGTATATTAAATTTTAGGTATTGCAAATAATAAATATATGTATAGACAATATTAGTCAATCAGCTCGATAAAATGTTTTTTTCTAATAAAAATAATGCTTTTGTGACTGATTTAAGGCTGTGCAACTCATATCCGCGGATATGAGAGTCATACCCGTCATATCCAGTGTTTAGTCATACATGACTACATGTACTTTTCGATTTAAAGATATTCATTTGTTTTGTTAACCTAGCCTTTTACTCTATGACTATACATATAAGAAATAATGTCATCATGAATATTAATTAAATTAATTTTATACTGATAATTTAACACGGAAAATTTGGACTGGCAGGAACTGTGGAATCAAATCTATATTATAT
Organism: Azorinus chamasolen; assembly: GCA_963576725.1. Taxonomy (NCBI): domain Eukaryota; kingdom Metazoa; phylum Mollusca; class Bivalvia; order Cardiida; family Solecurtidae; genus Azorinus; species Azorinus chamasolen. The sequence continues at coordinate 48,766,260 of OY755244.1, forward strand.
TATAAGCAAACAGAGCAGATCCTGATCAGATGCATGGCTCCTTGAGGGTCTGTCTGATATGGGTCTATCCCTTTCGCAAAGGCATTAAAAGACATATTATGGGTTGAATGACTGACAAAAATACATTTTAACATTTAAGTAGCAGTCTGAAATGTGATTACTTTTCATTCATGTATTTCTGTCGGTTTCTTATGTTTAGAGCAAAACTGATCATTTATCTGCATTTTAAAAACGTGCAAAATAAAAAAAAACACTTGAAAATGCATACAATATAATTATACATCATTCGTTATTCTCGATATTATCCTCCCAATTTGACCTGAGACACATGCGTATTCCGTTTATTATCGTCGGTAATCTTCGGATAAATTTCAGAAGGTATAAGAATGCGCGATAAGAATACAATCCTCGTGGAACATGATTATTACCGGCTTTTGGATTGCTATTTTTTTGTCACAGAGTATTACGAACACTCCCGATAAACACGCCGAAAAATAATCGAATCCCAGGTCAAATTGGGAGGATAATATTAAAGACCCTGTGTGTAATCGGTGCAAAATCAATCAATAAATGAGTAACAAAAGTATAACAAAGTACCTGCTCGGTGGCAGCGGACAGAGACAGATAACCGACAAGAGACACCCATTCGATTAAGCCTTTGAAAAAACATTGATCGAGTGTCAAACAGCTTGGATCTTGATGAGACGCTGATCTACTCGGTGTGTTATCTGGATCATCAATGTTTGCAAGCCGCTGATAGCTGGATAAAGATTAATGAATTATTTCCCGAATGCACCGGGTATGTCGAAAAACTGTCAACCGTGGGACAAGTGTGGGATAGAGTACACTTGTCGCCAATTAACACTCTCCTGCAAAAAACGTATGCCCATTTAAAGAAAGATCTCTCTCTGTTATGAACCAGATCACTGATAATGTTCTCATTGAGTGTTAAACAAGATAAGTTCATACCAAAATTGTCATACCAATTTCATTAGTATACATGAATGTATCGTCATATTGTCACATTTTATAATCTCTTTTTAGCAGACATCATGTAGCATATTAAACCTATAAACACAGTGATTTGTTTCTGTTTTCACATGTAATTGCCTTGAAAATTTAATTACCATGTGACAACTACATAATCGAACTCTTATCCATTTTACCATTGTTTCCAATTAGAGGATCAGGCTTAACTCTACAAGTCAGGCACTAGATTTTGTTGTACAGAAATTTAGACCTAAAATTTATATCATTTGCTGTATATTGGCGACAATGTCTAGTATCTCTGATTATCCATAGTGTCAAGGGAGGGAATATTCGGTCAATCGTGACATTTCGGTATAAATTCTCCAAATAGGTGTATAATTTCCATTCATTTGATATATTACCAGCGTTTCAATCAGTATGAACCAACTGATGTGCAAAGGAGATCATAAAATGGACTATTTGTATTCCATTATCACCATAATTATGTTAAGAACAAAATAGATTGTTATTTAACCCCTAGTCTGTTGAAAACATGCAGTCCAGCGGTTCAGATAAGATGCGTAAAGTAAACAATTTTCAAGAATAACTTCATTATTTCTCCACCAAACCCTATCTTGTGACCACTCTTTAGAATCGTCTCTTCGAGACGATTCTAAAGAGTGGTCACAACATAGGGTTTGGTGGAGGAATGACGATTTTAGTATTTGAGTGACGCACCTTTATCTGTTTCTCTGATACAATCTGCTCAAACTCTGATTTTTAACAAGTTTTACCCATTTCTAATCAGACTATATTATTTAAGAAGCAAACAGGACAGACCTGAATCAAACGGCTCCTATCAAGAGCCGTCTGATCTGTGTCAACTCTGTTTGTAAATGTGTTGAAATGCATGATTATGGAGTAGTGTTAAACATTTGAGAAACTTTCGACCGAGTGTCAAATAATATTGATCCTGATGAGACGCCGAATTACTCGGTGTCTTGTCTGGGTCTGAGCAGATTTGCAAATGAGAATCAAGTCGCAAAACATCAGTATGAGGGTTAACTACCTTGATCCTTCTCTTGCTATTCACGTCAATATACCTACCTGTAAATAGTGAAGACCCAGATGAGACAGCTCCTTCAGGAGCTGTCTCATCAGGGTCTGCACTATTTACAAGTTTATTGTACAACCAGTGCACACCACGGCAGTGATTGCACAGCGAAATATGTGTACACAGTGTATATATATGTAATTATACAACAGGGTATGGGTAGAGAATGAGAAATGTATTTTAAAATTCAGCAAGAGAATGGTTAAGTTCTACACTACACAAAATTCAATTCACGTTCTAAGGTTGGTGTACTTGAGAGTTTTAGAATAGCTATTCAAAAGTAAAACATGTTTTAATACGGCTATGCAAAAGTAAAATAATCTACAACAGACCAAACCAATGTCTATGTTTGATAATTTACTGGTGTTTGGTTTGAAATATCCTATGAATAAATTAAACCCTTCTCTTGCTGAATTGTAACATACATTTCCCCTTCTTTACCCATGTCCTGTTGTATAAATACATATATCTTCACTGTGTACAAGTATTTCGCTGTGCATTCACTGCTGTGCAGTGCACATGTTGCACAATTAACTTGTAAATAGTGCAGACCCTGATGAGACAGCTCCTGCAGGAGCTGTCTCATCTGGGTCTTCACTATTTACAAGTAGGTATTTTGACGTGAATAGCAAGCGAAGGGTAAAAGAGTATACGAGGAATGTTTGAAACTTTTGCAAGTGATACATTTTCTCTGAGACGTTAATTAAAAGTTAATATTGTTACCTTCGAAATGAGCAGCCATCGGCTTTATAATGAATTTTTACAGTAAAGCCCCTCTAAATCGGAAATCTAGTAGAGAAGAGTTTAGATACTTTTAGGCAGGCGGATGCTTAATGCAGGGTGAAAGTCATACAGAAAGCTCCTAGAGCAGCTTTCTGTATGATTTTCACCCTGCATTACGTTGTCACCTATCTCCAAGACCGATAGTTATACAAAAAATAATCCGATTAAGAGAGGTATTACTGTACACAGCGCGTTTTGCAAAAGGCTTCAAACACTCCTCGCAGTAATCGTTTGCAATGTACAGTAAAACCTCTCTTTAACGACCACTAAATTGTGTTAATTAGTTGGTATTTTGGGCAGGTGGTTGCTTAAAGCAAGGTGAAAGTAAAACAGAACGCTCCTATAGGAGCGTTCTGTTTTACTTTCACCTTGCTTTAAGCATCCACCTGCCTTTAACACAAAGTACTTGATGTAATTAAGTGGTCGTTATAGAGAGGGTTTACTGTAATAATATCAATAAACAATAAAGTCAATATATAAACGTTTTGGTCCCTTTCTATGAAATAAAGTACGATCAAACTCACAATTCCTAATGCACAACAAGCTTAACTATTTGCACAATCGAAACTGTCACATATTATAGCATTAGACAAGTAACTTCATGTGACATACACTATTGTTAGTTCTTAAATATGAAGATAGCAACTGGAAAGTATATTATCCCATAGCCTGCTATAAAAATGAGGCCTGCTTAAGCTCCGATCATTTGCCGTTGTCACTTACTTCTGGTTCGTTCAATCTTTTGAGACACTATTGACCGCATGTCAAACAGCTTTGATCCTGATGAGGCACCGAGTTACTCGGCGTCTCATTCAGATCCAAGCTGTTTCCAAACGTCAATTAGGTCACGTTTAGTAGGCTAAGGGTTAAAACTATTACAAGAGGTACCTATGTTATTTTTAAACAAAACTACAGTAGTACAACGATCAGATGGCGTTGTTTACAAAACAGTACGTGTGTAAACACAGACAATTAACGATAAATTAAACTGCGACATGTTGTATAGGTTAATCCAGATCTAACAGCATAACCACTACACCACTGCTTCCTATCCTAATATACATGCCACAGTTGTACTTATCGTTAATTTTCTGTGTTTACATACACACTGTTTTGTAAACAACGCCATCTGATCGTTGTACTACTGTAAAAACCAGTAAAACCCATCTAAACAGGACGGCAAGTTCAATATAAATATCGGTCTTCAAGATAGGTGGCAGCTTAATGCAGGGTAAAAGTCGTCGTGCAGAAAGCTCATAGGGGAGCTTTCTGTATGTGATCCATCCTGCATTAAGCAGTCACCTCCCTAAAAGTATCAAAATGATTCTTTACTAGAATTCTGGTTTAGAGGGGTGTTACTGTAACAATAAAATCTTACCTGAATACAATTTGTTGTAACAAATGCTCAACATGGTGTCCGTGGCAGTTGTATATCATCCTACAACACTTTGGCCATGATTTCAAAGTTTTATTTATGGTTTCCTAGTCCAGTTTGTGCCAGTCGTCCTTAAGAACTCTTTTGTGAAAAACAAGTGTGTTTATTTGTCGTTTCTGAAAACGACGTTTAAGCGCGCCCCAGATACCAAAGTCCATCGGGCAGCAACAGGGCTATTTGGCATCCATTCTTCAGGAGTTATGAAGTGAGTGTTTCGGCTCTTGGGGAAAATCATCGTATGTTTAGAGGTGTCCTGGTAGAATGTTATAGCTTTCGGTTCCTCTGGAAGCAGTCTATAAACATATGTCTCTAACAAAAGGCTTCAAAACTTAATGTAATGCTCAGAGTTCACTTTTGTTCCTTTATCGATGATGCGAATCTCTGTTTTTGCCTCTAGAGGATGCACCGGCCGAAGCCATGAAGCCGCGGACAAAAACATCGCGTTTAACAAACTTCAACTTGGCATCACCTCCCCCACCCACTTCCCCTTCTGGTGTAGTATGCCACTCTCGCTTAAGTAAAACAGTTTCGTCAGATGTGACAAAATGTTTCCACTGATTACATTTCAATCTCAGATAAAGCCTCCAGGACCTGGCTATGGGCTTCTGAATTTGTGCCATGTTGAATTAGCACTTTTTTGTCGTTTTGCTTCGAAAACATTCTCAATAATGTTGTATGTTTATCTCTTGGGTACCACTTTCACTTTAGCGATCAATCGGTCAACCTTGCGTGTAATGTCCAGCGGAGCCGCCGTAGGCCGTTTCATGAACTTCGCCCTTGTAGTACCGCCAGAGGCCGAAATACGTTATAACCCAAGTTGAAAGCGAATGTTCCTTATGGAGCCCAAAGTAATGCTATAACCCATGGTTTTAAGTTTCATTTGAAGCTATGATCAGACCTCAAATCCCTAACACGACACCCTCTACTGTGTCGCAAGTTTTCTTACGTAATATTTTGAAAACCAAGTAAAGCCTGCATGTAAACTCAAGTTTAGAACACAGCTGATATGAACCTTACATTAGACCCGACCATCTCGTGCATATACCTGAAAGCGCACGATTTGCTTTTGTTAAAAAATAAGATAGGCATTGACAGTACAGTAAAATCTCGATTAATCGAATACTCAAATACGCACCATAATTGATTGTTAAGACAGGCGGCAGCCGAAATAAGGGTGAACGTCATGCAGAAAGCTCCTCTGTGAGCTTTCTGCACAATGTTCACCCTGCAATTAGCAGCCACCTGCTTAAAGGTTATCAAATCTTCATTACTTACCTTTCTAAGAATCGAGTATTTACCATGTTATGTAATATATGTCAGGGAAATACAGTTGAACTTCGATATCTCGAAATCGGATAACTCGAACTTCAGGATAACTCGAACTAAAAGTTCAGTCCATCCAAAAATTACAATACAGGGCATTTTCTAAAATATATCACTACACATATCTAGAAACACACGTGATAGCTTAATGTAGGTCTGAAGTAATGCTGAAAGCTCCTGCAGGAGCTTTCAGCATTACTTTAGACCTGTATTAAGCTGTAAACCTGAGATATTTGCCAGATTATAAATCGGATGAGTCGAACCTCTCTTATCTCGAACTAATTTGTATGGTCCCTTGAAGTTCGAGATATCGAAGTTCAACTGTACTATCGTTCATAACTCGGGGCTATACTAGTAACATATGCCTAAGTAAATTTAATAAATATCATAATTTTACTTCTATTGAATTAATCGTAACGGTTGCATGATTCCAATCGTTTTTGTACCAGCTACTTTTGACTCTTAGTTTTTTTTCTTCTCTCAGGTATTACAAGGGCATGCGCATATGCACGGGGAGACCAGTCAGAGACGAGTGCGACAACAAAGTTGGAGAACTTCTAGAGGACTATGTGTATTCCATAACCCCGTTGGTTTGCCACGATAACTACAAACCGCACAGCTCCACAACTGCATTCCCTACTGCTGTCCATTCAGTTATCACGTTTTCCATTCTTCTTTCACTATTTTTTGCGTGGGGGACGTGATCATGCCTTGATATATGTTTCGATGATTTCGTGTGATATAAAGTGATATTAATAATCAGGGTGACTATATTGCCTGCAATGCATTAGAAATTATGATTTCTGCAAGAAGTTACTAGATTAGTGGGTTTTGTAGACTGATGGTTTCTATAGTACGTGTAACATTTAGATACTGTGATGTTGTTTAGGACACGGATATATACGTGAATGAAAAATATGCTTATGAATAAAAGTCCAGAGGGCCAGATAAGAAGCGTAAACATTTTCAAGAATAACTTCTTTATTTCTCCACCAAACCCTATGTTGTTACCATTCTTTAGAATCGTCTCTTCGAGACGATTCTAAAGAATGGTTGCAACATAGAATTTGGTGGGGAAAATGATGCTTTTATTATTTGAGAATGCATCTTTACCTGTTGCTCTGTGTTACGGATAATGCAATATTCGCAGAAATGCAGACACTATATCACGTGGTATAATTATGTGCGTTAGTGAAAAATGCTCTTATGAATGAAACTATCAATAAAAGGAAACATAATTATAATCTTGTGGAACTCCATTCGGTAATGGAGATGTATTATAAACTTTACCTATGTTTCTATAAGGAGACTTTCATATATGTTTAAATAACAGAAGTCGCACGTATATTTAACCAATTGATGCCCAGTGTCCCTTAATAAGGACATATGCAATATATGTAGACGCTGATCAGTGGACTCCGGAAGGAGCCCTCTGACTAGGGTCTGCATAGTTTTGCTGAACCCATCGATGTCAATGACATACCAGCAAATATGTTTTCCTGTTTCCCCTCAACATGGAAATAGATGGGTTCCAAAACTCACTTTGAACGAGTTTATCAAGTTGGTTCAGGGGGGCGGGGGCGTGGCTTTCTGAATAACTGTCATATTATGTATATGAATATCATGGCTGGAAAACAGTAGATGGCTATAGGACGTTTGAAAAGGTTTCATGTGTAGATCGTTCTGAAACTACTCTGGATGTATTTAAAGTGTTTCACTTGATTCAGACGAAGCAATGGCAAATAAGCTGGACACAATTAGAGAACGTACCATTGATTTAACCAAAAGAGAAGGCTGTATAGGAATAATCGGTTTGATAGGCTTGCAAGTGCTTCCCTTGGACTTCATATGTGCAGTGAACAAATTTTGCGCAATATCACTGCCCTGGCGAATCTGTGACTACGTATGCAAAGAGCTTGGGCTCAGATGAGATGCTTAGTGACGACTAGTGTATAAGAATTATTCAAACTATGTGATACTATAAAACTTTAAAAACAAAAATATTAACAAAATGAAATGAAAAAAAAAACGGATTAAGTTAAGCAAACGGGCGTGTTTGTTTGCCACAGTTTGTTTGAGTGGAAATGTTAATTGCAATTAGCCCTTTACTTCATATAAATGCCCTTTTCACGCATTTGCAAACAGTGTAGACTCAGATCTTCAATATGAAACGTCTGATCAGGGTCTGCTCTGTTTACATTTAAAATTATAATGGTATCTGACTATTCAGTTTCTACCAAAACAGTCATGTGTACACATGCCATTATAATAATAAATATTGATGATGTTGGTATTTCTTACACGAATACTAAATGGGGAAATGGTTAAATATTTACGTGTAACATTTACCAAAAGTGCACCCGTAGTTGAAGGTATTGAACGTGCTGTATTTATTATGGCTTTACCCATTCTCTCCTACTGACGCCTTTTTGCTCCTGTGTAAAACCCATCTCTTAAAGCCATTGTGATAAATAGAACGTTTGCTCCTATGGAGCAAACGTTCTATTTATCACAATTGTTTCAAAACTACACAGTTCTAAAATTCTCCTTTTCTATATTAAATGCTTCTTTTCGGTAGATTAATTGAAAAAGGTTCGGTCTAAAACAAGTCTAGGGAGGAATGAGTTAACTGCAGTAAATACAAAACTAAGCGCCGCTACATGTACTTAGCCATTGGTATGCCTTGTGTCCAGATTAGACGGTTCCGGTAGGAGCTATCTGATTAGGCATTGCTCTGTTTGATTTTGGAATTATATTTTGTTTCTGCAGTTTCTTCAAACACGTCCTTGTTTGCATATGCCATTATAGAAATTAAATACATGGATATTCATGACGCCATTAATTGATGTTTAACCCTTTCACCGCCGTGCAGTCGCATAAATACACAACGCCAAAACGTGCAGGATCAGGATCCAAACTGTTGGACACTCTAAACATGTTTTTGAAAAGACTTTGGAATGGAAGACAACTCAACATTGAAACCTGCTAAAGAGTTTACAGGAGCTTTCAGCATTACTTTCGACCTTAATTATGCTGTGAACTTGAGAAATTGTTCAGTTTAGAAATCGGATGACTCGAGTCTCTGTTATCTAGTTGTAATTTCTATGGTGCCAAGAAGTTCGAGATGTCGAAGTTCAACTGTATATACGTTTTGCAGTGCACCTCTTAATCTTGAAAGGTTACTGCCTTGACACATCAAAAGGATACTCGTTTGTAATTACCGTCGTTGGCTTAACTGTGTATAATTATGTAAATTAGCGAAAACATAATTGCTTTTGACACTTTGATACTTGTTTGCGAGTGCCAGTTTTGGCAAAACTGTGTATAGAGACAAAGTGATCGCATTTAACACAGCAAAGGGATACTCGTTTGCTGGTGCCAGATTTGGCAAAACTGTATAGAGACAAAGTGATCGCTTTTGACACAGCAAAGGGATATTCGTTCGTAGGTGCCAGATTTGGCAAAACTGTGTATAGAGACAAAGTGATCGCTTTTGACACAGCAAAGGGATAGTCGTTCGCCAAGTGCCAGTGGAAAAAACAATGTGTATACAGACAATGTGATCGCTTTTGACACATCAACGGATACTCGTTCTTAAGTGCTAGTTTTTGCTTAACTGTGTGCAGAGAAAAAGCTATCGCTTTTAACAAGGCAAAGGATATGCTTTTGTAAATGTCCGTTTTGACTTAACTGTTACTACAGTAAAAGGATACTCGTTTGTAAATACATTGTTTGACTTAACTGTCGCCTTCAACAAGACAAAGGGCGTGCGTTTTTAAGTATCCGTTTTGACTTAACTATTACTAGAGTAATACGGGCATAGATTGTTGACACGACCGTAATGTATGCCTTTCAAAAACACACACTTTAAACATCTACTCCATAAATAGTCTTTCTACGCCTTTACAAACAGAGTAGACCCAAATAAGACGGCTCCTATAGGAGCCGTCTGATCAGTGTCTGCTCTGTTTGCTTATGATATAATGTATATACGATTATACAGTTTCTGCTATTGCAAGACTGGCTGTAGCTTAATAAAGTCAAAACCAATACGGAAAGCTCCTATATGAGCTTTCTGCATTATTTTTACTCCGCATTAAGCAACCACTTGCTCTTTAAGACTTCTATGTTCAATAAATGAATGGCCGCTTAAGACAGGCTCTACTGTAGTTGGACGCTATTAACGGACATTTGTGATAAACGACATACAGTGGCTTTATACGATTACTTGGACAACGCTTACCGACGTATAATTAACCCTTTACTCCATGAATATTTATGTATTGATAATGACATCATGACTATCTACTGACTGAAATTTAAGATTGACACTATGAACAATGACATTTTCATCAGGACAGAAACTGTAGAATCAGATCTAAATCACTTCATAATCAAATAGAGCAGACCCTAATCAGACGGCTCATACAGGAGCCGCCTTATCTGGGTCTACTATGTTTGCAAAGGCATGGAAAGGCGTAAGTATTGCGTAAAGGACATATTTGTACTAGTACCTATTCTGTGAAATGCAAGTGAACTGATGTATGTCTTACTAAATATCGCACGATCAAAGTACTGTAGGTCCTAATACATGACAATTGCTACTACTCGAATAGCCAGCATTCTGTCGCTCATTCTGGAGTGCAGCAATTAAGCCTACGGTAAACCCTGTCTTAACCCATTTGTGCCCACGATCCCATATATGGCACATATGCAAACAGTGTAGAATCTGATCAGACGTCGCATAATGCGGCGTCTGATCAGAGTCTACACTGTTTGCTGATAGGAATTTCAATATAAAACAAAACGAAATTGAAAATTTAGGCCAGGCATCCCTTAGATAAAAAAATGAACTTATCCAATATATAAACATTGAATAATCCACTGGGCGCAAATGGGTTAAGCGACGAGACATGTTCTACTGTAACTTCGTTCGACACTCTAACCTGCGACTCTCACAACTTCCAGTTGCGATTGTCACATGTTAGAACTAACGATAGGTTCAAGGGTAATTTCTGTAGAAATATAAATGCCTGATGTTTTATTCCATGTTCTGTTTTATTGCTTCACGTTCTGCAGAGTGTAATAAGTTCTTATTGTATAACATAAAACAGCCGCCAACATCGTACTACATGATGTTGACAGAGCACATGCTATATAATGCATAATGACATCATGCATTATATAGTGTGTGTTCTGTCAACTAAAGTGAATAGTATAACAGTATTACAAATTAAGTCGTAATTTCTGTAAAAAAGACGGATGCCTTGTGTTTTATTTCATGTTCTGTTTTATTGCTTCATGTTCTGCAGCGTGTAAGAAGTTCTTATTGCATAACATAAAACAGCCGCTAACATCGTAATACATCATGCATTACATAGTGTGTGTTCTGCCAACTAAAGTGAATAGTATAACAGGATAACAAATTAAGCCAATGGCCCATTCCATGACTTAATGTTCATGTTAGATGTTTTAGCAAGCTTGCAACTATTTAACCATTAACTTGATACATTGTATCCCCGATTTTTGTCGCATTTGCAAACGACTTGGATCCAGATGAAACACCGAGTAACTTGGCGACTCATTAGGATCAAAGCTGTTTGACACTTGGTAATTGGTTTCTCAAAAGCAACGAGCCTTGGTCTTTCTCAAAAGCTTAACCCATTCCCTCATATTGACGACTTTTGACGACTTTATAAAAGTCACTTTGTGAAACAATTGTGATAAATAGAGCATTTGCTCCTTTAGGAGCAAATGCTCTATTTATCACAATGGTTTCAGACTATAAAATTCTCAAAATTTCATTTTCTCTAGTTAATGCTCATTTCCGGTAGATTAATTCAAAGAGGTTGTATCTAAAATAGCATATGAGGGAACGGGTTAATCCAGCGGGAACTACAGTAAAACCGCTCTAAACCGGATTGTTAATAGTGAAGAATTTACTGTTAGACAATTGGCTGCTTATGCAGGGTGATGTCATGCAGAAAGCTCCTATAGGAGCTTTCTGCATGACTTTCACCATGCTTTAAGCTGCCACCTGTCTCCAAGAATACTTTTTATACTAAATTGAAAGTCCGGTTTAGAGAGGTTTTATTGTAGTCAAAATTAAACATATCCAAATTTGGGCAGAGTATTTTTTTCACAGTGGTATAAAGGTTAAAACTGAAGCAACTATGAGCTGACAAATGTGAAAAAGAAGGACTTATGTTATTTCTTCAGCTAACGAGCTCTGGCCGATAAAAACCCAGTTTGGATTCAAATCTATAATCTAGCTACAAAACGTCATGTTTGGACTCAACCAGATGAGTACAAAGTTCGTTTAGCCTTCATTATGCAGAACTGCAGGCTGAACAGTTGTCATGTGTGAAATACTAGATGTGTCATGGTCTCACATATGTGTACAAAAACGTAATTCAGACTGTTTGTTACCTAAGTATTAACCTTTACTCCATATTCAAGGAGGAAGTAATGACATCATGAATATTAATTAGCTGATTTTTATAATGACATGAAATCAACATTTGTTTGGCCAAGACAAAAACTGTAGAATCAGATGTATATTATTTCAAAAGCAGACAGAGCAGTCTCCTACAGGAGCCGTCTGATCAGGGTCTACTCTGTTCCTAAAAACGTAGAAAAGCGTATCTATGGAGTAGATGGTTTATTTATTAACCCATTCCTTCATAGGCTATTTTAGATCCAACCTTTTTGAAAAAGTCTACCGAAAAGGAGCATAAAGGAAACTTTCAGACTTTTGCAACAATGTCGTCTACTTTGAGTTTCAGAATGGACTTTTCTTCAGTTTCTTATCTAAAATGTAAATGTAAAATGTAGATGGTGTGTCAAACAGTTTGGATACTGATGAGACGCCGAGTTACTCGGTATCTCATCTGGATCCAAACGGTTTGCAAAGTTTATTACAGAGTCGGCCATAGCAACAAGCCCCGTGAGTCGCTTACCAGCGAGCGTTAACTCATTCTCTCCTAGGCTATTTTAAGACCCAACCTCTTTGAATAAATCTACCAAAAAGGAGCATTAACAATAGAAAAGGAGAGTTTTAGAATTGTGTAGTCTTGAAACCATTGTAATAAATAGAGCATTTGCTCCTATGGAGCAAATGCTCTATTTATCACAATGGTTTCAAAATGTGCATTTTTATAGAGGCGCAAAAATGCGTCACTAGGGGGTAATGTGTTAATTAATGTTTGACTGTATTACTACTGCACTTGATGGTAACATACACAATGATAATAAATAATTGAAAGTAAATGCTTGTAACTTGAATATCTTCTTCCAAATCATTTTACCTTATTAACTAGAAATTCCTAAAATCTGAGGATACTTTAAAAATCAACCAACTCCAAACAATACCCCTAACTTATCTGAAACGGTCAGTACTTCGTTACGTTATAGATCCATTTGCTCTCAGTGTATGCCGAATTCTAGTTGGAATACTGTTATAAAATCATTGTATATAGACCTGACTGTAACGTTCCGATATGTCGAGAATATTTCTGATAGTCTTCCTTGGTTTTGATTCGCACTGCACGTTTACACAGATTTACTTTTAAGGATTCCCATACAGTTTTAACTATATTCAAGTCTGGGCTTTAGTTACTCGGCGTCTCATCTGGATCCAAACTGTTTGCATAGGTAATCACAGATCCGGCATTGGCAGCGAAAGGGTTAATTAAGCGAAGAAGTGTGCCTATCCCAACGACAGCTCGTTGTTATATATCTTAAACGTCAAACCTTATTTACGGAGTTCCCTCGCTCAAGAAAACTCCTTATGAATTTCGAATTGGTATCTATCGTTCGATGTTTACCAAACAGTGAACTACTGTGAGAACCTTGACCGTCCGCATGCACATTTAGAATAGTGTTTTGCTTCTCTTGTGTGAACTCTATCCGTTTCGTGGTTGACAGTTTGTGACGCAGACTATGTAAACAAAACCAACTTTATTGTTTTCAAACCAAGAAGAGTTTTTTCGGTGAACCATGAAATGGACTTTGTCAAAATTTCAGCTACCGTGGTGAACAAACCACGACGTTAGTTAATATTTCTATTGCGGCCAATTGCGATATCGGTAAGATCTTCGTCCTTTTTGGGGAAATACTTATGAACCACGGCTGAAGATACTCGTCTGGAGCTTAACCCTTTCCCTCGTATAACATGTTTTCACGCATTTGCAAACAGAGTAGACCCAGTTCAGACGGCTCCTCTAGGAGCCGTCTGATCAGGGTCAGCTCTGTTTGTTGATGGAATTTAAAAGATCTGGTTATTTACTTTCTAAAATGACTAAAAAGTTCCACCTTCCATATTACTTATAACTACTTTATTCATGAATATTCAATAGGTATTTAAGTTTGAAATAAACATAGAACAGGGAAAGGGTTAACACACATGAGCAATGTGCACTCTCTGGCTAAGTTATTGTGATTAGAGGAGATGATTATGTACGACATTGTAATGCCACTGTCAGATTTATAATAACAACGGGAGAGGTATAATGACACTAACATATGTATAATGGCACTGGACGCGGTATAATAACAACGGGAGAGGTATAATGACACTAACAGATGCATAATGACACTGGACGTGGTATAATGACATCGGTAGAGGCATAATTCCACTGACAGGGGTATATTGACTCCGTCAGATGTGTAATGACACTGGAAGAGGAATAATGACAGATAACATTCTAAAGAGTTGTCACAACATAAGGCTTGGTGGAGAATGGTGATTTTAGTATTTGAGTACGCACCTCTATCTGTTGCTGTGCATGAATTTCAATAACTTCAAGAGAATAAAGTTTTCTTATTATCCCTTTATCCATAAGTGAATCGGTTATGAAAATAACATACACGTATCGATCTTAACCCTTCGCTTGCTGAATTTTAAAATACATTTCTCCTTCTTTACCCATGCCCTGTTGTATAATTACATATATCTTCACTGTGTACAAGTATTTCGCTGTGCAATCACTGCTGTGGAGTGCACTGGTTGCACAATCAACTTGTAAATAGTGCAGACCCAGATGAGACAGCTCCTGAAGGAGCTGTCTCATCTGGGTCTTCACTATTTACAGGTACGTATATTGACGCGAATAGCGAGCGAAGGGTTAACGAATACAAATACAGTGGAACTTCGATATCTCGAACTCGGATAATTCGAACTACAATTTAACTCGAACTACAAAGTTGATCTTTCCGACATTAACAATACAGAACTGCACTAAACGTATCACTAAGCATATCTAGAAATACATATGATAACTTAATGCGGGTCTAAAGTAATGCTGAAAACTCATATGGGAGATTTCAGCATTACTTTAGTCCCGTATTAAGTGATTTGTATGGTCCCTTGAAGTTCGAGATATCGAGGTTCAATTGCATGGTAAAATGTAATTGTGCGTTTAAAGCAGGCTGTGTGTGAAATATTGGATCAATTCCAATTTGCATAAAATTCCTTCCAATATGATGAAATATATACTTTCTTCATAAAACAAATTCAGCCGAACAATTTTAGACAAGGCCATTTACGGATTCTCGTCAATTTGTCATCCAAACTTTAATAAATTCAGAACAGTGACGCACACTTATTTACGCCATTATACGCAGTGCATCCATCCACATTCCTACTGAATATTCATATAAGAAATAATGACACTATGCATACTAATTACACTAGTATTAAAAAGGTATAGGAACATAATTGTTTTTATCCGCAGCAGAAACTGTAGAATCAGAGTTCATAAGTTAAACAGAACAAACATTGATCCTACATCTCCTACAGAAAATGTGTTACGGTGTTACCCATTCCCTCACAATGACGCCTTTTGACGCCTCTGTAAAATTCCCTTTTTGAAACCATTGTGATAAATAGAGCATTTGCTCCATAGGAGCAAATGCTCTATTTATCACAATGGTTTCAAAACTAAACAATTAAAAAATGACATTTTTATCTAGTAAATGGCCCTTTTCAGTAGATTCTGTCAAGGGGGTGGGTCTAAAATTAGCCAATGAGGTAATGGGTTAAGATGTTTATCCTGTAGATAAAGAATTATGATAAGGCGAGATACTTTTCAATTATAAAAATACCAGTTGTGATTCGGTTTTGTGAATGACAGATTGTAGAGGTAAAGAATTTCTAAAACATTGACATTGAGAAAGGCCGACAAAACGTGAACCGAACAGAGGAGATGATTTATCAGAGATTTGTATAGCTCATGTCGTCATAGCATACAAGCAACGTGTCAAAACATTTTGACAGAAGAAACCGGAAAGCAAACTAATTTATCACAAAATACGTGGCTAGAGAAAGGAATATATACGCAAATCATATTGTTGATCGATATTCACAGAACGATTTTGTATTTTCCAATTTAGAAAGACTTACGCATGTTTAAAGCTTAACCGAAATATTATTTAAATGTCCATTTCTCATAACCATTGCACGCTGTCAAAGATGTCAATTTGCGCAGGGCAATTATAAAATCATTAATTATCAACACAACTCTTCTAAACTGGAATTCTAGCAGAGAAGAAATTAGATAAGTTTAGGTAGGTGTCTGCTTAATACAGGGTGACAGTCATATAGAAAGCTCCTAGATGAGCTTTCTGCGTGTCTTTCGCCCTGCATTAAGTTGCCTCCTTCCTCCAAGACCGATATTTATACTAAAGTGAACGTTCGGTTTAGAGCGGTTTAACTGTATAATTTCTTTTGTTAGAACTGAGGTCGACAGTAGAACCTGTCTTTAGCGGCCACTCATTTATTGAACATAGGAGTGTCATAATTGCTGTAGTTGCTTAATACAGTACAACAGTATAATGCAGAACGCACATTAACCTTAAGCCTGCTGTGCAAATTATTTTTACAGAATTTTTCACTAACCACATTTTCAAAATCAAAGCTATAATAGGTTTGTCTATTAAAATGCAATCAGCGTGTTTGACAGTTCGGATCCTGATGAGACGCCGAGTTACTCGGCATCTCATCTAGATCCAAACTGTTTGCATTGGTATTTACTCATCCGCCCATAGCAGGCTGAAGGTTAAGCTACCACTGTTTGCAGACCAATAATGATACCTCTTTTTGATGGCCGCTTTAGACAAGTTCTATACTTGACGCTTTTCAGTAGATTTATACAAAGAGTTTAGGTCTGAAAATAGCCTTTGAGGTGCACATAAGGGTATTGTTTTCTTAACCCTTTCCCATTGCCACTATATCTAAAAAGACTACAGTTTATTTATACCACCTGCTGTTTAAGACTCCTATGTTAAATAAATGAATGGCCGCTTAGAACAGGTTCTATTGTATTTCAAGCAGACTGTGCTTGATCTAGTATGATCTTGTATATTTACCGTTAAATGTTACAGTTGTTTTATATTGCACTATACATTTAACCATTTCCCTTATGTAAGCGCATTTTTGCGCATATGCAAACAGATTAGACCCAGATCAGACGGCTCCTATAGGAGCCGTCTGATCAGGGTCTGCTCTTTTTTCTTATGGTGTAATATAGATTATTAAAAATTATAAAAAATGTAATTATAAAAAATAATCGTATTAATATTCATTATTTCTTACATGAATATGCAGCAGGGAAGAGGTTTGTTGGTGTTATGTTAGTACTCGTTATATACGAAATAAAAAAATAATAATAATAAATAAATATTGTGATCGAAGTATATATATATTAAACTAGCCTAAAACTATCTAAATGAATCTTAAACCACTCCGAAAAACAAGAAAAACACGACCCGGAAAATTTTTCCTTTCGGGTCTATATATGTATTGAAAGGTACCTAACTACGTCAGATCAGCGGCGGAAAATACAACAGTCATGTTTTTCAAAGTCTTACAGCAAAGTCAATTCAACAACACCGATTTCAATCATTTTGGTATTGACCTGTTCCAAATTCCATATGCTAAGCGACACAGTTAGTGCTTTCCTTAAATATTGCTCCGTCTTGTCGCTGCAAGACCGCGAATTTGAAAATACGCTAGAGCGAAACGATGTGACTCCCGCCAGGATGCATAGAAGTATATAGGGGGATCTGTATTCGTTAAACTTTTCAACAAAAACGCGAATTATGCTGAAACACATTCGAAAACATTCAACCAGTTTTCTTTCTCCAACTTTCGTTTTGAACTTTTGAACGGAGGTGGCCATTTCGCTGTTGCCCGGAAGTAGTAAAGGAAAGTTGGAGAAAGAATACTGGCGCCTCGTAGCAGACTGGAAATAGTAAGCGCCGTTTTAGTTGCCGTGATTTTTCGATAGTGTTTCACCATAATTCGCGTTTTTGTTGAAAAAATTAACGAATACAGATCCCCCTATATACGTCTATGCATCCTGGCGGGAGTCACATCATTTCGCTCTAGATAGCGTTTTATTTTCAAATTCGAGGTCTTGCAGCGACAAGATATATCTATATTCTTATTAATATAATCTTATTAATACTTATGACGTCATTATTTCCTACATGAATATTCATCAGGGAAAGGATTAAATTCAAGGTCGGTCTATAGCAGCTTAATGCAGGGCGCGATACCTATATAAACCGAGTTGTATGAAATACACTTCTCGCGCACCACGTGCAGTGTGTAGATATTTACAAATTCACTGTGAAATAATACATTAATCTCATAAATAGAATTCGAAATTTTCAGTAGCCTGAATTCTAATTCTAACACACCTCGCGCACACATCTACATAAACAAAGAAGGGACGTATCTATGTTTGAATTCTCCATAAAACACCGCACGCGCTGTACATAACGGCTTAACGTGACGTAATTATGGCTTCGAAATTTCGTACGACAAGAAACGTAGTGTCGTTGTGGCGGTGCAAAATTGAAATTATAGTTAAATTGAAGTGTTATAATCGAAATAATAAATTTATACCAGTGTTTTATCGTGCAATCGAACACGGGTAGTCGTTAAGATGCGTAGTAATTAAATCACGAGGCCTTTCGGCCTCGTGAATTAATTACTACGCATCTCAACGACTACCCTTGTTCGATTGCACGATAAAACACCGGTATGAATTTATTATTTCTTAAATAAACGCTGTAATGTAAAACGTGAAAATTGCAGACTCGGTTTTAATGAGTCTGCTCATAAGCGGTA
The DNA here is from genome assembly GCA_963576725.1 of Azorinus chamasolen. Classification (NCBI taxonomy): domain Eukaryota; kingdom Metazoa; phylum Mollusca; class Bivalvia; order Cardiida; family Solecurtidae; genus Azorinus; species Azorinus chamasolen. The sequence continues at coordinate 48,785,019 of OY755244.1, forward strand.
TTCAATTTTCAAAACTAATAATATCGAAACTATTTGACTGAAATAACCTTATTTCCTTGAATTGCTTAAAGGTGAAGTCCCTACATTCGACGCGGTTCAAAAATATCTAAAATAAACAAAACTCATGTGTTTATAGATTGCTGAAAAGTAGTATATCGTAAGAAAACCGATCAAATAAACGTTGAAAATGACAAAAGATCCATGTGTTTGATATCGACGATCCCGATTTTATTCCCCAATATTTCAATTTTAATCGGGTTGGGTTTTAGTTTCGTGTATGTTCGCGCTAAACGCTTCTCTCCGACCACTTTCGAGAAAAACTGTTACGTAAATAATGGAGGGATCGGGTGATCATCGACAAAACGCGGACAATTTGAACGGAAAAGGCCGATGATACTTTGTTGTAGAACAAAAATTATAAGTATTGATGAGGTTGGTTTATTTGTATCACAGGGGCATTTTTCGATATATAAGTTCAAATTGACAATCTTCATAATAATTATTAAGCATAACGCATGCCACATTTTATGATATTATTGAAAATATGCGTTCGTTGTAGCGACTTCCTCTTTAAGACACAAATATTTCACATTATTGACAGAAACGAAAAATCCGGTTGTCCACCATAATCTTCGCGTGAGGTAAAGTGTGAAGCATTTTCAAAATTTGTTATGTGTATGTTTATACATTATGTATAAAGTTTAGCAAAAATAAATCGGCTAGACGGTGAATCATATTAGGATTAATGTATTGGAATGAATTAGCTAAATGGACACCCAGACATAGCTGTATGTGGGGCTATATACGGTGAAAAACACCCAGAAACACATTATCTAATAAAGCCCGATGAATACATTCCCTCGTAACAAAATGCTATTAATCATTTCCCTGTTCTAATTCTAGTCCAATTTTCAATATTTACTGAATTATTCATGGACAAAATAGTTATAATGAAATATGAAAGATGGGAACATTGTAGCCATTTTAAAAACTAAAGAAACATATATATCAAATTCCATAAGCAAACAGAGCAGACCTAGATCAGACGGCTCCGATAGTCAAAAATATTTGAGTCAAAAATCGAAAAAATCATTTTATAGGCAAGGAAATATTAAAATACACCAAATAAAGAGTAGTTGTTGCTAGAGTTAATGTTTTACGTAGACTAAACAGTAAGTAGCAGTCTGAAAGTTGGTTACTGTTCAGTCATGTATTTCTGTCGGTTTCTTAGGTTTAGGGTAAATTTATCTGCATTTTTAAAAACGTCCAAAATAAAACAAAATAAAACTTGAAAATGTATACAATATATTTTTACATCCCTCATTATGCTCGATGTTAAAGAAAGAACTTGTGTGTAATCAGCGCGAAATCAATAAATAATTGATAACGAACGTGTAACAAAGGACCTACTCGGTGGAAGCGCCAATTGGACAGGGGCAGATAACCGACAAAAGACATGAATACATGTACAATAAAACCCATCTAATGCGACCACCAAAAAGAGGCATAATTTTTGGTGCTAGAGGCAAGTGGCAGCTTAAAGTAGGATGAAAGTCATGCAGAAAGCTCCTATAGGAGCTTCCTGAATTGCCTTCGTCCTACATTAAGCAGCCACATGTTTATAAAGACAGCTATGTTTGATTATCCATTAAGTGGTCGCTTAGAGGGGTTCAACTTTATATATAAACTGTTTGAAAATTGACTGTAAGAATTAGTTTAATGATATGAATTTGCGTACAGCATTTGGTGTTGATTGATTTGTACGAACAATTGAGACAGAGTATAAATTTAAGTAGTCAACTACTTTTGTATACACCCATATTAATTCATTCAGTGGTCGCTCTAGAGGGAATCTACTGAAAATAGCAATGTTTTGGAAAAAACATTTCGTGACAAAATAGTACGAAAAGGAAATCATTATACACTAATCATCCGTGTATGCCCGCAAGAAACTCTGTCGCGAAATTTCATTAGCTCTAATATAGAGTTGGGAGGTTTCTTTCCAAAAATCACGCGACGAACTTAACTTGTAGGTATTATTTGAAAATGATATCGAGTATCTAGCGAGTTCAGACAATATCTTATTAAATTGTGCAGTAGAATCGGTCTTGAGGCGTCATTCATTTATTGAACATATGAGTGACAAAAACAGGTGGTTGATTAATTTAGGGCAAAAGTTTTGCAGAAAACTCCTATAGGAGCTTTCTGCATTACACTTGACGTGCATTAACCCATTTGCTCCCACGATCCTATATATGGGACGTAGGCAAACAGTGTAGACTCTGATCAGACGCCACATTAGCGGCGTCTGATCAGAGTCTATACTGTTTGCTGATAGGATATTCAATACAAAAAAAATGAACATTTAGACAAGACATCCCTTAGATAAAAGAAAGGCTAATCCAATATATAAGCATGGAAGAATCCACTGGGAGCAAATGGGTTAAACTACCACCTGCCCTACATACCAATAATCAGACCTCATTTTGATTGGCGCTTAGGGTAGGTCCTACTGTACATTACAATCAGCTTGAATCCAAATGAGAATTCGGCTAACGTTTTGACACGTCGATGGCATTTTAGTACATTTATGAATTGTATTTTTATTTTCATTATGAAGTGGACGAAACGTTTACAAGCCATATTTGTCAAATATGCTACACATTGACAAATATGAGAATATGCGGATGAATTCAATACAATGTATATATGTCTATGTTTTTAACTCACTTTTGTCGGGATACACAGATTGCGAGAGTTCCTGAAAAAAATGAACCTTCAGATCAGGGTCTGTTCTTTTTGCTTATGGAACAATACAGAACTGGTTCTATAATCTTTGTCATGGCAAGCAATTTCAATGTGCCATTTTAAAACTTTATCTCCTTGATACAGTGCTCCCTCTCTACAACGACACCCTTTGGGATACGAAGATTGTATGTGTTGTTCAGAGGGAGTTGTTTTAGGGAGGGAAAATCAAACATAATTAGCTTGTTTACAGATTCCCAGATAAGGTGTATTTCGAGAACTAAAACCGTTATGCCTCTATCAAACCCTATGTTGTGACCACTCCTTAGAATCGTCACAAAGTGACGATTCTAAAGAGTGGTCACAACATAGGGTTTGATGGAGGCATAAAGAAAATATGATGGAAAACTGTTGTTTCTGGGGCCTTGTTGTTTGGGAAACAGTGACATGCGTTGTTGTAAGGAGGGACTCGTTATTGAGAGGGCCGTTGTAGGAAAGGAGCACTGTACAGAAAAAAACCCTCTAAATGTAGTATAAAGATCGACCCTGGAGACAGGTAGTAATTTAATGGAGGCTGAAAGTCATACAGAAAGCTCTGCATTAAGCCACCAGCCTAGAAGTTTCTAAATTATTCTTTACTAGAATTCCGGTTTAGAGAGGTTTTACTGTATTCATTGAATAATTAATTCTTACATGAAAAGAAATTCAACGAAATTTGAAATTTTCCTTTAAACTATTGAAAATGCCTCTCTGTTAGGTCAAATGTAAAATTACAAAAACAAAACATTTCGCCTCCACTAACAACATTTATCTTAACTCTTTCTCTCATATTAACCCTTCGATTGCTGTTCGCGTCAATATACCTACCTGTAAATAGTGAAGACCCAGATGAGACAGCTCCTGCAGGAGCTGTCTCATCAGGGTCTGCACTACATGTATTTACAAATTGATTGTGCAACCAGTGCACTCCACAGCAGTGATTGCACAGCAAAACACTTGTACACAGTGAAGATATATGTAATTATACAACAGGGCATGGGTAAAGAAGAAGAAATGTATTTTAAAATTCAGCAAGCGAAGGGTTAACGCATTTTCACGCCTTTATAAGCAGAGAAAACCCAGATCAGACGGCTCCGGTAGGAGTCTGTTCAGGGTATACTCAGTTTTCCTTATTGTATAATATAGATCTTATTCTACAGTTTCAGTCGGAGCCAAAATGTCATGTGTTCATATGCCATCATAAAACATCTAATTTAATTAGTATTCATGGTGCCATGATTTCTTACATGAATATTCATGGAGTAAAGATTAGCGTGTATGGTATCTACTTAACTTCTAATCTGCTGTAATTGAAATTCTGAGAAACTACAGAGCGAGGATCAAACTGGATTCTCATCAAGATCAAAGGTTATAAAACTTCTGAGTCTGAGATCATTCTCAAATATCTGATTGGTCAGATTCTGTGAAAGCTCAGAATCTGACCAATCAGATGCTTGAAAATGATCTCAGACTCAAGCAAAATGTTTTATAACCTGGAGGCCTGGGTCCATGCTTATAAAGCTTTTAGTTGAGTCTGAGTTTCGTTCTCAAGCTTTTGATTGGTCAGATTTGAGTTCTCAAGCTTTTGATTGGTCAGATTTGAGCCAGAGGCTCAAATCTGACCAATCAAAACCTTGAGAACGTACTCAGACTCAACTAAAAGTTTTATAAGCAGGGACCCTTATCGCACTTTGCAAGATATGGGTTAACCAGTTGAATGCTGGGATAAACATGCAGTGGCATTTGCAAACATCACAGACCCAGATGAGAGTGTCCGATAGGAACCCTCTCCTCTGGGTCTGCACTGTTATTCATACCACATCCTCTAGCACATCTAAGCCTTTCATACTGAGCGGACACTGTTGTTAAGCACAGATGATTTATTCCCCACTGAAAGTTCAGCAAACAAAAATATGCGTAAAAAATGACACCTTGCTCTTTCCATTTTGGTGCACTCGGATTTTATATTCATATGTCTTGTTGTGGTAAAAGCAAAATGACATTGCAGATGATATAAGAGATTTGGTTTTGAATGCATGGTGACTTAGTTTAGTTAGATACTTTCCTTCCAGACTTTGGTGGATTTGCATTATTTATTCAATGCGGAGAGACCATGAAGAAAAAGCAACGGAAACCAGTTGGCAAAATACATTTGGAAATTGTACTCAAGGGAGATAACTGAAGATGGTTGAAACAGTTTGGGGCTTTTAGAAACGCTTAGTTTTTCGTTTCTAAAACCCTGATTTTTTGACTTTGGAAAACCAAGCTAAATTATTAATTCAGATAACTACTACTCATTTACATTTTATGTATGAAAACGAAAATATATTAAATTGTTAGTTATTATTTAAATCAAGATTGGTCCCAGTTACATAACACAGTGAAAAACGTCATGAAACTATTAAATTCTTGATTCACATTAGAACACAAACAGTACGAATAATGAGATTCAATATATAAATGAGAATAATTTTGATATTAAATTGTTTATTCCTTCTTGGAATACGAATGAAATGAGGTGCGTTCGGCTATATATACAGTTGAACTTCGATAACTCGAATTTCAAGGGACCATACATACTAGTTCGAGATAACAGAAGTTCGAGTTTTCCGTTTTCTAAAATGACACAAGGCCACAACTTAACACAGATCTAAGGTAATGCTGAAAGCTCCTGTAGGAGTTTTCAGCATTACTTTAGACCTGTATTAAGCTGTGACATGTGTTTCTAGATATCTGTAGCGATACATTTTAGTTATTAATTCTGTTTTGTAAGTTTTGGAAGGTCTGATCTTTTTGTTCGAGTTATCCCAAAGTTTGAGTTATCCGAGTTCGAGATATCGAAGTTCAACTGTATGTACATTAGAAACTATCTTAAGCAGCCATTCATTTATTGAACATAGAAGTCTTAAACGCAGGTGCTTGCTTTATGCAGGGCAAACGTAATGCAGAACGCTCCTATAGAAGCTTTCTGCATTACTTTTCACCTGCATGAAGTTGCCACCTGCCTCACAGACACATGATTAGACCTCTTTTTAATGACCGCTTAAGACAGGCTCTACTGTATCAAGTCTAACTCATCTGTTTCCATCCTAAACATCTATGACACGTTGCTTGGCATTTTATCATAACGAACTATCATGTCTCCCTGAAAGGATATTTAGCTATTCATCTCGAAGAAAGAAAACTAAGCTGACATTATCATGCAATGGTAAATGTAATATCTATTTATTTCAAGGATTATTTGAAACTAAAGCTCTGTGTTGCCTTTAAATCATATTGTAATCATAACTGCTTAAGGTTTCGGTCTTTCTGAAACACTTGAATGTGGGAAAGGAATGTAACTTCTCGCTTCTCAGACGTGCTAGATAAGCTAAGTTACTAAAGATAGCAGTACTAGAAATCCTTTTCTCGCTTTTCAGACGTGCTAGATAAGCTAATTTACCAAAGATAGTAGTACTAGAAATCCTTTTCTCGCTTCTCAGTCGTGCTAGATAAACTGAGTTACTAAAATAGCCGTACTAGAAATCCTTATCTGGAACACCACGTGACTAGTGTATTCATACGCGCGATTGGGTAAAATCAATACAATTGAAGGAATTCTTACAGAATTATACCAACATTTCTATAGGCAAGAACCTTATGAATTGAAATTATTATAAGTAATTAGCACGAATATGAAATTCTATTTATCATATAAGCACTTTAAAAGCCTATTTAATTAACCGAAGCCACTCAGTCATTTATAGTTTACGCCAAAACGTAATGTGTGGTTGTCATAACAAATGACGTCATTTTGGTGTCACGCCTAAAGTTATGCTGCAGTCTGTTGCTATTTAAGAAATGAATGACGTGCTCCCGGTGTTCATTAGGTTATGCAACGCATAGCTTTGCGAGCAAAGTTAGTGAAGCCAAGCCAATTTACTCACCCGCCATGCTTGATCGAAAGCGGGTCACAACGTTGGATTTTATTCTCGTATTTTTCTTTGTTAACGGTAAGGACATTGACTTATTTATGCTTCACTCATTTAAGAAATGAATGACGTGCTTCCGGTGTTCATGAGGTTATGCAACGTATAGCTTTACGAGCAAAGTTAGTGAAGCCCAAAGGGCTTCACGTGAATCTTTGCTCGTAAAGCTATGCGTTGCATAACCTCATGAACACCGGGAGCACGTCATTTATTTCTTATATTTATATTCCATTGTATTTCTTATATTTCAACGGATTTTCTTTTAAATATTATATACCGGTCACGTGATAGCCGCTATCGAGGTCGTTGCCAGGTTCGTTTCTAACGTAGTAGGATTGTTGGAGATAACGCTCCTTACGTCACGTGTACATAACACGGAAGTGACGTTACGTCGCTTGGGAACAGACGTTGATTAATAGAGTTTGAATGTAGTACGCAAAGAGAGAATTGAGAGAAATAAATTGTGAAAGAAGAAGACGTGTCAATCATCTATTCCCGTCCCATATAGACAAGGATCTCTATATATGGTATGAAAAATAGTCCCAAACACATATTATGAATATAGAATGAATACAAGATTTTAATCAGTAAATTGTCCAGCGGAATTCTGGGAAAAGGAGAACCGACTCAAACCGGTATTGAAATGAACGTTCATGGGAAAATGCAACTTTCGTTTTAGAATAAGGTTATATAAGGACGTTGCAGGGCGAATGTAAATATTAGATATTGAAGTCGTTTTACGCAATGTGAAGTAGTACTTCACAAAATTCGTTAATTTGCTTGGTTTTCGAGCGTATTTCAGCGAGAAAAACAATCAAGCATGGGTTTTGTGAAAGCCGGGGTGTGTGTGTGTGTGGGGGGGGGGGGGGGGGGGTCTATACCCTCGGTTGGTCTGTTCCTATCGGGAACTCGCTAAAGCTCGTTTCCGACTGGAACAGACCAACCTCGGGTATAGAAACCCCGTCTTTAACAAAATCCATGCTTGATTCTATTAATCTGGAACACCCCTTGTCTAGTGTATTCATACGCGCGATTAGGGGAAATTAACAAAAGGAAAGTAACTCTTACATAATTATACCAACATTTCTATAGCTAACAACCTTAAAAATTAAAATTGATATAAGTAATTAGCACGAACATGAAATTCTATTTATCATATAAACACTTTAAAAGCCTATTTAATTAACCGAAGACGTTGTTTTGTAAACACTCAGTCATTTATATTTTACGCCAAAACGTAATGTTTGTGGTTGTCATAACAAATGACATCATTTGGTGTCACGCTTTTATGCTGCAGTTTGTTGCTATTAGATATGGACATCGTTTTACGCAATGTAAGGTAGTACTTCACAAAATCCGTTAATTTGCTTGGTTTAGGGCGTATTTCAGCGAGAAAAATAATCAACCATGGGATTTGTTTAAAGACGGGGGTTTCTATACTACAGCTTGGTCTGTTCCAGTCGGAAACGATCTTTAACCCATGCTTGATTCTATTAATCTCTTTCTAACAGTGTACGTGTAGACCAAGACCAGACGGCTATTAGATGAGATGACCCATCTGTCCAGAGTCTGTACTGTTTGTCATGAAAAAGTAGATTTAACCCTTTCCCTTATGTAAGCGCATTTTGACGCATCTGCAAACAAAGTAGACCCAGATCAATGGCTCCTATAGGAGCCGTCTGATCAGGGTCTGCTCTGTTTGCTTATGGCGTAATATCTATCTGATTCTACAGCTTCTGCCTGAGGCAAAATGTCATGTGTTCAAATGCAATTATAAAAAATAATATTATTAATATTCATGACGTCATTATTTCCTACATGAATATTCACCAGGGAAAGGGTATAAATTGGCATACTTAACACTGATGTGCCACCCCACTTCGAAACTTCAGCATTCAAATGATTAACTCAATGTATCCGGTAAAATCTCATAGGGTGTGGATCTTGATTAAGCCCCATATTAACCATTCGCTTGCTATTCACGTCAATATACCTACCTATAAATAGTGAAGACCCAGATGAGACAGCTCCCGCAGGGTCTGCACTATTTACAAGTTGATTGTGCAACCAGTGCACTCCACAGCAGTGATTGCACAGTGAACTACTTGTATACAGTGAAGATATATGTAATTATACAACAGGACATGGGTAAAGAATGAGAAATGTATTTTAAAATTCAGCATGAGAAGGGTTAATATGAACTAAATTGATAAATATGTGACTAATTCATGAAAAAATTTCATCACGGAAACAGTTTAATACCGTTATACCCGTTACAAGAACAACAATGTTTTGAAAAGGCCAAGGAAGTCTAAACAAGAAAGACGGAAACCCCCATTTTGCTTTGGTCGCTAAATAAAATTGATCATTTGTTTCATTTTTCAGGACAGAGTGGGCTTAAAGATTCCTATTTTCATCGTACCAAGCTGGCCTCTAGGCATGACTATAAATGGTAGAGCATGGATCAGCTTGTAGAAGATTCTTGAATTATGAATAAAATAATGTGACGATGAACTGAAAAACAGACCCCAGTTTCTTGAGAACCATATACTACTCAATGAGAAGATAGCTATAAAGTCGTATTGTTGCTAAATATGAAGATATTATTGTACTTTTTATTCCATAAATACCTCCTAACACCTTTGCAATCATAGTCTGGTCAGGGGTTGCTTATGAATGAGGTCTTGATAAGATGCATAAATTAAAGATATTCGAGAATACCTTCTTTATTTCTCTATCAAACCCTATGTTTTGACCACTCTTTAGAATCGTCTCTTTGAGACGATTCTAAAGAGTGGTCACAACATATGGTTTTGTGGAGGAATGGTGATTTTAGTATGTACGCGCACGCGTCTTCATCTGTTGTACTACAAATCTAATGTTACAGTTTCTGTCATGAGTTCATATGCAATAATAAAACTTAATGTAATTTATATTTCATGATGTTATAATTTTTACATGAATATTCATCTAGACATGGTTAAAGGGCAATCCATTCATCTAGACAAGGTTAAAGGGCAATCCATTTCATTTTAAATATTTGACAAGTCAAATTTGTTACATACATGTAACACACATTACCAATCCTTGACAGTGCTATCAATTTGCATGTCAACAAGATACAGAAGTTGGTATTTTCACATAATGTGGATAGGCATATGAACATTGTGTTAATGTAACAGATTTCTAAAACGTTGAAAATGTCACTGAGTCATACTGAATGCATCAAATGAATCCTTCATTGTTACATTGGCCCTGACCAGCTTGTTAAATAACCATACACAGTAGAGCCTGTCTTAAGCGGCCATTCATTTATTGAACATAGTAGTCTAAAAAACCAGATGGTTGCTAAATGAAGGGAAAACATAATATAGAAAGCTCCTATAGGAGTTTTCTGCATTGCAAATGTATTTTGACCTGCATTAAGCTACATTCCTTATATACAGACCCATAATTAGACAATCGTCATCTTTTTGATGGCCGCTTAATACACGTTTCACTGTAGTCAACTGAAAAAGTAACGCGAAGGTTGACATGCACATTCTCGCTTATTTTTGTTTTGAGTTCACTGCGGGTGCGATGATTAAAAATTGCGAGAATGCACTTGTCAACTCTTGTATTTTTTAGTTTTCAAGTGGGAATACAATGGTTTGCGATATGGTTACAGAACGATCGTGCTGAAAAATACAATGGTACAAAAATACAACGGCGATTTTTCACATTTTGTTTCATTTCCCCACAGTTGACTAGATTGAAAACCATGTAGCATGCACAGGTCAACACTCGCTTAATCTTTTATTCCAAATAAAAAAGCAACAATGGTTTATAATTAGGGTTTGGAAAAAGCTGTCCAAAATAATAAAAGAGAGTGTGTAACAGCGAACTCTTGCATTAGTTTCTATCGAGGCCTTAAAATTTCGCATCGAGGCACTGTGATGGCTTTAATATGATTCCATAGTATGTGTATCATGAAACAAATACTTCATGTATTTTGCATGGTGTTTTAGCTTTATTTATTCTATAGGCTTGCTACAAAAATAATGTTTCCTCCAATTCCGATCTGTTAGAATTTCCATGTGCTTCCGATTAAGTAATATTTTTTTTAAAAAATAAACAACAACAAACTACTGACCGAGTTTCACACACCGTTGGTTAAGCCAATCCGTTTGCAAATGAGGGTTATGTCGCAATTCATAATAAAAAGAGTTAACTCAAGCTGTTACACGCCCATGTAACTAATACAGATAAACGTCATCTAAACCGGACGTTCAACATAGTATAAATATCGGTCTTGGAGACAGGTGCCAGCTTATTGTAAGGTTAAAGTAATTCAGGGAGTTCCTCTAGGAGCTTTCTGCATGACTTTCATCCTGCATAAGCAGTCACCTGCCTAAAAGTATCTTAATTCTTCTCTACTAGAATTCCGGTTTAGAGGGAGTTTATTGTAGTTTCAAATCTATTAACAAAAGGACTTGCCAGAAGTTTGACTAACATAATTCTAGTCATTTGTCAAGTATTTCAGAAAAGTGTGCGCAATTCGTAATATCATTACAGTAACGAGACGTCCATGTAAAAAGGCAGACATGGAACAAAGGGAATAGTGAGGAAATAGAAATCATAGTGTTGCGTTTTGTAGAAAATCTGGCCGTGGCCTTGATGAAAACGTTTCAGAATAATCATTTAAGAATAATTGACACTGTCAACGATAATATGCAGCGTCTTCTCTTTCGTAACCAAATTCACATTTCCCCTGTGATCACAATTATTGCATAATCTCGTGTGAAATTCAGAGAGGCATGACGTTGCCCGATTTGAATATCATTTTGTCAAGGCAGTTCAAGGCAGAATATCATTTTGTCAAGGCAGTTGTTAACTCTTTACTCCATGACTATTTATGAAAGAAATAATGTTATAATGGATATTAATTAGCTGTACAGTAAAACCTCTCTATAACGACCACTAAATTGTGTTAATTAGTTGGTATTTTGGTCAGGTGGTTGCTTAAAGCAAGGTGAAAGTAAAACAGAACGCTCCTATAGGAGCGTTCTGTTTTACTTCCACCTTGCTTTAAGCATCCACCTGTCTTTAACACAAACTATTTGATGTAATTTAGTGGTCGTTATAGAGAGGTTTTACTGTATTTCTATAATGACATACAGTAGAACCCCTCTAATACGACCACTTAATGAATAAACATGGGTGTCTTTATAAGCAGGTGGTTGCTTAATGCAGGACAAAAGTAATGCAGAAAGCTCCTCTAGGAGCTTTCTGTATTACTTTTGCCCTACATTAAACTACCACCTGCATCTATCACCCAGAATTATACCTCTTTTAGGTGGTCGCATTAGCGGGGTTTGACTGTATAAACACAAACATGTTTGGCCATGGGAGAAACTGTAGACTCCGATCTGTACTGGTCAATAACCAGGAGCAGTCTGGTCAGGGCCTACTCTGTTTGCAAAGGCGTGCCATGGCGTATTTATTGAGTAAAAGGTTTAATTATATAATGGTTCAATCCTTTCACATCATTTGGTTACGATTACAAGCAGATGTTCGAACGAGAGAAAGAAAGAATAATCCTGCTCTCCTATACACTACACCGAATATTCTAGCATCTCTAGGTTTAATATTACAAAGTACAGTTGAACTTCGATATCTCGAACTCGGATAACTCGAACTTAGGGATAACTCGAACTTAAAGCTCGGTCCTTCCAAAATCTTACAATACAGAATTGCTCTAAAATGTTTCACTACGCATATCTAGAAACACATTTCACAGCTTAATACAGGTCTACAGTAATGCTGAAAGCTCCTACAGGAGCTTTCAGCATTACTGTAGACCTGCATTAAGCTGTGAACTTGAGGAATTGTACAGGTTAGAAATCGGATAACTCTAACTTCCGTTGTCTCGAACAAATTTATACAGTCCCTTGAAGTTCGAGATATCGAAGTTCCACTGTACTTCTACATGACTTTGTACAGGTGTCCCCCCCCCCCCCCGAAAAAAAAAACAACAACAACGGAACCCGGGATTATGACCTGCAAGTTATCCCATTTCTGTCAATATTGCTAACTTAAATCAAAGGTATATACATGTAGCTTAGTAGAGACAACATTTTACCATAAATTGTCTAAATTTTGTCTAAACATATTCATTGGTTTTAAAGATATCAGCATTTAAATGAAAGCAACCAAAAGTCCGTTTTAAACATGATATAGGCATGGATGGACTATGCAATGTACGAATATCATGGTAAAAAAGATATTAGGTGTATTCATTAAAATACTCATATCTTTAAAACTAATGCATATTTGTAAGAGAAATTTGGCAGACATATGCACACATGACTTATCTACATGTACAACGGTAAATATTTATGTTTTAACCCTTTGCTTGCTGTTCACGTCAATATACCTACCTGTAAATAGTGAAGACCCAGATGAGACAGCTCCTGCAGGAAGAAGAAATGTCTTTTTTTTTTTAAATTCAGCAAGAGAAGGGTTAAAGTGTCTTGATGCATTGGTTAAAATACACATTTGGGACACCCTGTACACTACAACCTGCATATAGCGATCATATAATAAATAAATATGGTGATCTGAAAGAGCAGGTGGTTGCTTAATGCAGGACGAAAGTGATGCAGAAAGCTCATAGGGGAGTTTTCTGCATAACTTTCTCCCTGCATTAAGCTACCCCATGTCTTAAGAAACTGAAAATAGACTTGCTTTGGGTGGTCGTTGTAGATATATTATTTTAAACAGGACTTTAAATAAAGAACAAATATGTGTATTAGGCAGGTTGCTGCTTAATGCAGGGTGAAAGTCTTGCAGAAAGCTGCTTTGTGAGCTTTCTGCATGACTTTCAACCATCATTAAGCTTGCACGTGTCTAAAAGACCGGCATTGATGCTATTTTAATGTCCGTTTTAGAGAGGTTTTACTGCATATCGTAAGAGTGTCCCTGTACAGGGAAAGAGAACGTATTGATTGATTGGTCCAAGTCTAACATTATATATTAAATTGGCCTTGTGATAAGTTTGTACCAGTCAGAGATGGAAGTCAAATTAATTTCCGTAACACTTTGCTCCATATAAACACGCTCATCATTTAGGAACTTTCTGTGTAGTTTTCGTCGTGCAAAAGCTACTAACTATTCTAAAAGTTTAGAAATCAGGCGTCTGTTCAGTGTTCATATTAACCCTTTTAGTACCATTATTGTCGTCTGCTAGATACATTTTCGTCTGCTTTATAGTTTTATAGTGGTCTGTTGTTCAATTACTTTATGAAAAGACAAACTCGGCGTCTCATCTGGATCCAAACTGTTTGCATAATATTATGCTATCACAGAACCGTCTTCATGGCACTGGTGGGGGTTAAACCTTACTGTACTACAACGCCAATATAAATTGAGCATATACATAAATATAAATTATAGGATTAACAGGCTAAACCTATGTAGACGCCATCAGTACCATAAAGACGGTTCTGTGGTATAATAAATTATGTAAACAATTTGTATCCAGATGAGACGCCGATTAACTCGGCGTCTTATCAGGATCCAAACTGTTTGTCACTTTGTTGAACTTTTCATATAGAAATTGAACAAGCGACCACTCTAAAACTTGAAGCAGACGGAAATGTGTCTAGCAGACGACAATAACCTAGACGAAATAACCCATCATCGATAACCTATAGACGTTAACAATAACACAGTTATCTCCTCTTTATTTTCTTTATTCCCTCTACTAAACCCCTAATTCTATTTGATATAAGTACAGCAAAACCTGTCTACAGAGACCATTGAAATATGTCTAATTTAGGGGTGCTAAGACAGGTGGTAGCTTAACCCATTCCCTCATATTGACGACTTTTGACGACTCTGTAAAAGTCACTTTGTGAAACCATTGTGATAAATAGAGCATTTGCTCCTATAGGAGCAAATGTTCTATTTATCACAATGGTTTCAAAAAATGGTAAAAAAATCATTTTCTCTAGTTAATGATCCTTTCGGTAGATTTATTCAAAGAGGTTGTACCTAAATATAGCCTATGAAGTAGAGGGTTAATGCAGGATGAAAGTTATGCAGACAGCTCCTATAGGAGCTTTCTGCATGACTGTCGTCCTGCATTAAGCAGATATCTACTATTGTTGATATCCATGTTTATTCAATATATGGGAATATTCTACTGTGGTTGCATGTACATGTATCAGCAAATGCATTGTAAGAGATTTGTACAAGCTTCAAAATCCCTGTTCTTTAGCTATTTACCAGATGAATATTTATGTTAGAAATAATGACATCGAGCATATTAACTGATCGCTTTAGAGAAGTTTAACCGTGTACTGATGTTCCTAATGACACCAATCAACGGTAACGATATAACATTATATATTGCCTGACGTAACGATAAAATAAATTTACATGCAATAGCAAGAGTTATGAAAGAAAACACAAACTATATACATAAATGCACATGTTGACAAAGTATGAATGTGCGAACTATGGAAATGCTATAATATCAAACAATTAAATATAAAGATTACATATTGTAAACAAAATACATATTGGAAGCAATTGTGTAGTAGTATAAATTATATAACATTCTACAAAATACTTATTGGAAGCATGTGTGAAAGAGATATTATAAAACAAAATGAAAGAGAATGCATGATATCAAATAAAGCATATTGGCAGTAATTCTTTGCAACATATACAGTAAAGCCCCTCAAAATCTAACGTTCAATATACATGTAATATAAATATTGGTCTTGGAGATAGGAGGCAGCTTAATGCAGGATGAAAGTCATGCAGAAAGCTCCTCTGTAAGTTTTCGACATTATCTCACTCTGCATTAAGGTGCCACCTGATTAAAGTATCTAAGTTCTTCTCTACTAGAATTCCGGTTTACAGAGGATTACTGTAATGACCAGGTATCGATATACTACAACCGAACCAACAAAGAAGACAACAAAGATGTACTAAAGCCTATAAATATATCATGAGCCGTTCCATGTCTGTAAGAAAATGTACCTGATCAGAGTAACGGGTAAAGTTGTGTGTATTCAAATACTATTCCAGGCGAGTCTAAAGAGTGGTCACAATATAGGAATTGGTAGAGCAATAAAGAAGTTATTGTTGAAATTGTTTGAATTTACGCATCTTATCTGGACCTCAGTTTATGATTCTATAGGCGCGGATTTAAAGGGGCGGAGCCGGCGTGCGCCCCCTAAAATTGCCATTTTGTTGTAATATTTTAGATCTATATACAGTAACTTCTACTCCCTCCCCCCCCCCCCCCCCTGATCTGAAAGCCTGGATCCGCACCTGCTCTATACTCTATATGACTCAGTACATTACACCTAGATCATTTTCTCCATTGCTGACATGACGACATAAGTCCTAAATAAATAAAATAGTTTTCCCGTTCTGTTCGGAAATGTATATAAAGGTAAATGATTTCCAGACGTGACCAACTCAAGTCAAATGCACGCATCTCACTTATCCTTCAAATTCATTTTAACAATAGTGCATGTGTCATAAATCATAAAACACGAATTAACTTCACATGCAAGAGGCTCATAATATTCACAATAATAACATCTGGGTCCATGCTTATAACACTTTTAGTTGAGTCTGAGTTCGTTCTCAAGTTTTTGATTGGTCAGATTTGAGCCTTTGGCTCAAATCTGATCAATCAAAAGCTTTAGAACTCAAATCGGACCAATCAAAAGCTTGAGAACAAACTCAGACTCAACACAATCATTTGCAACAAACGATGCAACAGTTGATTACCTGAAAACAGTTTTGATCCAGATATTAACCTGAGGAACATGGCGTTTCTTCTGTACCCAAATGGTATGACACACTGAGAGCTTTAGAAAAATCTTCAGGATGGCAACTGACGAAAATCGCTACAGATGACAGGTTAGTGCAAAGAGAACACAACGTGTTTAACCACAGCGCTTTAACCCATTCTCTCATATTGACGACTTTTGACGACTCTGTAGAAGTCACTTTGTGAAACATTGTGATAAATAGAGCATTTGCGCCTATAGGAGCAAATTTTCTATTCATCACAATAGTTTCAAAGTACAAAATTCTAAAAACATTCCATTTCTCTAGTAAATGCTCCTTTTGGGTAGATTCATTCAAAGAGGTTGGGTCTAAAAATAGCATCTGTAGGAAAGGGTTAAAAATAGAACAGTGCTCAGTTATAAAGGATTTTACAAATTGAAAATATCCGCATTAAATTTGAGGAATTTTATGAAGATCTCTTTTCAAAAACTGACACACACATAACCAATCTCATTGGGAACAAAAAAATATGCATTTAAGTAGCGACCTGCCTAAAAGAATTAAAGTTATTTAACCCTTTCCCTGTTTCATGTTTTTTTCAAATTATTCATGGACAAACTAGTTATAATGTGCAGTGGGTAATTTTGGCAATGACAGGAATTGCATAAATGGTGTATAATACAGTAAACCCTGTCTATAACGGCCACTAAATGGTGTTAATTAGTTGGTATTTAGGGCAGGTGCATGCTTAAAGAAATGTGAAAGTAAAACAGAACGCTCCTATGGGAGCGTTCTGTTTTACTTTCACTTTGATTTAAGCAGCCACCTGCCTTTAACACAAATTGCTTGATGTAATTTAGTGGTCGTTATAGAGAGGTTTTACTGTATTCCATAAACGAAACGAGAATACAATAGAACCTGTCAGAATAGGCCATTAATTAATTGAATACAGGAATCTTAAAAACAGGTGGTTGCTTAATGCAGTACAACAGTAATGTAGACATCTCCAATAGGAACTGCCTGCATTACTTTTGACCTGCATTAAGTTACGACTTGCCTTACAGTCCCATATTAAGACCTAATTTTGATGGCCGCTTACGACGGTTCTGTAGGTTTTCCTTGATCAGACGACTCCTATAGAGGTTATGTAGGGCCGCATATTTCCAAGATCATACTGTTCTCAAGTCTAAGAATTATGTGATCACATTCCTCTAAAACAATGCCCAAGGTTGTTTAACTTCTTAGATTGAGTCTGAAATGTAAGGATGGTGGTAGCGTAATGCAACCGTGTGCTTTTTAAGACTCATATGTTCAATAAATGAATGGCTATGGAACGCCATACTTGTCCCATGCTAGAAGAAAGTATTATATGCAGGCAATTGTTTTATAGTCAGTCACAGAGACATGATGCTCTGTCTTGGAGTTATTTTGTTGAGTTTTTTTAACATTGCATTTAGTCAACGAACACTTTTATGCGCTTTTCTCGTTATTATGATCAGTTAAATAGCATTATGTTGAGTAGGTATGATATGATGTTAGGTCACCGATATATGATGAATGGTTGTCATGTAATTATGTTTTGTCATGTTGCAATGATGTTGAGTGGTCATTTTATTATATTGAGTGCTCATAAAATGATGTCCGGTTCACTAATCATTATATCTGGTCGCTACCATATATTAACTGGTGGAGACTAGTTTTGTTCGGTTACAATAATGTTATATCCACTTCAATTGTAATGTTGTTTGGTGCTCTCAGCATTAAATTTTGTCGTACATGTATATCCTTGATGTTCGGTCATTTTTAAATCATATGCTGTGGTAGTGGAATGGTATCTTGTTAACACGATATTATGTTCAGTTATGAGCCAATTATGCTGGGTGGTTTCAACGTTTTTCTTTGTCAATTTGCAATGCTGTTCAGTCGGAAATGTATTATATTCTGTTCAGCATGATGCGTAATGATATTTGGTCATTTTGTCATTATGTTCTGTTCATTCGTTGTTATGTTCTGTCATTTCTTTATTATGTTCATTCGGGTTTCTCCGGTGTTTTCATTTTTACAACTGTCACGTGTATGTGAAGAAATAGAATCAATTTCGGTCAAGCAATGTTTTACGCAAGCGTAAAATGGCTGCCTAACATACCTTTAAGCAGGATAGAAGAAAAAGAGGGAACAATATTGTTTCGTACTTTTAATTAGCAAATACATGGGGAAAACATGACTGTATAAATTAAAAGCAGAAAACGGGGAATGTTTTAATGAGCAATGATGCATACTATGATATCCGTGTATGACACCAATAATACACATTACGTCATAGATCAATGTTATTCACTTGCTGAAACACACTGACGTAGAAATTATATTCCATTAAGTGCTGTTCGCAAGTAAAACTAGAACTACCACTAAAGGTGATGAATACCCCCACTAGCACATTTGACACAGGGATGGGGGTTATAGAAATAAAGCTCCCGACCGCTAAATTTTCATTTGTTATATTACGAAATGGGAGATCATTCATTAATGCACGAAGCGACAAATCAAAACATTTATCGCAGGTGCAGAACTTCAGAAAATCAAAACAGTTTTGTTTAGGTATGACAGAGAAAAAGTCTGAAAAAATCATTTATTAAATCAAGCCAGATTTTGACAAAAATAACTGACCATAATATCGCGTTAACAAGATATCATTCCACTACCACATCATATAATTTCAAAATGACCGAACATCATGGATATACGACAAAATATAATATGCTTAGAGCACCAAACAACATTACAGTTGGAGAGGATACAACATTATTGCAGCCGAACAGAACTAGTCTCTGATAACATACGGTAGCCACCAGATAAAATAATCAGTGAACCGGACATCATTTTATGAGAACCTGACATAATTTAAGGTATTTCCATCAATGGCCATTTGTTTACCTCTATTCAATTTGACCTTCATATTAAAAATTGATAAAAACTTTATTTTTAACACTTTTTCAGCAATTATTTTAATACAGTTATTAAATAAATATCCTAGTGTAGTTCATAATGTTAAACAACACTTTTTAAGAGTTAAATAAAAACATTATTTTTTACCTGAAAATATACAAAACAGAGGTGTCATATAACTCACTTTTCCAGATTGTTTGGAAAGAATAATTCCAAATATCTTCTTTAGTACTGTTGATGTATTAATAAGTCCTTATTATATGATAAATGTTCCAAATCAACTTTTTCCCAGCACAACTATATTTCAATCATAGCAAACATACGAGGGCTATTCAGTATGTAATGAAACTAGCGCTCGATTTTCCTTGCATTGCACGTGGCCGCTAATCCCTTTATATACACGCTCAATTCACTATCTACCCTTTACACTGATACCAAATATGTGTAGGTCGGTTATATAAATATTGCTAAAAGTGTACATTGAACAGCCCTACTCGTATGCACTGCGTTCAAAGTGGTTGGAAAACGATCTCAAGAAAGTGTTAAAATTCGGAATCCATTTGTTTGTTTCTTAAATAAACTGAATGTCCCTCGTATGATTTGCTATGATTGAAAAAAGTGGTGCTGGGGAAAAAGTGAAATTGGAACATTTATCATATAATAAGGACTTATTGATATACCAACAGGACTAAAGAAGATATTTAGAAGGAAACTTTTGATATTTTTTTAGAAAAAAAAATATCTGGAAAAGTGAGTTATATGACACCTCTTTTTGTATATTTTCAGGTAAAAATTAAAGTTTTTATTTAATTCTTAAAAAACTTTGTTTAACATTTATGAACTACACTAGGACCTTTACTTAATAACTGTATTAAAATAATTGCTGAAACATTGTTTAAACTAGAGATTTAATCAATTTTTAATATGAAGGTCAAATTGAAAGAAAGCAAACAAACGGCCATTGCCGGAAATACCTTAAATGAACATATCAGCATATAATTTGAACAAAACAGAACATCACGACTCAATAACATAATGAAATGACCACTCAACATCATTACAAAATGACAAAATATAATTACATGAAAACCAGTCATCAAATATCGGTGACCTAACATCATGTTAGACCTATTCAACATAATGTGTTTTAACTGATCATAATGATGAGACAAGCGCATAAGAGTATTGGTCGACTGAATACCATATACATGTACAAATAACCCAATAAAAAGACTGCTGCACTGAGTACTATATCTAAGTGACTGAATATAAATACAATTGATCGCAAATAATAATTTCTTCTAACATAAGACAGATGTGGCGTTCCATAAATGGCCTCTTAGGACATCTTCTGCTGTCAATCAACATAGGTGTGTTGAAAAGTGTTTATTGAGGAGAGTTGGACGAAAGTAATGCACGAAAGTCCTTAGAGGGCTCCCTGCTTAACTTTCTTCCTGCATTAAGCATCTTAAACACTAAGAATTACGTATATTTCTTTCAAAGGTCGTTGTAAAATAAACTAAAGAACAACACAGCCACAGAAAAATTGTTGGGGATAGTCTGGCGCGTACACACATCGTTCGTTTCCGTAAACCCAGAATCGGTAATGTCCGCCTCTCCACACGTACGTCACTTCAGTCACAGGTATCTGATACAGTGTCTGCCGCTATAAAATGAATACGTTTGTATCTATTTAATTATGGGTGCTAGATGCAGGTGGTAGCTTAATGCAGGACAAAGGTAATGCAGCAAGCTCCAAGAGGAGCTTTCTGCATTACTTTTGCCATGCATTAAGCAACCATATTTATTCATTAAGTGGTCGTATTAGAGGGGTTCTACTGTACGTTTGAATTTATTTCTATACTTGGGTTAATCATTTCTTCATACAAAATTATTATTATATACGAAAGAGTCCCGCTGATGTGACCACATATTAAGATACATGTAGGAGTGCGTTAACCCTTTACTCCATGAATATTCATGTAGGAATTTATGACATCATGGATACTAATTAGATTAATTTGTATACTGCTATATGAATGTTTGTCCACGGCAGAAACTGTAGAATCATAATCTATATTATTTCATATGCAAACAGAGCAGACCCTGACTTCTATAGGAGCCGTCTGTCTGGGTCTACTCCTTAAAGACGTAGAAATGCTATTTTATGGAGTAAAGGGTTAAAGCTGGCGAATGCATAATGCAGTGCAAAAGTAATGTGGGAGTTTTGTGCATAACGTTTTCCTGCATTAAACAACCACCTGTTCAAAACATCCAGAATTGGACTTCCTATGGGTGGTCGCATTAAACTACAGTAAAACCTCTCTGTAACGACCACTAAATTACACCAATTATTTTGTGTTAAAGGCAGGTGGCTGCTTAAAGCAAGGTGAATATAAAACAGAACGCTCCTATATGAGCTTCTGTTTTACTTTCACCTTGCTTTAAGCAGCCACCTGCTCTAAATACTAACGAATTAACATAACTTAGAGGTCGCTATAGAGAAGTTTTACTGTATACTGTACGATAATATTTTGAGAACCTATTACAAAATGGGCATGGTATCATCTGCTTAAAACCTAACAAATTTCATATGTGTTTGTGAAACAATGTGACCTTGATGTATGACATTGACCTTAATAAGTCACTCATACAAATGTACGCTTCCATAAATTTCACATGCATGCCAACTTTGAAGCATGTATGTGCAATGGCAACAAATATTATCGTCAATATTAACGTTGGTGAAAAAACCCAACAGACCAAGCAAAAACAATATACCATCCGATGAAAGATGGGGGAGTGGGGGTCATAAAATTGAAAAATATATATATATATCTATCCTGTTGACCATTTTCTGTATCTCAGCGGAGTTGGAAATATCTATTTAAATAAAATCAAGGTATAGTATATGAAATGTAAGTAACGGATTCAAGATGATGTTTGATTACCAGTTTTTATAATATCTATAATGCGTTCTTAAAAGGTAGGCAGATCTAGATAAGACGACCCTTTAGGCGAGAAAATGTATTTACATGAAGTAATTGGTTAACTGCTTTTGATCATTTGTAGCAATTTAATCCAGCATTGTATCATTGTAAATTCTGAAGGGTGGTGAACTTTTCTTTACAATACAATGAAACCAGAAATTCTAGTAAAGAAGAAATTAGATATTTTAAGGCATATGGCTGCTTAATGCAGACTGAAAGTCATGCAGAGAGCTCATAGAGGAGCTTTCTGTATGATTTTCAACCTGCATTAAGCTGCCATCTGTCTCCAAAACCGATATTTATACTAAATTTAACTTCTGGTTTAGAGGAATTTTACTATACTACAGAATAAACGTTTATTTCTCAATAAAATATTTGTGAAAGTTCCCTTCTGGCAATTTGTATCAGACGATTGACGATTCTGCAGTGCAAGTGTGATTTGACAGAATGCTTTAATTGAAGAAGGAACATTTTTGCAATTATTTCCTTAAAAACACCTTTTCACGGATTTTCAATCAGAGTAGACCAAGATCAGAGGGTTGCTATAGGAGCCGTCTGATCAAGACCTGCTCTATTTGCCAATGGAGTTAGATAGATCTGTTTCATGCATTTCTACATGTACAACTGGCTACAGTGTTCAATCTTCCATACTTCTTTATTTATTAGTGTATCCATGAATATTCAGTAGGTATTGGAATTTGAAATTAATATTGAATTTTTAACAGGGAACGGGTTAAGAGGATTATTCATAAAACGTCTGACCTAATTCATCCTCGATATGCCCTTATCTTGAACTACTTACCTGGGCGTGGATGCGCTCACTGGGTATTTCTGTGACATGGCTTCGTATCAGATCTATAGATTCCTGGTTGACTTGATTTACAGGGAAGTTCACAATGGGTTGTACCTGAAGTTTCAATAAGCGAAAGGAGGCTAGCTTTCATTGCGTATGGTGATAATTATCCACCAGTATACTATGAGCAAGTTGATGGTTGTCTTTGCAAACAGTTTAGATCCAGATGGGAAACAGGGTGTTCACATTTACCACTTAACTATTTACCTGTGGTAAAAGATCAAACCATGTGGTAGCTAAATGCAGGAGCTTTCTGTACCACCCAGTACTGGTCTTATTTATGTGGTCACCTTAGGGGTTTTTACAATACTTACAGTTACATGCAGGAGTTGAGCCCATTCATGTCCAGATCAAGGTCATATTCCAAGCTAAAACTCGAAATCGCTCAAACGACTAGTTTGGACTTTTAACCTTTAGCCTGCTGAGCAAATTATTTTTACATAATTGTTCACCTACTTCATTTTCAAATTTCAAGCTATGATCAATGTGTCTACCACAATACAATCAGGGTGTCAAACAGTTTGGATCATGATGAGATGCTGAGTAACTCGGCGTCTCATCTGGATCCAAACCGTTTGCATAGGTATTCACTCATCCGCCCATAGCAGGCTAAAGGTTAATTAGATCTAATCCTTAAAAACACGAAACAAGATCAAGTAAGATATATGACTGCTTGAATATCTAGTGCTCTTTTATTTGTATTACATGTATGAAACATAAATTTAGGGCGTATTTGCATTGAATACGATGAAGAATCAGATCAATGACATCATATAGATCTACCTAAACAAAAGAAAGTCTGATACAAAAGCTGTCAGATTTAATCCTGTTTTAAAAAAAGAAAATGTGTATATATGAATTAATGGGTTATACATGTGGAGTGGATTAATCCTTTCCCTGATGAATATTCATGTGGGAAATAATGACGTAAAGATTTATTTTTTTATAATGGCATATAACACAGGAAATTTTGGCTCATGCAGAAGCTGTAGAATCAGATCTATATTATACCATAAGCAAACAGAGCAGTCCATGATCATCTGGGTCGACTCTGTTTGCAGATGCGTCAAAATGCGCTTACATAAGGGAAAGGATTTGAAATGTTCACAGCGGGAAAGGGAAGGTTTTCAAACACCCACCAATGGTTTTGTTTCTTGATACACAACAGTTCCACCCGCCTTGGCAATAAGTTCCTTGGGAACGTCACTCTCGTTTACAATGCGAATTCCATCTTTATTAGTACTGAAATAGAGACGAATAACAATATGTGATAAATCCTGTCTAAATTCTATGCCCGCTATAACCTTGGGGCCCGTTTCACTAAAGTGCTAACACACGACGATCGCAACAGTTACTAAAAGTCGTGATCGTCGTGATCGTCGTATACATGCTAGATTTTACGATACCTTCTATTGTACAAAGTTGGCCTTTAATGCTGTACACTTCAGTGTGCGATAGGTTTGGCTGTCTGAGCAGTAATCATTGTCGTTACTTAGCACTTACGATGGGGTTTGTCGTAAGATCTTTAGATCTGATCTGGTACAATTGTATATACAGTAGAACCCCTCTAATGTGACCATTTAATGAACAAACATGGTCCTCTTTGTAAGCAGGTGGTTGCTTAATGCAGGACGAAAGTTATGCAGAATGCTCCTATAGGAGGTTTCTGCATAACTTTCGTCCTGCATTATGCTACCACCTGCCTTTGCCACTGTAAATTATGCCCCTTTTTGCTGGTCGCATTAAAGGAGTTTTACTGTACTACCGATTCGCAAAAAATATTAACCCTTTACTCAATAGATATACCTTTCTACGCCTTTGCAAACAGGGTATTAGGAGCCGTCTGACCAGGGTATGTTCTGTTTGCTTATGGTATAATAAAGATATATTTCTACAGTGTCTGCCTTGAGCAAAAATGTCAATGTGTTCATATGCCATTATCGAAAATAATCTAATTAATATTCATGATGTTATAATTTCTTACATGTATATTCATGGAGTATAGGGCTAACAAACTATTGCCCAGTTGTCACACAACGTTGATCTTGATAAAAAAAAAGAAAGAATTACTCATCTTGAAACTGATGTCTGAATTTTCCCATTCACCGTGGAAATATAAATACAAATGTTATTCGGCACATGATCTGAATAGAGACTGTAATATTGCCGTATAGTACATATTATTAACTAATTCAGACAAGTCATTTGTAGCAGAATATTCCTAATGCGACCATGTAATAAATAAAATTGTGTGATTTTAAAAGCAGGTGGTAGTTCGATGCAGAACGAAAGTAACACAGAAAGCTCCTTTGATAGCTTTCTGCGATACTTTCGTCCTGTATTACGTTACCATTGACCAATTAGATATGTTTGGTTGTCGCATTAGAAAGATTTTGCTGTAACAGAAAGTTACCACTTACAATCTGACTGTCATCTGAGTATAATACTTGTTGTATCTGTAGCCTTGGCAATGTTTGCAGTGATCTTGTCCGTATCCGTCGCACGTCCGACAACTGTAATTTTAACGAATGTATGAATATTACTTAGCCGTTTTTATATTGACACATTATAAACAATACAGTGTGATGTTTTACCATGGCAAAAACCGTTAAAATCATATCTATATTACTTTATAAGCAAACATGTCAGACCTACAGGAAC
Organism: Azorinus chamasolen; assembly: GCA_963576725.1. NCBI lineage: Eukaryota > Metazoa > Mollusca > Bivalvia > Cardiida > Solecurtidae > Azorinus > Azorinus chamasolen. Next base: position 48,811,016 of record OY755244.1, read on the forward strand.
CGTCTGGTTACAGTATTCTCTGTTTACCAAGCTAAAAGGTGTATCAATGAAGTAACGGGTTAACCCTTTTCCTGTTGTATTCCAAATTGCCATACCTTCTGCACGTTCATGGACAAAATGGTTATAATAAAATATGGAAGGTGGAACATTGTAGCCATTTTAGAAACTAAAGAAACCGAACTATCAGATTCCGTGAGCAAACATGAAACAGACCCTGTAGGAGCTGCCTTATCTGGGTCTACTGTTTGTTTCTGGGTCTACTCTTGTATATTTGACACATCCTTATTATTTATATGTCCCCGGTACACACACATGTACCCTTCTGCTCCCAAAACATTTATAGTAGGTCCAAATCAGACGGCTCCTGTTGGAGTCATCTGAACAGGACCTTCTCTAGTTGCTTATAGAGTTGCATATACATCGTATATAGATCTGAGTCTATAGTTAATGTCATGATCAAACTTGACCCGTTTGCTCCCAGTGGATTCTTCCATGTTTATATATTGAATTAGTCCATTTTTTATCTATTATTAGTAAGGGGTGCCTGGCCTAAATTTTTAATTTCGTTTTGTTTTATATTGAAATTCCTATCAGCAAACAGTGTAGACTCTGATCAGACGCCGCATTATGCGGCGTCTGATCAGAGTCTACACTGTTTGCCTACGTCCCATATATGGGATCGTGGGAGCAAATGGGTTAATTTTTTTAAAACAATTAGGATGTTAATATTCATGACGTCATTATTTCTTACATATAAATAAAATATATTCACGTAAGAAAGGGTTAACCCTTTCGGCGCAAAATTTCTAATTGTCGTCGGCAGACAAATTTTTCAAATCATTCGGTAAACTAAGGAAATGAGATAAATAAATGCAAATTTCAAAAGAATTAAGCACAGATATAGAACTAGAGTTTGAGACAAAAAGTGAAGTCAGACGCCGCCTTGAATAGGCGGCGTCTGATCTTAGACTGCACTATTTGTCATGGTGCATTTTTGCGACATTGGCGGTGAAAGAGTTAAACAAATACAGATATATATCACCCGGACCCATGCGCTATCTCCTATGTAAACCATACCTGCGTTCCATAACCATACCTGAAGTTACCTTCACAATCCTTACATTTCACAAGACCGCGTCCGTTACATGGAACACATTTCTGGAACATAAGCGATTTGTCAGATCTTTAACCCTTTCCATTTTCAACACTCATGCAAGAACTAATGACACCATGGATATTTCATAATTTAACAAGTTTCAAGGGATTCGTGTGTTTGGTTTTTTGTTTGCTTTTACAAAACCTGTAGAATCAGATTTATACCATGTCGTAAGCAAAGAGAGCAGACCCTGATCAGACGGCTCCTACAGGAGCCGTCTGATCTGGTCTGCTCTGTTTGCCAATGCGCCAAAATGCGTTTATATGAGGGAACGGGTTACTTAATTGCTTGCAGAACACTTAATGCGATATGTAAATCTTACTGACACTATTTTGTTCTGGTGAAAAGGTATTTTGATATTTAACCCTTTCTCTGTTCAATATTTATGTAAGAAAAAATGACATCATGAATATTTATTAGCTAAATATTTATAATAGCATATGTACGCAGGGTGTCATGGCCCTGGCAGAAAAGGTAGAACGATATCTACATCATACCATAAGCACACAGAGTAGACTGTGATCAGACGGATCCTATAGATACGAGTCGTCTGATGTGGATCTACTCTGTTTGCAAATGTGTGGAAAGGCGTTTATATGAAGGAAATGGTTAACTGTGTAATTACTTGGTAATCTTATTTGAATAAATATTTTTATCTGCGACATCAAATGCACTTGTCTTTAAACATAGCTGACATATATTTAACACCCTTAGTCTTGAATAATTGAAACTGGTTCTCTCTTTCTGAATATCAATTATCAACATCGCATACCTTGATCAAACCATATGCTGTGACCATTATTTAGGATCGCCTCGAAGAGACGATTCTAATGAGTGGTCACAGCATATGGATTGGTGTAGAAATGACAATTTTAGTACATTTGTACTTCAGTACGCGTTCTCTGGTAATAAATCATTATGCTAAAAGTGGGAAGAACTTTTGGAGGTTTATGTTAATACAGACACATTGCCATTGATGTCTCGTGCATGATGTTACTGTATCCGACTTTCAAAATAGATATTACTTGACTTGACTTGACTCGTTCGCTATTCATGGTGTATACAATTTTACCTCGACTTTGGCAGTATGCGGCACCCTAATCCAAAATTCATGGTCAAAGAATAGTTCCTTTGGCTCGAACCGTGCATCCCAGAGACTTGGTGGGACGCCATTGTCTTTGTCATCAACATACCCGCCTGTATACGGTTCCCTTCTTGTCTTCAAGGTCCGAATTTCCGAAAATGTTTTCAAAATGTACTGGAATTTTAACTGAGCATACATAAATTTGTAAAGCACATCACGAGTATCAACTCGGCTGCAATGGTAAGTTAGCTTTAACCCTTAATGTGCCGAAACCCTGTATACAGTAGAACCCCACTAATGCGACCACTTAAAGAATAAGCATATCTGCCTTTATAAGCAGGTGGTTGCTTAATGCAGGATAAAAGTAAAACAGAAAGCTCCTCTGGGAGCTTTCTGCATTACTTTTGTCCTGCATTAAGCTACCACCTGCATCTAGCACCCAGAATTGTATATCTTTTAGGTGGTCGCATTAGCGGGGTTTTACTGTATAAGACACTTGCAAACTGTGTAAACCCAAATCAAAGGTTTCCTGGGGAGTCCTTTGATCAGGGTATGCACTATTTGTGATACAAATCGTTTTCTTCAGTGATAAAGTTTGATACAACCTGTGTGTTTAATTGAAACTCAGAACAGCACGAGCTTGTTTCAAACAATTCAGTAGATTTAGGTTTTATTTGGCGTTTATTGTTACATAAATGTATACTCTAGCTCCTTAACCGGCTGCTTACATGTGGATCTGTTGAATTTCGACTACACCCGAATCGATTAAGCTTTTGAGAAATTATTGTCGAATAGTTTGGATCCAGGTGCGACGCCGAGTTACTCGGCATTTCATCTGGATCCAAACTGTTTTAAAAATGCGAGGAATGTCTCAAATAGCGGGATGAGTATTTTAGTCTACATTTGTTTCTTGTATCTTTACATTCACCTAACCAAAAGTTCAATGCACCCTCACAAAAAGAAAGCAAACAATAACAACAAAACAAACTAACCCCGAAAATTACAAAACAAAATGGATTATAATCTGTAGAATTATATCAGTTGTCGAATGACTCGAACTCAAGGTGCATGTCACACTAAGAGAGTTTTCGTAAAAAAACCAAAATATTAAATCTTCTTAGGATATTGAAGGAGAAGCAGTTTTGTAATTGAATGTAACCCAAGTCTGATCTGGGTCTACTCTGTTTTCAAATGTATTAAAAAGACATGTCTATCAGGTTACTGTGAGGTAGGTGGGTGTAATCATATTAACACTAGATAACCTTTATCTATAATAATTTCCCTGGTCTATGTTTATTTCAATGATCAATACCTATTGAATATTCATTGACAAAATAGTTATAATGAAATATGGAAGGCGGAATAGTGTAGCCATTTTAGAAAGTAAAGAAACATATTTATCAAAGTCCAATAGCAAAAAGAGCAGACCCTGACCAGACGGCTCCTATAGGAGCCGTCTGATCTGGGTCTACTCTGTTTGCAAATGCGTAAAAATATGAAGGAAATAGTTATAAAGGTCTGTCTTCTTTAATTCTGATAGAATATTATACTACCATCTTGAAAAGTATACCTCATCTAGTTACAAGATTTTTACAAAGGTAATCAATACTGTTATCTATGGTATGGAAGGGGTATATGATGAACGAACTAACGGAAGACTCACATGAAATGCATTAACTGGAACACATGATGTTATTTCCAATTCCCTGGTGGGTTTAGATCCGTAACAGAATTGGCCGCCAACAAATTCTTCTAAGGCAACTCTGCATTCATTGACCGTGAAGGACTGGAAGCTAGTAAACACATGGGTCCATGCTTATAAAACGTTTAGCTGAGTCTGAGTTCGTTCTCAAGATTTTGATTGGTCAGATTTGAGCCTTTGGCTCAAATCTGACCAATCAAAAGCTTGAGAACTCAAATCTGACCAATCAAAGGCTTGAGAACGAACTCAGACTCAACTAAAAAGTTTTATAAGCATGGACCATGGTTTATGAGGAATGACGTGATCGTGTGTCAATTGGTGAACTTTTTATTCCATACATCCGCCCGTGTACGCCTTTGTAAATAGAGTAGACCCAGGTCAGACGGCTCCTATAGGAGCCGTCTGATCAGGGGTTGCTCTGTATGCTTATGAAATAACATAGATATGATACTATACAATGTCTGACATGGCCAAACGTTTCTGTATTCATATGTCTTTATAAGAATCCAGCTAATTAATACTCATGGCGTCATACGTAATTCATACATACATATGCATGGAATAAAGGGTTAAGGACAATTAGAGACAACATTTGATATGAAAGGATTGCGTGATGACTACAGGTCAACGCAATGCTTGCGATACACACATGTGGTATAACACTTTAACCCATTCCCTCATATTGACGACTTTTGGCGACTCTGTAGAAGACACTTTGTGAAACCATTGTGGTAAATAGAGCATTTGCTCCTATAGGAGCAAATGCTCTTTTTATCACAATGGTTTCAAACTACAAAATTCTAAAAATTGCCTTTTCTCTAGTTAATGCTCCTTTTCGATAGATTTATTCAAAGAGGTTGTATCTAATAATAGCCTATGAGGTAATGGGTTAAGCGATATAGTTTGTGACATTACTGTCGAGGGCATAGCTAGTGCGATACGCACTTACGGACGTGGGTAACATCAATCTGAAAGCTGAAAACAATATTATGGCCAACAAAGAATAAAACTCGAAGGCAAGAGGGGCAGACTTTGATAAACGTTCTGGTCTGTGATGTAAGTTTAACCATTCTCTCATGTTGACGCATTTTAACGCTTCTGTAAAAGTCACCTTTTGAAACCATTGTGAGATATATACTAAGCTCCTATGGGGGCAAATGCTCTATTTATCACAATGGTATCAATACTACACAATTCTAAATTTCCCCGGGGTCCCTGTGGCCACGGTACGTACATTACATTCGGATTCAGCTACGCTTCTGACTGATCTGGTGTATTTATAAATAATATCTGGGTTATTGTGTCAGAAAAGAGAAAACTGTTCTTCTAATTGAAGTTTTAGGAAATATTTTTATTAGAAATTCTGAAGGGAGGTGATCCCCCGAAAGCAAACATTGCAACACAAAAAGAGAAAATTGCACACTCGGTTTTATTGAGTCTGTTCATGAGCAGTAATTGAAAGTGCAACACTCCTCACACCCCCTAGCACAGGCTTAAGCGGTATTCAATTTTTAGAACAAGAAGTACTGAAATTCATGATCACGAAGGAGTCAAAAGTATATATAAATACATGGCGTATAATCAAATGCTAGTCATAGTATAAACAGGGTTTCTGATGAATATGGTTTGAAACTCAGAAACAATTAGAAACAGGGCAATGGACTTACAGAGCAACAGATAAAGCTGCGAACTCATGTACTAATATCGTCATTTCTCAACGAAACCTTATTTTGTGGCCATTCTTTAGAATCGTCTTTTCAAGACAATCCTAGAGAGCATTCACATAACAGCATTTGGTGGAAAAATTAAGAAGTTATTTTTGAAAATGTTTTAACCCTTCGCTTGCTGAATTTTAAAATACATTTCTCATTCTTTACCCATGCCCTGTTGTATAATTACATATATATTCACTGTGTACGTGTACAAGTATTTCGCTGTGCAATCACTGCTGTGGAATGCACTGGTTACACAATCAACTTGTAAGTAGTGCAGACCCTGATGGTCTCATCTGGGTCTTCACTATTTACAGGTAGGTATATTGACGTGAATAGCAAGCGAAGGGTTAATGTTTACACATTTTATCTGGACATCTGTCTTACTTGTCAAACGTTGTCTTCTGTTGCCTGTTAATGCTATCCACCGTTGTTGAACCCCTGTCATCACCTATTTAACATGAAGAAGAAAAAATAACATTAACCCTTTCCTTCATATAGACGGCGTTTGTCACAGTTGGTTCAAATCAGACGGCCCCTGTACATAGGAACTGGCTGATCAAGGCCCGCTGTTGGCATATGGAACTATGCTTCTTAAGTTTCTTTCACAGTCAAAAGTTTCCGTGCTAATTTGTGATTATTTGATTATACAAAATTCAGTTCATGAATATTCATGCAGTAATACATTCTTAAAATAATATTCATTGAGGAAATGCTTAATTGTATACTAGTTAGTGCTGCCGGAAATAGTGTGCGACCGGCCTGACAACTTCTACAGTTATATTTAACACAACTAGAAATATTGCATTCTGATAATACAATCCTTTTTACAGAGGTACAGAACTATATAAAGGATACCAAAAGATTTAGCCAGTGACTGATAGTGTAATGATTACTGCTGCCAAGCACCATCAGTTGGGTAATAAGAATTTTCAGATTTTCTTCTTTCTCTTTTTCCTTTTCTTCTTTCTCTTTTTATGTTCATTCATCTTGCTGCCTTCCTTTGCCTTTCTTGTTTCTGTTATTCCACATAATTTACGTCTTTACATATATGTATATGTATTACTGCAGTTAATACCTTGTATTTATCATGCAACGTCACCAAATATAGCCACTTCCTACTAGCATAATATTTTCCATGTCGACACTGTATGTTGTGAGGTATAGTGCATGTGTACTGACCCCACTGGGATGCAAGTTTAATTCAGCTAGTATATGAGGAAAACAGAAGGACGAACAAGGCATGATTTAACATAAACAACAAACTTAAAACATTAATTATAGACCAATAATTGCACAGGTTCTACTGTATTGCAAGCCAGTAACTGTTAACCCTTTCGGCGCCAAATTTCTAATTGTCGTCTGCAATCCAAGTTTGTTAAATCATTCAGTAAAATAAGGAAATGAGATAAATAAATGCAAATTTCAAAGGAACAAAGCACATATATAGAAATAGAGATTGAGACAAATAGTGAAGTCCCTGATCAGACGCCGCCTTGAAAAGGCGGCGTCTGATCTGGGACTGCACTATTTGTCGTGGTGAATAAAGGCGAAATTGGCGGTGAAAGGGTTAAAGCAAAACAAGTAATTGCATACACAGTCTAGCTCATCGAACACTGTGTATAACTAATTACCACTGAGTGTTGCTAACACAAGGTTGTCCTCAAAATATCAAATCAGCTACACATTAACTGTACATGGACTGCGACATTAACCAAATGTCTTCATATGTACGATTGAATTAACGGATTCAATTAAGCATTTGGTTAAGCTTTGTCGTGAATCAGGAATTCTTGGACTCACCTTCTTCGATGAAGTCGGAACCAGTGCACCCTGGAGAATCTGAGTCAGCCATCCCCCTGTGGATGTTTCGTCGTCTTGATCGTACGACCTGACTTCCATTAGATCGTGTCTCAACTATATCGTCGTTCATTGTGCAATAAACTAATTACCACTACCCTCTGCTCCTAAAACAAAACAAGCAAATTCGGTGAATTGATATCCCCCGCCAAACAAGTAATTGACTAGAGGGACAAAAAAGGTTATGTTTTTCGCAAACAAAAAGACAACCCTGGTGCAAGGTAAATGTGAATGATACTTACAGGGTCGCATTTCTTTAGGGTACTAAACAGGATCCATGCTTATAAAACGTTTAGTTGAGTCTGAGTTCGTTCTCAAGTTTTTGATTGGTAGGCTCAAATCTGACCAATCAAAAGCTTGATAACTCAAATCTGACCAATCGAAAGCTTGAGAACGAATGTCAGACTCTACTAAAAGCTTTATAAGCATGGACCCAGTTTCACAAAGTGAAAAGGTCAAAAGGTCCAAACAGTATCTGTGACATGACCTAGACGGACGAGAAGGTTAAGCCTTTCGCAAAGGAACATAACTCTGGTGTTCCAAGTTCATTATGAGTACCATTTGCAGGGCGGCGTTTCCTTATAGTTTTACGCTTTCACATTACTTTTCAAAGAAAAACACCAAACCATTTCTTCAAGTATGACTTGGGACAGAAACAATGTGAAGTTTACGTCAAATGACCATAACTCTGGTGTTACAAAGTCAATATAAGTGATACATGCAGGACTGCATTCCTTATGGTACTAAACGTTTACACAAAGTTTCAAGGTATACATTCACATAGTTTCTGAGATATGGCTCCGGGCGGACATGAATGTAACGTTTTTGGCAAACAAAGGATCATAACTCTGATGCTCTATGGTCAATAATTGCAGGGCCTTATTTCCTTGTGATATTTAAGATTTACGAAACTCCAAACAGCTTCTGAGATATGACTCCGGGCAGACAAAAATGTTACAGTTTTGACAACACAAAGGGTCGTACCGTTGGTGTTCCATGTGCAATATAAATGATACTTTCAGAGCCGCATATCCGGCTGCTACTTAACCCTTTTCTTGCTGAATTTTAAAATACAGTTCTCTTTCTTTACCCATGCCCTGTAGTATAATTACATATATCTTTACTGTGTACAAGTATTTCGCTACATGCAATCACTGCTGTGGAGTGCACTGGTTGCACAATCAACTTGTAAATAGTGCAGACCCTGATGAGACAGCTCCTGCAGGAGCTGTCTCATCTGGGTCTTCACTATTTAAAGGTAGGTATATTGACGTGAATAGCAAGCGAAGGGTTAACATTTACACAACGTTTCATTAAAAACAACTCCAAACAGTTTCTGAGAAATGGCTGCAAAAGTTACACTTTTGGCAACACAAAGGGCCATAACTCTGATGTTCCAAAGCAATGTGAGTGATACTTACAGGCTCATATTCTGTTATGGCACGAAACACTTACACAAAAAATCAATGAAAAATAACAAACCGTTTCTGATATATCACTCCGGGACGGACGCACGCCCACACGGATGCAAGCACCGACGGTCGGACAATGCCAAAACTACATAAGTCCCGGCACGTAAACCTCACCATGCCATGACAAGTCACCATGATGTAAAAATGTGAGTCGCGCCACGAGAAGACAGAAATCATAAACTGCTCTATGAGAAAACAAGCCTTATAAACAGTGCTATAAGGAAACAACAAAGATAAAACGCGTCACGAAACACAATGTAACCATAATGAGACAACAGCATCAGCATAGTCATAATAGAACAACATAAGTCAACACAGGATGAAATAAACAGCATAGTTTGATTAATGTGGTGACAAACAAGTACACTACATGTACGAGCAATAATCACAATAAGCAGCGCCACGAGAAAACAATCAACATAAGCCGAGCCAACCAGCTAACAAACATTATAAATACTTAACGGTTAATTAATTATAAGCGAGAAGATAAGTACTGTAACATTTTAAATGCGTTTTAAGACGTCCATGTTCAATAAATGAATGACAGCTTAAGACAGGTTCAACCATATATGAATCTCGCTACCTTAAGACAGGTTCAACTGTATTTGAATCTTGCTACCTTATAGCCCTGTCACACTATAGCGTATGAGACGAACGTATGCATAACGAATGAAAAACTGGTCATACGCACAACTGTTGAACGTATGAACCCAAAATGTTCCACCACTATCTTCGATGAACGTATTAGAAGCGCGTGAATAGCGTATGCGTACCGTACATCAGGCGCATATGCAGCGCATGAGAAACGTATACGAGCATGTGTCAACTTATGTCACCATCAGTGTAGCGTATATCAGCGTATTAGTAGCGTATGCGAGCATATGAGTAACGTATTCTTACCGCATGTGAGTGTATGAGCAGCGTATTGATAGCCAGATATAGGTTACATACGGTAGCCATTCGTCAGACATACGTTACAAGTACGTTACTGATACGCTATCCATATGATGGATTTATTGGCCGCCTTCATGCCACCGTGAAACGTATTTGACCTATAAGTAACGTACCTTTACCGACACTCTAGCGTAATCAACGTGTGCCTAGCGTATGATGAGCGTATGCGTAACGTACCATTCATACGCTCGTATACGCTGAACCTTTTTGAACATGTTCATAAATTATTTTCGGCCTTTGCGTATGAGAACGTACACCGGCGTATGACAGCGTACCTGGAACGTATACGACGTATGCCGAACCTATCCCTAGCGTATATCTGCGTATGCGAGCGTGTGAGCATTATTTTCTCATACGCTCGTATACGTTCGTGTCATACGCTGTAGTGTGGCATCCCCTTTAAGACAGGTTCAACTGTATATAAATTTCGCTACCTTAAGACAGGTTAAACTGTATTTGAATCTCGCTACCTTAAGACAGGTTCATCTAGACTAAAGCAGTATGTCAAAATGTTATAGTGAAATATGTAAGGTGAAACATTGTAGCCAGATTAGAAAGTAAAGAAACAAATCTTTCAAATTCGATTAGCAAACAGGACAGGCACTGATCAGGATCTGGGTCTCGTCTATTTGCAAATGCGTGAAAACACATTTATATGAAGGAAATGGTAAACAGTTTAGATCCTGATGAGACGCCGGGTTACTCATCCTCTCCGCTGGGTCAAAACTGTTGGCAAATGTTATCACATATTCGCCTGTTAGCGAAAGAGTTAACCCATTCCTTGTTCAATATCCGTGGAAAAAATAATGACATCAAGAATATTTATTAGCTGAAGTTTTATAATATAAAGGTTTCAGTGGAATATTTGGCTTTGACACAAACAGTAGAATGGGATCTGTATTATGTCCAAAGCAAAAAGAGCAGACCCAGATCAGACGGCTCCTATAGGAGCCGTCTGATTTGGATCTGCTCTGTTTTCAAATGTATGAAAAGGCGTTTATATGCAAGAAAGGGTTAAACAAATGAATTGTAACTAAATGCAGGGCAAATGTTATGCAGAAAACTCTTTACCCCACTACCTGTATTTTAATAGGTTGATTTAGAGAAGACTTACTGAACTTGCTTTGTAGCTATAAATAGAAATTAGCAATAACACTCAAAATAGTTTACAGGTGTATAATACATGTACCGTATATACCGGGGGTATTTACCTGTAAAGTCATATATACGTTTTAATAAATTATATTGTATTATAAGAAATTGCTTGATTTAAATCTACCAGTGTCTCATCCCTGTACATGTCAATTCTGTACTCACCTGAATAAAATCACAAAATAGGAAATTCAGTCACCATGAAATCCGGCGAAATTTAAAAGTATCCGTCATATTCAGTTTTCTTTTAAACCGAAAGTGGAAATTGTTCTGTGTAAGGAATGGGTTGTCTCAAAAGAGTTTCTTCATATGACGTCATCCACACATGTATGATGTGACACTCGTAAATTACAGTCAATCATTTTATCGAATACAAGTTTTAGATACTCTTAGATCCAGTTTAATCCTTTGAATGCAGAAAACGAGTGCATTAGCACTGCAAACAGCGAAGACCCATATCAGAAGACTCTACAAGGAGCCATTTGATCATGATATGCACCGTTGGTCAATTAAAACATGATGGACCATTCAATTTTTGAAATTCAATATTCAAAGGGCTAATTGTTACTTATCCCATTTAAACATGTGACGTTGCCAATACTGCAAAAGGTGGTCTGCTTCAAATTCTTAAAATTAAGAAAGTAAAGCTAGTAGTTTGGTTTTGTCAAAGCCGTCATCAAGGTATCAAAGCGTTTAGATCCAGATCAGACGACACTGTACTCGGCGTCTCATCTGGATCCAAACTATTAAGAGTATCGCGAATTTACCGACAATTTTGAAAGAGTAAACATTAACAAACTTGAGATACTAATAGATTTAAAACTTCGATAGCTGCCAATACTAATTACAGTACAAATTCAATAGTTCGAAGTTTTAGTAATTAAATTGAGAACTTTTTAGGCAGGTAATTGCTTAATTAAGCTGCCACCTGTCTTTAAAACCGATAATTAAACTTGTTTTAGTGTTCGAAGTATAAAGGTTTTACTGTATTTATGTTGTGCGCGGGATTCCACTTAGAGTAAATATACTTGTATGTTATATGCGATCGAGGAAATTCCCCAATACTTCCAAACATTCATATTAACCCTCAACCCGCCATCTATTTTTATCACCCTGTCCTCTTTGAATATTAATCAGTCAATTTTACAAAAATATACAGGATGTGTTAAACTGATTTTCCTAGGCAAAAGCACAGAGCATGCAGGCACGGATTTTCCATGGCAAACAGTGCAGACCCAGATGAGAGAGTTCCTATAGGAGCTCTCTCATCTGGGTCTACACTGTTTGCAAATGCAATTACAGTTGTGACTGACTGGCTATGGGTTAAACCCCTTTCCCTGTTTTACATTTATTCAAGAGTTCTTCACCACATGGAATCAGAAATATGGCACACAGAAAAGGGAATTATTTCATTGTAGTTGAAACTGCATAATCAGATCTATAAATTCCCATTGGCAAACAGAGCCGTCTGATCTGGATCTACTCTGTTTGCAAATGCGCGAAAATGCGTCAACATGAAGGAAAGGTCCAAAACGAGTATTGAATGGTATTAGAAAACAAGTTTGGATCCAGATCAAATGCTGAGTAACTCGGCGTCTCATCAGGACCCAAGCTATTTGACCGTTGGTCAATAGTTTCTCAAAAGTTATATCCAATACTTACCCAGTCATTGACGATATCAAGAAATTAGAAACTGCACACTTATTTATAGGTTTAACCCTTTCCCCCATATAAACGTGTTTTCACGTATTTGCAAACAGAGTAGACCCAGATCAGACGGCTCCTAGATGAGCCGTCTGATCAGGGTCTGCTCTGTTTGCTAATGGATTTTGATAGTCCTGTTTCTTTACTTCCTAAAATTGCTACAATGTTCCACCTTCCATATTTCATTAGAACTATTTTGTCCATGAATATTCAATATGTATTGAAATTTGGAATAAACATAGAACAGGGAAAGGGTTAACCCTTCTCGTACTAAGCGACCTATGTAGCATTAATTTTGCAAACGGCCTAGAGAGAGGCCGAGTAACAGGTCTAACACTGCGTTTCATCAGGATCCAAGCTGTTTGACACTCAGTAGTTGGCGAATTGGAAGTCATTAATTTAAAACTTCCTCCAGATCCGAGTTTGAACAGACATCATTTTAGGTAGCACTAGAAGGATTGAAGCAATGTTACATACAGTAGAAACTATATTAGGTGGGCATCAACATTATGCCTAATTATGGGTCTGCAAGACAAGTGGTAGCTTAATACAGGTCAAAAGTTATATGTTTTCTCCATTATTTTCCCCTGCATTAACCAATTCCCTCAATGCTATTTTTAGATCCAACCTTTTTGTAAAATGTACCGAAAGGAGCATTAAATAGAGTAAATGAAAAGTTTAGAATTTTGAAGTTTGAAACAATTGTGATAAATATAGCATAACTCCTATAGGAGCAAATGCTCTTTTTATCACAATGGTTTCTAAATGTGACTTCTACAGAGGAGCCAAAATGTGTCACTAGGAGGGAATGAGTTAAGTAATCACCTGTGGAGTAAGACTCCTGTGTTCGGTAAATTAATGACCACTTAGGACAGGTTCTACTGTATGTCGTATAAATAGCCCATGTTTTGAATATATATTATACACATTCAAATGACAGTGTTTGGAACATTTGTGTGAAGATTTCTCTGAACAACTTATATTCATTTATGAATCAGTAATAACGATTCACATCGTCACTATTACCTTCTTGTTCTAGAACAAAAACAATATTGTGATATCGTGCTGTGAAACCAAAACGCCATCTGTAATAGTGAACGAAATAATATTTATTTAACGTGCCGCAATTTTAAGCGATTTCCGCGTACTATTACTTTTCAGTAAAAACCCCCAAAACAGTTTTAAAGACTCAACATTCTACTTATCTCCTTGCAAATTTTTGGAAGCTAAATGCGGGATATTTCTGCATTACTTACTATTTTCAAATCAAAAAGTCTTGTTCCACATTCCCAAATCACCAGAAATGTCTTTTTCGTATGTGCAATTTCCTCTTTTTAACCCCCCCCCCCCCCTCCCCCAATAACCCCACTTGGTTTACCTGTTTTCCTCCGACAAACACCTTCTACATTACATACTATGTAGTTTATATGTATATAACTCACGTTGACATTGTTAAAAAATACATGTATAATAGACGATGTACTATGTACAAGTCTGAATAAAAATATGTTCAGTTCTGTTCTGTTCTTAAATTTGTTTAGCATTAAGGGGCAGTCCGTAGTTAAGTTCAGGCCCTAAATAGTTTCTACTGCAACATGCCGCATGCGTTACAAGTTTTAGACTGAGCAATTTCTTCTCTAAAACGTAAGTGGTGTGTAAAGCAGTTTAGATCCTGATAAGACTCCGAGTTATTCTGACAAACCATTTTACTAACACAGACACATCTATCCGGATATGCGAACAGAGTAGACCACGACCACACGGGTACTATAGAAGATGTCTATTGAAGGGTCTGTTCTGTGTGCGTTTGGAATAATATAGATCTGTATCCATGCTGATAAAACTTTTATTTGAGTCTGAGTTCGTTCTCAAGTTTTTGATTGGTCAGATTTGAGCCTTTGGCTCAAATCTGAACAATCAAAAGCTTGAGAACTCAAATCTGACAAATCAAAAGCTTGAGAACGAACTCAGACTCAACTAAAAAAGAACAAACTCAGACTCAACTAAAAAGTTTTATAAGCATGGACCCGGATTCCACAGTGTCTGCCATGGTCCAAAATCACGTTTTCGTGTTCCATTATAAAACATCAGCTAATTAATGGTTATGATTCCAGTACTTGTTATATGAATATTCATCTGGTAACGATTTAGACTAATTAAATGGCTATAATTAATACTGCATTAATGCATTGATAACATCAAAATGTTAACACTTTACTCCATAAATATTCAGGCAAGAAATAATGATATCATATACATGTATATTAATTAACAGAATCTTTATGCTGGTACATGTACTATGAACATTTTTTGTCATAACAGCTGCTGTAGAAGATCTATATTATATCATAAGCAAACGGAGCAGACCCTGATTATACGGTTCATATAGGAGCCGTCTGATCTAGTTCTACTCTGTAAAGGCATAGAAAGGCGTATTTATGAAGTAAAGACTTAACTGAAAAAAAATACATGTACAGTAAAACCCCTCTAATGCAACCACCAAAAAGAGGCACAATTCACAGTGGCAAATGCAGGTAGTAGCTTATACAGGACGAAAGTTATACGGAAAGCTCCTATAGGAGATTTCCTCATAACGTTCGTCCTGCATTAAGCAACCACCAGCTTATGAACATAGCCATGTGTGTTCATTAAGTGGTCGCATAAGAGGGGTTTTACTGTATATGATAACCATTGCAGACAGTCTAGATCCAGATGAGAAGCCGAGTAATCTGGCACCTCCTTGTAAATACAAGAAAACATCTTTGTAGAATTGATACAGACTGCAGATATGGCATACAAAGGAGTATGGAGTAAATGGTATACTTTATGTGAAAACGTTGAATTTGAGAAAACCCCTATATCTTCACATGTATAAGTATTTGATATCCCATTTAAATAAACACGCTAGTTTTATAGTAGACCGATTCAAGGTGTAATTAAATATGGGGGAGAAAACCAAAACAGTAAAACTTCTCTATAACGGCCACTAAATTACATCAAGTGTTTTGTGTTAAAGGCAGGTGGCTGCTTAAAGCAAGGTGAAAGTAAAACAGAACGCTCCTACAGGAGCGTTCTGTTTTACGCTCACCTTGCTTTAAGCAGCCACCTGCTCTAAATACCAACTAATTAACACAAGTTAGTGGTCGTTATAGAGAGGTTCTACTGTACGTGCATATATACAGTAAGTCCTGTATTAACTCTTTACTTCATGAATCGGCACTCTTGTAAGACATCACTACATTAATTTACCCTTTCCGGGATCTATAGGTATTCCAAATATTCATAGACACAACATAATTACATGTATAATGAAATATAGAAGGTGGAATATTGAAGCCATTTTAGAAAGTAAAGAAACCGATGTTTCATATCCCTCTAAACCGGAATTCTAGTAGAGAAGAATTTCGATACTTTTAGGCAGGTGGCTGCTTAATGCAGGGTGAAAGGCATGCAGAGAGCTCCTAGAGGAGCTTTCTGCATGAATTTCACCCTACATTAAGCTACCACCTGTATCACTAAACTTAACGTCCTGTTCAGAGGGGGTTTAGTGTGTATAGGGTATATTCGACGCTGCATAAAATGGTAACTGCAGTGTCAACGAAATTAGATCCAGGTTGAGACGACCAGTTCTCACCTGGATTCAAGTCCTTACCCCGCTGTTGACATACAGTAGTACCCCTCTAATGCGACCACTTAATGAAAAAACATGGGTGTCTTTATAAGCAGGTGGTTGATTACTGTAGAACAAAAGAAATGCAGAAAGCTCCTCTAGGAGCTTTCTGCATTACCTTTGTCCTGCATTAAGCTACCACCTGCATTTAGCACCCATAATTATACCTCCTCTTTTAGGTGATCGCATTAGCGGGGTTTTACTGTATTCCCTGTTCAATATTCATGTAACAAATAATGATATCATGATTATAGATTAAAAAAAAAATATAATTTAAACTTTTCAATGACATTAAAAGTGGTATAGGATCAGATCTATATCATGTCAAAAGCAAACAGAACAGACCCTGGTCAGACGGCTCCTATAGGAACCGTCTGATCTGGGTCTACTCTATTTTCAAATGCTTGAAAAATCGTTTATATTAAGGAAAAATTTAGATAATGATGTCTACTCAAATTTGGATCAAGCTTTTAATTGGTCAGATTTGAGCCAAAGGCGTCAATATGAGGGATTGGGTTCAATTACTCTACTTAAGAATTATCACATACATGTAACACGAGAAACACAAACTGTCTCAATATAACCCTTTCCATCATATTATAAACGAATTTTGACGCATTTGCAAACAGAGTAGACCCAGATCAGACGGCTCCTATAGGAGCCGTCTGATAAGGGTCTGCTTTGTTTTCTTTTGACATGATATACATGTATATCTGATTCTTGAGATTTTGTCAAAGCAAATATTTACTTGAGAAATTTACGCTATAAATATACAGCTAAATAATATTCATGATGTCATTATTTCCTATAAAATTATACATGTATATTGTGCGAAAAACGGCAATGTATCTAGTCACATTATACTGATATAGTTGTCTTCAAAATACACTATACTGCGTTTGTCAAATATTACATAAGCTGTTCCGAAAAAGTGCCATATATTTTGAAAACAGTGTAGACTCTGACCAGCCGACATATTAGAGCTAGTTATCTGCAATGGTCAGCATGTCCAGTTTTCAAAATGAATCTAATTAATATTCACAGTAAAACCCCGCTAATATGACCACCTAAAATAGGTATAATTATGGGTGGTAGAGGCAGGCGGTATCTTAATGCAGAAAAAAAAATGCAGAAATCTCCTAGAGGTAGTGTCTAAACTAGTTGGGGTATATAGAGACAGCAAAGTCCATCTAATACGAGCACGTCATGATTCAAAAGAAGAGTATTTAAAATCAGGATGAAAGTTAACATTTTGATAAGTGAAGTATCCAGTCTGTTAGTGTTTTGGTTCTATTGTAGCAGGGACATAAGACTATGATGTATATGTCTGTCCTTCGTTATAGCTACAACTTGCTGTTAACCCTTTCCTTCATATAAACACATTTTCACGTATTTGCTAACAGAGTAGACACTATTCCTATTGGAACTGTCTGATCAGGGACTACTCTGTTTGCTTATGGCACGATATAGATCTAGTTCTATAGCGTTTTCTAGTTCAGCGCATAAACTTATAGAAGGTCGCGTCAGAGTGCGTTTATTGTGTGAAAAACACTAATTTTAAAATTGAACAACCCTGTAATTATGTTTAGTAACCCTTTCCCTGTTCTGTATTTAGTCCAAATTTCATTGCATACTAATAGTCATGGACAAAATAGTTATAATGAAATATGCAAGGCGGAACATTGTAGTCGTTTTAGAAACTGAAGAAACAGATCTATTAAATCCCATTAGCAAAGAGAGCAGACCCTGATCAGACGGCTCCTACAGGAGCCGTCTTATCTGAGTCTACTCTGTTTGCAGAGTCGTAAAATTAAAATTTTGTACGTGGAACACGATTGCCACACGTATATATATCTTTAAGACGTGTATCTCTTCTTTGGTACAACAGAGGCCGTTATTGCATAACAAACAGTGCAGATCCTGGTAAGAGGGCTCCTCCCGAGGAGCCTTCTAATCTGGGTCTAGACCATTTGCAAAGGACATTAGTGACTTGTGTCCCGCACTATAACGGTAAAAGATATGTAACTCTTCCTTGAGACAACAGATGCCATTATTTTGTCAAAATACAATAACAGTATAAATCAAATAGATACAGTAAAACCTCTCTTAACCGGACGTTAAATTCAATATCATTATCGGTCTTGGGGACAGGTGATAGCTTAATGCAGGATGGAAGTCATGCAGAAAGCTCCTAGAGAAGCTTTCTGGATGACTTTCACCCTGCATTAAGCAGTCACCTGCCTAAAATATCTAAATTATTCTCTACTAGAATTCCGGTTAATATAGAGGTTTTACTGTACCTGCATATCACAGAGTTCACATGTGAAAGTTTTAAAAAAAACTACGAAAAGTGTAAGATAAGTTAGACGCACACTATATTCAACTATATCAATATCTTAAAATACATAAAACGTTCTGTCAATTCTTTTCGTTACGTACATTAATCAAGAGTTTTCTCTGGAGGTTTGAACCACATCCGATCAAATAAGTCATATGTATACAATTCTGGATGTATTGAAGTACATGTACAGAGCTTTTCTCTTTTGAGATTTACATTTCGGATGTTCATCAATTGCATTTTTAATCAATTTCAGCATTGTGATATCAATTTGGAGGAAGAAGAGGGGAAACAAGCAACAGACATAACATATATTGAGAGACAGAACAGAGAAAACAAAGATAGAGAGAAAGGAAAGACGAACAGAGTCAAACTTAAGAAATGAGAGTCAAGTCCTCGTTTAAAATAAACTATGAGTAAAAAAGAAACTATATAAGAATCATGATGGGGAATACTGTTAAGATTGTTCAATGTGGCATTGGCACCTTGCTGCCAGATGTCGCTTGCTGCCAGATGTCGGGTCTGGCACTGCGACTAAGGTACTCTTGTCCCCAGTGGCCCGTACAGGTTCCTGAGGCACTTGTCAGTGTCATTGAAGACCCCTTCTCTGAAACACAGTTCATAGTGTAAATTCAGTATGCCAAGTATGCGACTGGCATGTACAAGCATCGTTGATCCAATCGAGGCGGCGGGTAAATCAGTGTCTTGCCGAGAGAAAGAAAGACAGAGACAGAGAGAGAGAGAGACAGACAGACAGACAGACAGACAGACATATACAGAGACAGAGAGACAGACAGAGACAGATACAGTGAGACAGAGAGAGAGACAGTGAGAGACAGAGAGAGACAGAGAGACAGACAGACAGAGACAGAGAGACAGAGAGACAGAGAGACAGAGAGAGACAGAGAGACAGAGAGACAGAGAGAGAGAGAGCTGCCAACCATTGACGAGAGAGAGAGAGAGGGGTGGATATAGGAAATCTGGGCAGTAACTGTACATGTTCTGTTTAACTCATGCCCTCCTAGGATATTTTAGACCCAACCTCTTTGAATTAATCTACCAAAAAGGACCAGTAAATATAGAAAATGAGAATTAAGAATTGTATAAGTTTGAAACCATTATGATAGACAGAGCATTTGCTCCATATGACCATTTTTGGTTTAAAAAATGAGTTTTACAAAGGCGCAAAAAGGCATCAGTAGAAGGAAATGTGTGAACTCTTTCCCTGTTGCATATTCATGTAAGATATACAGTAATAACATCATGGATATCAATAAGCTGAAATTTTGTCTATCAATTTTGTAAACAGGACTTTTGTTTGTATTGATAGAAACTGATCTGTTTTAATTTTATAAACAAACGGAACAGATCCTGATTAATAGAATCAAGCATGGGTTTTGTTAAAGACGGGGATTTCTATACCCGAGGTTGGTCTGTTCCAGTCGGAAACGAGCTTTAGCGAGTTTCCGATAGGAACAGACCAACCTCGGGTATAGAACCCCCCGGCTTTAACAAAACCCATGCTTGATTATTTTTCTCGCCGAAATACGCCATAAAACCAAGTAAATTAACGAATTTGTGAAGTACTACTTTACATTGCGTAATACGACTTCCATATCTAATAGCAACAGACTGCAGCATAACTTTAGGCGTGACAAAATGACGTCATTTGTTATGACAACCAAAAACGTTACGTTTTGGCGTAAAATAAAAATGACCGAGTGGCTACAAAACAACGTCTTCGGTTAATTAAATAGGCTTTTAAAGTGTTTATATGATAAATAGAATTTCATATTCGTGCTAATTACTTATATTAATTTCAATTCATAAGGTTGTTGCCTATAGAAATGTTGGTATAATTCTGTAAGAATTCCTTCCCTTGTATTGATTTTACCCAATCGCGCGTATGAATACACTAGTCACGGGGTGTTCCAGAACACCCCAGATAAGGATTTCTAGTACGGCTATTTTTAGTAACTCAGCTTATCTAGCACGGCTGAGAAGCGAGAATAAACGATTCCTATAGGAGCCGTCTAATCTAGGTCTACTCCGTTTGCAACGGCGTGAAAAAAAGTTTGTATAAGGGGAGAGTTAAACATATATCACAACGACAAAAACAAATAGCTCAATACTAACAGGACAAAAGCCCAAGCTCCAAGTATTCATGTTCTGACTATATTTCGCCATCGAGCAAGGTAATCCGTCTTGGTCTACACCATTTGTGCAACATTTAGCATGCTTTGTACGTATTACGCATAATCCGCATGAATTTCTGTAGCTGAATCTAAATATACTGTGCACGCATCGTGGCTATAAATCACAATGGTTTCAAACGGTGACTCCTATGGAGCAAATGCTCAATTTATCAAAAGTCGTCAATGTGAGGGAATGGTTTAAGCGACCTTATGTTGACTGAACACTGCAATCTTAAAATACAGATGATTGATTAATGCAGGGCAAAAGTAATGCAGAAAGCTCATGTACAGGAGCCTTCTGCATTTCTTTTTACCTGAATTAAGCTCCTACCTGCCTTACAGACGCATAGCTAGATCTCGTCTTGATGATCGCTTAAGACAGGATCTGCTATACGAAAAGCTCCAAAAATCTGCTGTAATACAAAAAGCTCCAAAAAGCTCCCCATACTTTTACCCTCAGTACTCCTTCTTTTCATATTCCCTACCTACCGCCCAATAGGAATAGTCTATTAAATTAGCTGAATTTTGCTATCCAATTCACCCTTTCCTCCATAAATCTATACGCCTTTCTACGCCTCTGTAAAAGTCCCTTTGTGAAACCATTGCGATAAATAGAGCATTTGCTCCTATAGGAGCAAATGCTCTATTTATCACAATGGTTTCAAACTACAAATTCTAAAAATTTACTTTTCTCTAGTTAATGCTCCTTTTCGGTAGATTTATTCCAAGTGGTTAGAAAAATTGCCTATGAGGGACTGGGTTAACGGGTGAAAATGATAGAAGCTTATTAACTGAAATAAGTGCCACTCTTTGTTCTTTATCATAATTTTAATGTTCCCTCTGAACGAGAGAATTCAAAGTGTTTAAATTCACGTCAGAGTTGCTTAACGTGAACCATTAACATGAAACTTTATAGGATACTTTCAATAGTTAAACAAAGCATATATATAAAAAAAAAATTATCTTGAGGTACTTTGGTCTGTTTACATTTTTGCTTTTTATTATATTTCTTATTTGTATTGTATAATATGTATATATATTATCAATTTATTCAATGTACACGTGCTTCTATCATACTCTTTATTATATGTTTTACAAAGTCTAATAAAGGGACGTAATTAGCCTCCAAAAAGTTGTAGTATTTTGTTTTGTTGTTGTCGTCTATCTACATTATATTATATTCAAAGAATGGAAGGCGGCGCAATAATATAAGGTCTCTTATATAGAATATACAAAATTTCAGCTTTGTCTCAAACCCCCCCCCCCCCCAAGCTTTATTTTTTCGGCCCCAAATGTTATAAAACGTCGATTTAGGGACATTTTTAACTTATTTTAGACATATTTCATGAGCCTACATCTACATAAACAAAGAAGGGACGTTCTCCATAAAACACCGCACGCGCTGTACACAACGGCTTAACGTGGCGTAATATGGCTTCGAAAATTCGTACGTCAAGAAAAGTAGTGCTGTTGTGGCAGTGCAAATTATAGTTAAATTGAAGTGTTAGAATCGAAATAATAAATCTATACTTGTGGTCAGTGTTTTATCGTGCAATCGAACACAGGTAGACGTTGAGATGCGTAGTAATTAAATCACGAGGCTGATAGGCCTCGTGATTTAATTACTACGCATCTCAACTCCTACCAGTGTTCGATTGCACGATAAAACACTGGTATGAATTTATTATTTCTTTATAGATTTTAAAAATGGAAATGTGTGGGAAGTAAGTCTTATAGGCTGAACAACTGATTTCTATTATCCTATTTATGTCCCATTTAGCGCCCAAGCAGCGATTGTTTTGGCCAATATAACCACTGAGCAAAACTGTCCGACGCATGCTGGGACTCCCCCACGGCCCCCATCCCTTTTGTTTTATGATCGATGTATACATTTTGTAACACTAAGTCTTCATTCACGAAATGTAACTTACAGCAGAAATCTTCCTAAACGGCCATTCATTTACTGAACATATACACACCGTCCAATCGAGTATGGTTACCCCATCGATAAAGCTGTGGTTACCTCGAGCAGCGAGAGTCGATTTAAAAGGTGAGTTTGTATTTAGCTCCTAAAGACTCTTAATTTCGGAAGATTGGCACTTCTTTGTATGCAGCCGTAAAAAGAAGTGTTTGCTGAACATGTTGGTGTAATGTTTTCCCAATAGCATGCTATCATCTTGCTTTGTTTAATTTCAAGGTAGTTACCGGTGTTTTCGTGTACTGAGTTGATGCTCGAATGGCTAAGGTTACCCAATATTGAAAATGTGTTGGTTAAGGTTCACCCTAATTCTGGGCGCATTTAGGCTAAGGTTACCCGACAATTAACATATGTAGTATTACAGCATCTAAAGACACAAACGTCGTATTTTTCCCCTTGAACTTGAAACATAAGACGCACAACTGTCATGTATATTCTGTTACTTGTGTTTATCCAATTATGTTCACAATCTTCAATTATCATTTCTAACGCGTAAATCGAGTTTGTACAAAGACGTACAACCTGATCGATTTCTCACAGTAAATATTTCCCTGTTTATTGTTTGAAAAAAAAACATTCTTTGTATTGAAGCACAAAACATGTAAACACAGGTCGGATGCTATATTTATCATGTGACGCTTGGTTTGTGTCTGTACTGCATATCTTTATTATATCTATTTTTTCCTTTTGTATTAAAATATCTTCATTGCGCATAGCATTGCAAACAGCCAGGAGACGTTTAACCTGGGTCTACACGCAAAACTACGCTAACCCCTTATAATGTATTTATACTGTAAGGAGTTTGTCTAGTGTTGAATAGATCCATCATTCCCGTGCTAATAGTTTACAAAATGAAAGTTAATCGGCAAAAACAACACCACCAAAATCTATTGAGCATTTACTAAATTCCATTTGCTTTTAGGTTACCAACCATAACCATGGAGCGCTGCATGTACCAATGTTATTACTGCTATATGAAACACAATGCATTACCAGATAGCATCGATCATCTAGTTGAAGCACACGATTCTGTATGTTTAAAGGAGCAACTGATAAAATTAAATTAAATTACTACAATAATTTTAAGATCTGAACTGTGTAAAACTTAATGCTTTAAGATAATTATAGATATTAATCGTCAAACGGAAATTGATATAGATCTACACGGACATATCTTTATTTTTTCATCATATACTTGATATCCAACACTTCATGGAGGCGTAGACCTAAATCACAGGAGCATATGACTGACTTAATTTGGTCCGAGTCACTCTGAGTACGAAAACGTCGGGGCCGAATCCATTTCCGTGTCTTGTTTTTAATTTTTATACGATGCTCGACAGTCTCTGGATATACTCACATATGTCACACATATGATACATAGCTAAATCAATTTCAAAATGTAGATATAACACTTTGTCTTCGAAGAAACAAACCAATGCGTCAAGTATTAGATCTAGCTCGATTTATACTGTCTGAATAACAAAAATACTTGGAAGAGTGTAACGATGAAGATGTTTTCAAGGACGAAGTGTTTATTAATGATTCCACATAGGAGATTTGCAAAACATTCTTCAATATGTGCATTTCCTAGTAGCGGAAAGGACACTTTTCTAGAAAAAAAGCAATTCCGTTTGCGTAAACGGATTGATTATTTGCGCTTTAAAAGTAATTCACCCATACATACTCAAAATGAGTTGTGTATACATACACATTTGATACCGTGTTTGCATTGAGAATAATTTTAGCAAATCAATAACCGTCCTTACAATAGAGTTAAATATGTTTATACATGTTGATAGTTCACCTAATTGTAAAATCGTATAGGTGAACTTACGTTGTTGAATGTTGTCTTTGTACAAACTCGATTTACACGTTAGAAATAATAATTGTTGTGAATATAATTGGCTAAATACAATTTACAGAATATGTACATGACAGTTGTGGCTCTTATTTTTCAAGTTCAAGGGAAAACATACGACGTGTGTGTCTTCAGATGCTGTAATACTACATATGTTAGTTGTCGGGTAACCTTAGCCTAAATGCGCCCAGATTTAGGGTGCACCTTAACCACCAATTTTTCAAAATTGGGTAACCTTAGCCATTCGAGCATCAACTCAGTACACGAAAACACCGGTAACTACCTTGAAATTAAACAAAGCAAGATGATAGTCAAAGGATGGACAGAAAAATACTTCGATTTACCTTCAACATCGTTGGATTAACGTGAGTTTGTCATACATCGGAGATATTCAGTCCCAAAGAAAGAAAAACGGTGTTTTGGCATCTTAATCCACGTTGAATCACTGATTTAATACACCATTCTGCATGCTATTGGGAAAATATTACACCAACATGTTCGGCAAACATTTCTTTTTACGGCTGCATACAAAGAAGTGCCGATCTTCTGAAAGTAAGAATCTTTAGGAGCAAAATACAAACTCGCCTTTTAAATCGACTATCGCTGCGCGAGGTAACCACAGCTTTATCGATGGGGTAACCATAATCGATTGGAAGGTGTGATATAGGAGTCTTTAAAAGCAGGCGGTTAATTAATGCAGGGTAAAAGTAATGCAGAAAGCTCCTATATATCAATACAATACACTGCAATGCAATACAATGCATTACAATACAATGCAATATAATACAATACAATATGATGTGATACGATACGATACGATACGATACGATACAATTACAAGTACAAATACAAAAATACAAAATTACAAAAATACAAACATACAAATACAAATACAAAAACAAAAATACAATACAAATACAATGCTATAACAATATCACACCCTATGCAGGGCGACAGCACGTATTGTCAACCCAAGATTGGTAATGTCCACCGAGGCATACACCTCAGTGGACATTGCCATACCGGGAGTTGACAATACGTGCTGTCGCCCTCAATGGGAAGTGATATTTATTTTATTATACCGGCCATCACAATCTCCATCCTAAAAAAGCGTGCATGTTCTGACTATATTTCGCCTTCGATCAAGGTGATCCGTCTTGGTCTACACTGTTTGTGGAACATTTAACCGTGTACGTATTACGCATAATCTCCATGAATGTCTTCTGTAGTCAGGAGCGTAGCTGAATCCAAATGTAATGTACACACCGTGGCTATAAGGGTATGAGGCATGCTTCCCCGGGAACATTTAGAATTACATGTATGTAGTTTTAAAACCATTATGACAATATATCACAATGATTTCAAACGGTGACTTTTACAGAGGGGTCAAAAGGTGTCGATATGAGGGAATGGTTAAAGAACGCTTCCTTCGATTTTTATTCCGTTTTGACCAATCCATAATAATGTTCACCTTTCTGATTTATGTTACGCATGTACGTAAGTGCGTATTGCTATAGCTACGCCCCTGGACTAGTGCAAAGCCAAATATGAGAAGTGTAAAGTTTAAATATACTACACAGCGAGATACTGCGGAATTAGAATACCCTCTGGGTTTTTAAATCTATACTTGCACCATATTTGCACCATATAAGAACTGACAATAACGTATAGCCTATATAGCAGGACCAGAATATTTACCACTGCTGTGTAGAATAATAATCTCCCTAGTTATTCAGTTGGGCAGTAAAACCTCTCTTTAGCGAATAATTATTGAATACATTAATTAATGGCTTTAAAAGTATCACAGTGTGTAGGTTTATCATCACTTGTATACGGCCTTGCTGTACACGTGCGCTTTTATAGCGACGTGGTAGAATGCATGACTGCGAACCTGGCGACCCGGGTTCGATCCCGTGCCTGAGCGGGAATGTTTCTTTATAAGAACACCCGCCTTACGTTGGGCGCCAAATGTAACATGGTGAAAAAGTTGTCACTCGACTGGCACCCGAACCCAGGGCCTCTGAGTCCATGCTTATAAAACATGTAGTTGAGTCTGATCGAGTTCGTTCTCAAGTTTTTGATTGGTCAGATTTGCGAACGAACTCAGACTCAACTAAAAAGCTAAATAAGCGTGGACCCTGGCTTATCATGCCAACACTCTACCGACTGAGCTACCAAGCCTATCAACTTACTTCACCATAATCTCTACCCGGCTACAATTTAAGCAAAATGGTTTCTTGATGCGGAATGAAGTTATAGTAGAGCCTGCCTTAAGCAACCTTATATTGAACCTTGAAAAGCAAGTGCATGTAGTTTCTTAATTCAGGGCAAATGCAATGCAGAAAGCTCCTAGAGGATATTTCTGCTTGACGTTTGACCTGCATTAAGCTACCACCTGCCTTAATTAAGACCCATTGTTAGAATTCGTCTCGATGGTCGCTTAAGACAGATTCTGCTGTAATACAAAAAGCTCCAATGGGTCCTACCTAACATACCCCCCCCCCCCCTCCATACACACATCCCCACCCACCCTCCATACACCCCCCCCTCCATACACACACATCCCCCCTCCATACACCCCCCCCCCCATACAAACACATCCCCACCCACCCTGTATTTTTACCTCAGTACTTCCCCTTCTTCCATCTTCCCAATATGAATAGCTTATTAATTAGATTAATTCTGATAGTCTTGATATGAATGGGAAAATTTCTAGCAGCTCATTTGGCATTAATTCAGATCTTTTTTAAAGGCTTTGTTCTCTCTGAACGAGAGACTTCAAAAGTGCTTATATCACGTCAGAGTTTCTGAACGTGAACAGTTAGCATGAAACTTCATATAGGATAATCTATCAGAACTAGACGAAGAATATAAAAAGAACTTAAAAATTACTTTGAGGTGCTTTGGTATCTTAACATTTACGCTCTTTATTATAGCTTTTATTTGTTTCGTATAATATGTATATATTATTAATGCTTGAAAATTGTACACATGTTTTTATTTAATTTTTGTTATATAAATTTTACAAAATCTAATAAAGGGACGTAATAACACCCCCCCCCCCCCCCCCGAGTTGTTGTCTTTTGTTGCTTTGATGTATTTTTGTTTGTGTGTTTTGTTTTCTTGCAATATCTACATAGGAATCAAAGAATAGAAGGTATCGCACTATAAAACTTTAATCGTGAAGTTATTTGTATAAATTAAAAATGTTATTGATTGTTATTATGTTTTAAAAACTGAAATCTAAGGGAAGTAAGTCATTCAGGTTCGATGGGTTTCTATCTTTCTATTATAATTGTGTACTATCTAAATATTTATATGGAAATCATTACAATTTTTCATTGTACCATATTTCTAAATATGTCATTTTTATGTATTAATATCTTGTAAATTGTATGCAATTTCAGATGCTAAATAAATCTATCTATCTATCTATCTAAATTATATAGCACCATATAATATAGCCTATATATCGGGAGTGTTCGTAATAGATGTGACCAAAAAAAAGCAAAACAAAAACCAGTAATAATCATGTTCCACGAGGATTGTATTCTTACAGCGCATTCTTATACCTTCGTAAATTTATCCGACGATAATAAATGGAATATGCATGAGTCTCAATATTCAGTTGAACATTCTGATAGATCTAGTAATTATGAACGGTTGAAGTTTATAGGAGTTTAAGAATGTGACATTATTTCAACTTAATGCTTTGTTGATTTTTATATTCTCCCTGAACGAGAGATTTCAAAAAGTGTTACAATCACGTCAGAGTTTCTGAACGTGAATAGTTAGCATGAAACTTCGAACTGTAATTTTAAACGAAGAATATAAATTAAACTTAACATCTACTTTTAGAAAGGTTGGGCTATTAACATTTATGCTCTTTATTAACATCTTTTATTTGTTTCGTTCAATATTTATATAGTATTAAAGTTTCAAAAATGTACACATGCAATTATCTATATTTTGTTATATAACTTTTACAAAATCTAATAAAGGGACGTAATAACACCCCCCCCCCTCCCCGAGTTGTTGTCTTTTGTTGCTTTTATATATTGTGTTGTTTGTTTTGTTTCCTTGCTAATAGAAGCCCTCGCAATATAACACTTTAAACGCAAAGTTATTTGTATAAATTATAAAATGTTATTGATTTTTATTAGTTTTTAAAAACCGAAATCTACGGTAAGTAAGTCATTCAGGTTCGATGGATTTCTATCTAATTTGACGCCCAGGTATTATCCTCGATTAAATTTCGGCGTGTTTATCGGGATTGTTCGTAATACTCTGTGACAAAACATAGCCAACCCAAAGCCGGTAATAATCATGTTCCACGAGGATTATACAGTAAAACCCATCTAATGCGACCACTGACTGTATTTATAAGCAGATGGTTGCTTAATGCAGGACAAAAGTTATGCAGAAAGCAGGGGCGTAGCTTGGGCTTATTAAATTTTGAAACCTAGATCGCAAATCCTGCATTCTGAGGTATTCTGGATGACAAATGAGAGAATAAAATTAGACTATGTTTCTCCATGATCTGATTTTCTTTTGAAATAATTAGATCTACCATCTTGGTCACTAGGCCGTCATCTCGTAATTATCATATGTCGACATTAAATTACAACTTTAAAACATACAAAATATAGATCTACAACCAACAACCAAAATCGACATTGATGTTAAACGAGCCATTAATACTGTAATATTTATGCTCAAGCTGGTTTAGAGAGCAAAGATATGTTAGTATCCAATATAAACCAGCTAATGTTTATTCATATAATATTCTGTTGCTATATTGTGAAATATTTAGTGAAACTGCTACATTAGTTGACACTTATATACAAAACAAAGAAAAATCCTATTTAATTACTGTTTTGAACAGATGTTCAGTAAAACGGAGATACTAGATCCAAAGTGTTGATGCTTAACTACATGTCTCTATTTCACTTGTCCCTATTTCATTCAGAATTTTTTTTCTACATCTGCGTACGTAATGCAAATGTGTTAATGGCTCGTTCAACATCAATGTCGATATGCTTATGAATATGCAGTATGACCAAGCCATTCCCATTGTGGTATGTAAATAGTTTTTATACGCCCGCTGGACAAAACGGGACGTTTTATGGAATGGCACTGTCCGTCTGTCTGTATACATGTCCGTCTGTAACATCTCTAACTCAAGTTCTGCTTGGTGGATCCTTCTCAAATTACACCACAATGTTTATCTGGACATGCTACAGTAGCATGGATGTGTCCTGGTATGTATATCAAAGGCCAATGTCGCACAATTGGACTTAGAATTTGCGTTTAGCAAATATGTTAACCTAAGTTTATGTTGAACAAAGCCTCGACGGGCGTATATTGTGCCCAATGGCACTCTTGTTTATCCTCTTCATGCCACTAAATGACCGCTCGGTTATATTTTCTGAGTTGGTAACTTACGTCTGCTAGGAAGCTACGCCACTGGAAAGCTCCTACAGGAGCTTTCTGCATAACTTTCGTCCTGTATTTAGCTACCACCTGCTAGTCCTTTGCCACTGTGAATTATGCCCCGTTTTCTGGTCGTATTAGAGGAGTTTTACTGTATTTTTATAGCGCATTCTTATATACCTTCGGAAATTTATTTGAAGATTACCGACGATAATACACGGAATATGCATGAGTCTCAGGTCAAATTTGTAGGATAATAGCGGTGTCGATTATATTGCACTATATAAGAATTGACACTTAACGTATATCGCAGGACCAGAATATTTACCAATGCTTTGTAGAATAATAGTAGATCTATCCCCAGCTTTTCAGTTGGACATTCTAATTATGAATGTGTGAAATTTAACGGAGCGTGTGAATAAGATATTATTTCACCTATTTAAAGCCTTTGTTATTTTTCAAGTTCTCTCTGAACGAGAGATTTCAAAAGTATTAATCACGTCAGAGTTCCTGAACGTAAACAGTTAGCATGAAACTTCACATAGGATAAAGATATATTTTTAAACGTAGAAAATAACAAACACTTAAAATTTACCTTGAGATAAGTTGGTCTGTTAACATTTATTTTCTTTATTATATTTTGTATTTGTTTCGTATAAGATGTATATCTCATTAATGTTTCAAAAATGTACACATGCTTTTACCTAATGTTTGTTTACATAAACTTTACAAAATCTAATAAAGGGATGTAATAACACGTATAGATCCTACAACTCCTCGAGTTGTCTTTTGTTGCTTTTACTTTGGCGACTCGTTGTAAAAGCGTGTTAAAAATGATATTCTGAGAAAAAATAGATGATTGCTCATCAAGAGTGATGATTTCTTTGATAAATGAGACACAGTTTATGGAAATCGGTGGTCAAATAAGCTTTCAAGGGCGATCGCAGTGAATGAACCCATCGATTTTTGAGCAGATTTCGGCCGGAGTTGAATACCTTTTATTCTAACGCAATCTGTCAAATTTCTGCTATCTGATTGGCTCATGTGACTAAATTTGCGGCATATAAAAACTGTTTTATATGTCGCAAATTCAACCAATCAAAAACGGCCGAATAACAGCATTAGCCTGTAAATATATTAATGCGCTTTGTTTATCTAACATTTAGATCTACTGATAAATTCGTATGCATACACTGACATATATTCAAGTTCAGTCCGTTTTTTTGAAAGTCATTAATTTCCATTCTTTGTCACGAATTGACCGGTCTTTTATATGTCATGTGGAGAATTATTGATATACTCAAAGCGTTGTGATTCAGATTCAACCTTATTTATCATACTATTCAAACATAACGCTATAACGTGACGTCATTGTTACAGACGACGTTTTCGCGTACGGCGCCAAAGACTAAGATAACGTTACTTTTCCTGACATGTGTATTGAAAGTGTATTGAAATGTGAAATAGCTGTCGCGTAATAATTCATGACAAATGTAATAGTGAACTTAGAACTGGGCCGGTGTTTTGACTGTAAACCAGGGTGAAAAATCCAGTTATTTTAAGAAATCTGAGAGAAACTGGGCACTATTTCTCGCCTCTTCACTCATTTAATCACCTGCGCACATAGGATATAACAACAATTTGGCATTTTTCGTTTCAAGATTGCGTTAGAATAGGGTTAATCCTACTGTAATTTGAAATTTGCGACGGTATATGAGGTTTTTAACGGTCTTAAATTATTTTAACGGCTCCGCCTTCGGCGTCGCCATTAAAATAATTTGCGACCGTTAAAAACCTCATATACCGTCGCAAATTTCAAATTACAGTAGGGTTAACCCTATACTTATTATATAGAACAGGGGTGATTTTTGGGGTTGGGTCAGAAAACTATCTTTTGGTATGATTTCTATACATATGACGTGTGATTAAAAAATAATGTATTTTGTGATGGAGTTGTTGTTGAGACGTACATAGCATGCGAAGGACACATGTTGTCTAAATTAAGGAGCTAATTGTGTAGATACTGGTCAACACTAAAGGAGGTGTGAATGTCATTTATCCTGTCACGTGCCTATTTTCCTGACGGATAACAAGGTGCCTGATAAACTTTTTGTTATTATGTCAGTAGGTCACATGACCGATGTTAATATGTCAAGTTGGTCACATGACCTGTAGACGAAACTACTTTTTTTTACCCAAACGCTTATTTCGTGAATAAACAAATTTACGTCTACCTAGTAGATCTAGATCTAGAGCTAGATCTACTGAATAAAAAAAGTTTAACAAAGCGAATTGATATCAATCGATACCCGTTAAACTAATTAATTCTTTCACTTCATTCTCTCAAACTTATATTCTTAGACCTAGTAGATCTAGATCTAGACTAGATCTAGTTGTCTGTTGCGAAATTACCGTGTTTAGATAAATCCACATCAAGAATCAAATCGTCTAGATCCTGTATTCTATAGTCAGTTCTATTTTAATTCTATCGGCGTCTATCTCAACCGAGTCTAGAAATGAAATGTTATTAAGCTTGCCTTGACTTTTCTATTCTAGACGAGGTTTAGATCAGCTTGTCTCAAACATCAAGTGACAGGTTCTTTTTCTCACATAACCAACCGGAGCAACGGTTTTGTTTTGAGCATTTTTTCAGTGGAATTCCAGTGACGTAATAACGCCTTTATAGTGACGTCATCAACAGTCTAGAGTCGGGTCTACTTTGCGGTGCATTTTGTGGTACATTCGGTACAAAATAAAATAATTTTATATTTTGCTGTCGTGACAAGGATAAATAGAATATTTGGTTCCTAGCTTTGAATGAGAAATGTTATCTGGCTCGGCTTCTGAATATATCAGGTTCGCCTTCGGCTCACCTGATATATTCATCCGCCTTGCCAGATAACATTTCTCATTCAAAGCTAGGAACCAAATATTCTCTATATATTGCACTAGGCCTACCGTATAGTTTTTTTGTTTGTTTTTTTATAAGGAAAAGGGCTTATCAGGCGCCGAGGGATCCAGATCATTACTGAGTCATGAAATGACAACTTTATGATATAGATTTTAACTAAGATGTTAACATTATTTAAACAATCTTGGATTTTTTTTATCTGTATAAGTCTTCAATAAAAATGACAGTTTTGCTATGTCAATAGTGTAGATCCAGATCAATAGATGACCCTGTGATTGGGATACAATTGATTAGGGTCTTTAGTATTCACTATATTGGCAAGTTATGAATATGATTTAATAGCCATTTTCTTAGATAAAATTCTGTTTGAAGGAAGCGACCGGTATCGATAAATATTACTAGATCTATATAGAGTGAAACCTCTCTATAACGGCCACTGAGTTGTGTTAATTATTTGGTATTAATGACAGGTGGCCGCTTAAAGCAAGGTGAAAGTAAAGCAGAACGCTCCTATAGGAGCGTTCTGTTTTACTTTCACCTTGCTTTAAGCAGCCACATGCCTTTAACACAAAATACTTGGTGTAACTTAGTGGCCGTTATAGAGAGGTTTTACTGCATTGCACCATATAAGAATTGACAAGAACGTAGATCTATAGCCTATATATAGCACGACCAGACTATTTACCAATGCTTTGTAGAATAATAATATAGTAGTAGAACTACCTTAAGCAACCTTATATTGAATCTTAAAAAGCAGGTGGTTGATTAATTCAGGGCAAATGTAATGCAGAAATCTCCTAGAGAAGAGTTATGTTTTACTTTTTGACTTACAGGTCAACAGTTAGACCTCGTCTTGTTGGTCGCTTTGTAATACAAAAAGCTCCAACGGGACCTACCTACAAACCCGCCCCCTCAACCACATACACCCCCTCACACACTGTGTACCCGTTCTCCCTCCTTTAAATAGCCTATTAATTAGATGGAATTTGATATTCTAATTTTGAAGTGATGACATTTATACAATTTCAATTTTTTTGTCATTTAAAACCCTTGTAATTGTTATTCTCTCTAAACGAGAGAATTCAAAAACGTTTAATTCACGTCAGAACTACTGAACGTGATCAGTTAGCATGAAACTTTATATAGGATAGCTTTATGAAATAACACGAAAGAAATAACATAAACTTAAAAATTACTTTTAGGTAATTTGGTCTATTTACATTTATGTTCTCTATTGATCTTTTATTTGTTTCGTGTAAAATGTATATATTATCAATGTTTCAAAAATGCAAATATGCTTTTATCCAATTTTTGTTATATAGTTTTTACAAAATCCAATAAAGGGACGTAATAACACCACACTCACCGAGATGTTTTATATTTTGGTTTGTTCGTTTTGGTTTTCTTGCTATCTATAATTATATAACCGGATGTTCTTATAAAGAAACATACCCGCTCAGACACGGGATGGTACCCGGAACACCAGGTTCGCAGCTATGCACTCTATCACGTCGCTATAAAAGCGCGCTTGTGCAGCAAGGCCCTACAAGTGATGATAAACCCAAGGGCGTAGCGCCCATTACGCACAATACGCACGTGCGTATAAAAAAAATTTGAAAGCCAAACTTTTCAAAGAGCCATTTTTGCTTACATTGTATTTATTTTGAAATTCAAGTAATAAAATTAAAAGTATAAGTTTAACAGAATCTAGACCATCTATCTGGAAAACCAAAGTTTAATGTTCATGGTGCGTCATAATAGAAAAAGCTTTAATAGTCATATTTATGACATCATAAATCAATAATTGTCACGCGAACAGTCTCGTCATCCTGTAAATTTACGTCATCATCTTGCAAACGTCATCAAACAGCAATGTTTTGACAGCATATTTTACTCATTATAATATTGAAGTTCATTATAGTGCTGAATTAATCGGGAGTAGTAACCGCGATTAACCGGTTAATCGGAGCTCTGTCACACAATCATTCAAACACCGTAAATCTTGGTACGAAAATGCGACTGCATTATTATGGCGAGCGGTCCTTTAGTGGCACGGAGAGGATAAACAAGAGTGCCATTGGGCACAACATACTCCCGTCGAGGCTTTGTTTAACATAAACTGAGGTTAACATATTTGCTAAACGCAAATTAATTCTAAGTCCAATCGTCCGACATTGGCCGTATGATATACACACCAGGACACATCCATGCTACTGTAGCATGTCCAGATAAACATTGTGGTGTAATTTGAGAAGGATCCAAAAAGCAGAACTTGAGTTAGAGATGTTACAGACGGAGATACAGACGGACAGTGCCATTCCATAATTAACGCCCCGTTTTGTCCAGCGGGCGTATAAAAACTATCTACATACCACAATTGGAATGGATAGACTCTGGCTTGGCCATACTGCATATTCATAAGCATATCGACATTGATGTTGAACGAGTCATTAACACATTTGCATTACGCAGATGTAGAAAAATGGATATTTTTCTGAATGAAATAGAGACAAGTGAAATAGAGACAGTTAAACATCAACACTTTGGATCTGGTATCTCCGTTTTACTGAACATCTGTTCAAAACAGTAAATAGGAGTTTTTCTGTGTTTTGTATATAAATGTCAGCTAATGTAGCAGTTTCACTTAATATTTCACAATATAGCAACAGAATATTTAATTTATAAGAATCACCATTAGCTGGTTTATATTTGGATACTAACATAATATCTTTGCTCTCTAAACCAGCTTGGGCTTATACATGTATTACAGCATTAATGGCTCGTTGAACATCAATGTCGATTTTGGTTGTTGGTTGTATGTTTTGTATGTTTTAAAGTTGTAATTTAATGTCGACATATGATAATTACGAGATGACGGCCTAGTGACCAAGATGGTAATTCTTTCAAAAGAAAATCAGATCATGGAGAAACATAGTCTAATTTTATTCTGTCATTTGTCATCCAGAATACCTCAGAATGCAGGATTTGCGATCTAGGTTTCAAAAATGTCCCAGGGGAGGTCCCACGGACCCCCCACGCGTTATGAGCACACATTAAATAAGTTCAAGCTACGTCCCTACCATGGCATATATTACCATATGATGAAAGAGCAAAGAGGACCATTTTTGTTATCATCAATATATGCACATAATAATTACCTGGATGCATCAATATATACACATGATAATTACCTGGGTGCTAATATTGATATGTTTCTGCGCACAAGACGGGTAACATATGTTCAAACTGCAAGCACATGTATTTCTGCCATTGTTTACAGCTATCAGCTCTACCGACTGAACCAAAGGTGCCCGACGCATGCTTGGATTCATCCATGGAAACCCCCCCCCCCCCCCAAAAAAAAAAAATAAAAAAAAAAATGTGATCGAAGTATGTTCAACTGGCCTAAAACTATCTATTTATCTATTTGAACCTTAAACCACACCGAAAAACGAGAAAAACGCGACCCGGAAAAAATTTCCTGTCGGGTCTATATATGTATTGAAAGGTACCTAACTACGACAGATCAGCGGCGGAAAATACAACAGTCATGTTTTTCAAAGTCTTACAGCAAAGCCAATTCAACACCGATTTCAATCAATTTGGTCTTGATCCGTTCCAAATTCCATATGCTAAGCGGCACAGTTAGTGCTTCCCTTAAATATTGCTCCGTCTTGTCGCTGCAAGACCGCGAATTTGAAAAAACGCTAGAGCGAAACGATGTGACTCCCGCCAGGATGCATTGACGTATGTATAGGGGGATCTGTATTCGTTAATCTTTTCAACAAAAACGCGAATTATTGTTAAACACTATCTAAAAACATTAAACTCGCCGCAATTAAAACGGTGCTTACTATTTCCAGTCAGCTACGAGGCGCCAGTTTTCTTTCTCCAACTTTCCCTTTGAACGGATGCGACCATTTTGCTGTGACCCGGCTCATAAACTATTCGATATGCAAATTGACTACTACTTCCGGGCCACAGCGATTTGGCCACCTCCGTTCAAAACGAAAATAGGAGAAAGAAAACTGGCGTCTCATAGCAGACTACAAATAGCCAGCACCGTTTTAACTGCGGTAAGTTGAATGTTTTTCGAATGTGTTTCAGCATAATTCGCGTTTTTGCTGAAAAGTTTAACGAATACAGATCCCCCTATATACTTCTATGCATCCTGGCGGGAGTCACATCGTTTCGCTCTAGCGTATTTTCAAATTCGGGGTCTTGCAGCGACAAGACGGGGCAATATTTAAGGAAAGCACTAACTGTGCCGCTTAGCATATGTAATTTGGAACGGATCAAGACCAAAATGATTAAAATCGGTGTTGAATTGGCTTTGCTGTAAGACTTTGAAAAACATGACTGTTGTATTTCCCGCAGCTGATCTGTCGTAGTTGGATACCTTTCAATACATATATAGACCCGATAGGAAATTTTTTCCGGGTCGCGTTTTTCTTGTTTTTCGGAGTGGTTTAAGGTTCAAATAGATAGTTTAAGACTAGTTTAACATACTTCGATCACAATTTTTTTTTTTTTTTTTTTTTTTGGGGGGGGGGGGGGGGGGGGTTGTTTCCATGG
This sequence comes from Azorinus chamasolen, assembly GCA_963576725.1. Lineage (NCBI taxonomy): Eukaryota > Metazoa > Mollusca > Bivalvia > Cardiida > Solecurtidae > Azorinus > Azorinus chamasolen. The sequence goes on from OY755244.1 coordinate 48,848,773, forward strand.
GTGAGTCCAAGCATGCGTCGAGCACCTTTGGACTGAACTAGATCTACCAAGCCACACAGTAACGCATAGATTAAATATTCAACATATTTCACCACAATCCCCACCGGCTACATAGATACAAACAAAGAATAGAACGCCCAGGTAGATCTAGATGCGATATCGTAGCTGTAAGACTGATAATGACTAACGTCCAGTTTACAGCTACGACATGCTAGCATCTCTACTGTGGCGCAAGCCGAATGTGAATCACACGCGGCGGTTTAACGCTTTTATTTTCACAACAAATGTAAAAATAAATCAATGTTTCGATTTAAAACGATTTTTTGAACACGCTGGGCTAACAAAATTATGTTACCTTTCTTGAAAATCATGTAATTTCAGATTAAAGTTTTACCACTCTAAGCGGACGACGTTTCCGAGAGATGGTCGGCCATTTTGAAAAAATTACCCATTTAGGAATAGAGCTACGTTATCGTATCTAAGGTAGATCTAGCAGAATATAAATATTAGATGTCTGACAGGGTACAGTAAATTAATAAGAATACATGCAATCCTTGTGGAACATGCTTAATTTTGGTTTTCGTTTTGCTATTTTTGTATTATGAACAATCCCGATAAACACGCCGAACATTTAATCGAGTCTCAGGTCTTAAATTGGGAGAGTAATAACACGATTATTTTGTTCACAAATTAAATTTCCAAACGGCTATTCCCTATTTCTAGGTCTAAGCGATTGCACAGATGCCTTTCTTGTTTTGTAATAAAAATGATTAAAAATATAAACAATTGAGAAACTAAGAGGCTGTCTGTGGACAGGCTTAACTGAGAAATGTTCCTGATTTGTGCAAAAACGAAAAAATCCTTGCAAAACATGTAAATATTAAAAGTTATTTATTACCTCCCTTTAATAAGCGTATAGCGTCTTTATTGACTGTCACAATACTGAGTTATACTATTTATCGTTTGTCTTCAGATATGTATATTAACCGTACAAAACATACATATATTTAGGGAAAATGTTTGAAGTGTTATAAATATATAAAATAAGGCCTTGTTGAAATTGAACAATATAGCGTATATATTTTGCATTTTACACTACAATGATTGTGAAAGTTTGAAAAAATTCTCCTAACGTATACACGCATAGTATTTCTATCGTGAATTAACGTGTTTTGACACCTCTCTCTGAGGGGTAACCATCAGATCTTCCATAAACCACTCAAACGAATTAGATTTCTAACCCGTTAGGCCTACTATTGGTTAATAACTGCGTTTATCCATGGTGGACAGCGTAAATCATGTAAAAACATTCAATTACATGTAAAAGATATCCTACTCTGGTCTAAATTCTGAAATGTAGGAGCTCCTCGCTTTTATTGAACCTGTTCATGAGCAGCTATTAAAAGTGAAACACTACTCATACCCCCTAGCACAGTCTAAAAAAGCGGTATTAAAAATAAAAGCACTGAAACTGGTGATCCAGAATGACCAGATATATAACAGCACTGTTCGAGAATGGGATACGGGGCGGTTTTTACGGCCGCCACACTTAAACCTTCCTCCATAATTTTTACGCCTTTCTACGCCTCTGTAAGAATCACATGTTGAAACCATTGTGATAAATAGAGCATTTTCTCCTATAGGAGCGAATGCTCTATTTATCACAATGGTTTCAAATTAAAAAAAATCTAAAAAAATCCTTTTCTCTAGTTAATGCTAGTTAATGCTCCTTTTCGTTAGATTTATTCAAAGTGGTTGGATCTAAAAAAAAAATAGCCTATGAGGGAATGGGTTAAATTGTCATTTTCAACCAAACTAAACTGACTAAAAAAAATTCAATAGATTTTAGTACACGTGTATTTTAATATTGTGAGAGTCTTAATATTGTAAGTCGATAAGAAGTCAATATATTAACACAAAACAAGACACTCAAACTACAATACATTGCAATTCAATTCGATATGAACAATATAGTTGGGTGTAGAACAAAACCCCAAGTGGACAAAACCCCAGAAGGACATAACCCCATAGGACAATACCCCGTATGGACAAACCCCCAGTGTAGGAGTAAACCCCACGTGGACAAAACCCCATGTGAAACATAATTATGTATTAAATTCAGGAATAAAGAAATAAGTGTAAATATTTAATTTCAATGAGAATTAAAGTAATTACAACTATGTTATTATGCACCAAATAAAACCAAGTACCTTTTCACTATCACAATAGGTAGTGTTTGTCCAAATCAATTGTAAGGAAGTGATTTAATCAGGATCTACACTATTTGTCATTCATATATTTTCTTAGAATATAAATCCACATCTAAAATGTTCAGGCAAAATGATATAATACCATGTATGCATCGAAAACAAAACCAAGTACCTTTTCACTATCACAACAGGCAGTGTTTGTCCAAATCAATTACTTGTAAGGGAGTGATTTAATCAGGATCTACACTATTTGTCATTGATAGATATAGCTATTTTAGAATATAAATCCACATCTAAAATGTTGAGGCAAAATGATATAAAACCATGTATGTATCAAACAAAACCAAGTACCTTTTCACTATCACAACAGGTAGTTTTTGTCCAAATCAATCACTTGTAATGAAGTGATTTAATCAGGATCTACTCTATTTGTCATTGATAGTTATATTTATTTTAGAATATCAATCCACATTTAAATTTTTGAGGCAAAATAATATAAAACCATGTATTCATTTATTCATAATTTGACCTTATTTTAATTATGCTTTAACTACTACTTTCATTTGCATATTGTAACTTTAAATTTGAAAATTGAAAACTCTTGCTTTGAATTTATATTCTGAACATTGATACAGCTAAACACAACTTCATTAGTACAAATTAAAGCCCATTTAACTATGAATGCATTCTTCATTTATTCATAATTTGACCTAATTTTAATTATGCTTTAACTACTATTTTTATTTGCAGATTGTAACTTTAAATTTGAAATTTTAAAAATCTTGCTTTGAATTTATATTCTGATAGAGGATTTCTTCTTCAAAGTATCGAAAAGTTGATTTATAACCCAATTATGTTAACATATGGGGTTTCGTCCGCCTTGCCACCTTTGGCAATGGGGTTGTGTCCTATGGGGTATTGTCCTACATGTATATGGGGTTATGTCCTGCCGGGGTTTTGTCCACATGGGGTTTTGTCCGTACCCCAATACATTCACAATATCAGCTGACAGAGCGGTGTCAATTACAGCTCGAGACTTATATGGCGAAAAGTCCGATCTTACCATTATGAACAGTCAACTATAATACATATTCATGATGTCATTACTTCTTACTAAATATTCATGGGGGAAGTGTTAAGGCTGATATACATAAAATGTAATAAGCTCTTGTCAAAAATCACAATGAGAATTATTTCCCCAGGGATGGTACCAACAAACACCTGGCTTGCTGGCTTAACCCATTCCCTCATATTGACGAATTTTAACGACTCTGTTCCAAGTTACTTTGTGAAACCATTGTGATAAATAGAGCATTTGCTCATATAGGAGCAAATGCTCTATTTATCACAATGGTTTCAAACTACAAAATTGTAAAAATTTCATTTTCTCTAGTTAATGCTCCTTTTCGGTAGATTTATTCAAAGAGGTTGGATCTAAAAATAGCCTATGAGGTAATGGGTTAATACAATATTGACTGTGTGTAAGAACTGTCAAACACAATACAAACTCGATAAATCGAAATTTTGATGTAGAACACTTTAGACCCTTTTATAGACAGGTGACTGCTTAATGCAGGGTGGAAGTCATGCATGCAGAAAGCTCCCAGAGGAGCATTCTGCGTGACTTTTCTCCTGTATTAAGCTACCACCTGTCCTAAAGATCGATAATGATACGTACATGTATTTGAATGTTTGAATTATCGAAGTTTTACTATAGATAACATCATTTCAATATTACCTCTTATCACTGCGATAATATAACCAGGGGGCAAGACTGGTCTATACTCCACACAGTATATGTACTAGCAGGTGGTATAAGTAAACGTGTGACAGTAAACCCTCTCTGCACCATGTACTCTCTAATACTGGGTATATTATGGCAGGAGGTGGCTTAACTTTCTCGTCTCTGAGCTGTCTGCATATATTGTCTGCTTCAATTTTAAATATCATTTTTTTGCATTTTCTGTTAACCCTTCTCTTGCTGAATTTTAAAATACAGTTCTCCTTCTTTACCCATGTCCTATTGTATATTTACATATATCGTCACTGTGTACAAGTATTTCGCTGTCCAATCACTGCTGTGGAGTGCAATGGTTGCACAAACAACTTGTAAATAGTGCAGACCCTGATGAGACAGCTCCCGCAGGAGCTGTCTCATCTGGGTCTTCACTATTTACACGTGAATAACAAGCGAATGGTTAATTAATATAGAAGGTCAGAGTAACAACTAGTTTGGATCCTGATGAGACACCGAGTTACTCGGCGTCTCATATGGATCCAACATGTTTGCATAGGTAATTACCGATGCGACATTACAGTGAATAAGTTAACCTTTTATTCATGCCGAGTTACTCGGCGTTTCATCTGGCCTGAAACTGTTTGTTACCTTTTACGTGTGAAGGAATTGGTTAACCTTACATTTGTTGAAGGTGAATTTATGATAGAAAAGCTTTGCACACACTTTTGATGAGACAACAAGTAAGCTTCGAACCCCCGTAGGACCAAGTCCTTTGGACGAGACTATAAACTGAGGCCCGTTAACCAACACAAATAAACAAACAAACAAGTAACTCTGCGCCTCAGAACCATCCAAACTATTTGACACCACATCTGTAGTTTCTCAAACTATTTGACACCATGTATGTAATTTCTCAAACTATTTGACACCGTGTCTGTAACTTCTCAAACTATTTGACACCATGTCTGTAATTTCTCTAACGCTTTCTAGAACAAACCGGAAGTAAGTAAAAACTACCTTCAGTAAGGCGGTAAATGTCTGGTATAGAGGCGTTCCACTGTACATGCCTAAGGATGATGTACTGGGTATTCGTCAGTTGAATTACAGTAGAACCTGTCTTAAGCGGCCATTCATTTATTGAACATAATAGTTTTAAAAAGCAGGTGGTTGCTTAATGCAGGGCAAAAGTAATGCAGAAAGCTATAGGAGCTTTCTGCATTACTTTTGACCTGCATTAAGCTACCATTTGCCTTACAGGCCCATAATTAGACATTTTTTATGCCCGCTTAAGACATGTTCTACTGTAGTTCACGCTATAGTACAATGTAAACTCTTCTGCTGCCATAGGCAAATTGTGTTCACCTTTGTCGTCTGCTTCATTTGGCATATTTTTGTTTTCCATCCTTTTCATAAAACAAAATTACAATCAAAATTATTTGGATATTTGAATGGGACGACCAGTAATTGTGAGTGTGATGTTTTAATAAATAGAATGAAAACTGATGCAGACGATAAATTGTGACCACAAGGGAGTTGTATGGACAGCAGAAGAGCTGCCACAATAAAACAGAGACAAGTATTTATACTTCGAGTTCGGGTTCGGTACATAATATGGGGAATACATACGTTTTAACGTTGTTCATATTCGTTTTCTTCTCCGTGCTGCTGTGTTCTTACATGTACTTTCAATTTGATACTTGGAGCAAATGGCCAATACACGCAAGATCGCTGATGCCCAACCATAATACACGCGTGCTGAATAATGGTACAAAGTCTCGCGCAATTAAACGTGATTTTGTTATTACAAGCAACAGACAAATTTTTGTATTTGGAGCGACAAGAATCAATTCCTCAGAGGAAAGGAATCAAAGGATACAGGCGTTTGACAAATTCAACGTGTACGGACAGAGGTATCCATCGAAATCAGCTCTACATTGTTGTCTCAAATTTGCTGACGGGGTGATTTTGCAGAATCCTATCGAAAGCACACGCTGGTTCTACACAGCTAACTCAGTGCCACTGCCTTTGTTTAATGTTGTTTGTGGAAATCCAAGATCGTTACAGACGGACGAACGGACGAACACGTTGCCAATAGGAGTTACCATTGTCTACGGCGGATATAGTTGTAACAGGTAACCAATCTTATGCCACTTGGGATCAGATGCCCCTTCTTGTCCGTAAACCCTTTCCCTGTTCAATATTATTGTAAGAAATCATGAATATTTATTAGCTGCTTTTTCCATGGCATAATTATGTAAACATGATGCTTTAGTATTGATAGTAGTTAAATAATGCATTCATTAGCAAACAGAGCAGACCCTGATCAGACGGCTCCTATAGGAGCTGGGTCTACTCTGTTTGCAAATATGTAAAAAAAAAACATTTATGAAGAAAAAAAATGTTATTTACATTTAGCCATTAGCAGGCTAGGGACAAATATGTGATAAATGTTGCAAACTAGTTTGGATCCAGATGAAACATCGAGTACCTCGGCGTCTTACCAAGATCCAAACTGGTTGACACGCGCATTGGTTGTGTGAAGAAGACTGTTATACTGCGTTGGATCTTAACCCTTCGCTTGCTACTCGCGTCAATATACCTACCTGTAAATAGTGTAGACCCAGATGAGACAGCTCCTGCAGGAGCTGTCTCATCAGGGTCTGCACTATTTACAAGTTGATTGTGCAACCAGTACACTGCACAGCAGTCATTGCACAGCGAACTACTTGTACACAGTGAATATATATGTAATTATACAACAGGGCATGGGTAAAGAAGGAGAAATGTATTTTAAAATTCAGCAAGCGAAGGGTTAATCCTTTACTCAATAAATACACATTTCTACGCCTTTGCAAACAGTGTAGACCAAGAAACCGTCTGATCAGGGTATGCTCTGTGTGCTTATAATATAATATAGAGATGATTCTATGGTTTCTGCCATGGTCAAAACTCCCCGTGTCCGTGTGTTATTATAACAATTACATATAGCGTTGAAATTTTTAATCCTCAAAGTAAACAAAAAGTCAAAAGATTATTGTGAAATATAAAGGCCATCGGTCCATGCACAAAATGCAAACATATAATACAATTTGTACAATATAATGAGAGTGATAGTCAGATCGTAATATAAAATGAATTTAATGAATATTCATGGTGTCATTATTTCGTAGAAAAAAGGGTTAGATTTTCCAATCAGAAGAGAATGAAACTATGATCAGTACCAAATCAGTTAACATGTATCATAGCGTTAAAGTTCTTGGTTAACCTTTAATTTGGGGAATCAACTATATAAGGCCTTTGCAAACAGTGTAGACCAAGATCAGTGTCCATGCTTATAAAGCTTTTAGTTGAGTCTGAGTTTCGTTCTCAAGCTTTTGATTGGTCAGATTTGAGTTCTCAAGCTTTTGATTGGTCAGATTTGAGCCAAAGGCTCACATCTGACCAATCAAAAGCTTGAGAACGTACTCAGACTCAACTAAACGTTTTATAAGCATGGACCCAAATGCCCTGTTGGTCGTTATAACATTTTCTCCAGTAATGACTTATTGTCTGGTTGGTAATTAGAAATGGAGGAGCCAGGTTTAACTATTCAACAGATTCACCCTTTCCTCCATAAGTACGCCTTTCTACGCCTCTGTAAAAGTCACTTTATGAAAGCATTGTGATAAATAGAGCATTTGCTCCTATGGGATCAAATGCTCTATTTATCACAATGGTTTCAAACTACAAATTCTTAATTTTTCCTTTTCTCTAGACAATGCTCTTTTTCGGTAGATTTATTCAAAGTGGTTGGATCTAAAAATAGCCTACGGAGGAATGTGTTAATAGATAAGAAGTCGAAATAGGTTATTCACCTGGGTGTGTCAGTAAATTCAGTCAAATTCTGGTTATAGACGATCACATTAAATGTTAAAAAATAATGTCTGGATCTGGTAATTTGGATCTGGCAGAATTGTGGCTACCACGTTTTTAAGAAACCATTGACCAAATGTGAAGCAGTCTGGATTTTTATGAGACGCCAGTTACACGGGGTCTTATCTGAAGTCTGGATTGTTGTTAGACGCCCAGTTATACGGGATCTTATCAGCAGTCTGGATTTTTGTGACACGCCCAGTTACACGGCGTCTTCTCCGAAGTCTGGATTCTTGTGACACGCCCAGTTACACGGTGTCTTATCAGCAGTCTGGATTCTTGTGATACGCCCAGTTACACGGGGTCTTATCAGCAGTCTGGATTCTTGTTGGACGCCCAGTTACACGAGGTCTTATCAGCAGTCTGGATTCTTGTGACACGCCCAGTTACACGGGGTCTCATCAGCAGTCTGGATTCTTGTTAGACGCCCAATTACACGGGGTCTTATCAGCAGTCTGGATTCTTGTTAGACTCCCAGTTACACGGGGTCTTATCAGCAGTCTGGATTCTTGTGACACGCCCAGTCACGCGGGGTCTTATCTGAATCCAAGTTGTTTGCAAATGCGAGTGCAAGTTGTGAATAGCGGAACGTTGATTAACTAATTCTCTCTTTATCCAGATCAGAGGGCTCATATAGGGACCGTCTGGTTAGGGTCTCCTATGATGGCTGATGGTATAATAAAGATTTTGTTCTGCAGTTTCTGCATGAGCCCAAAACTGTCATGTGTACAAATGCCATTATTATACTGCAAAGTAAAATTCTCACTTCTGATTGGTTAACTAGCCGTGTACATGAGTCCATGTACCCTGTGAGCTGACAGGGTACATGGAAATTCCCCATGGCAGGCCCCACATATGATGATCAGAAACCAAATGACCGACTTCTCGACTCGGCTAAACAGTAGCAAAATTCATAATAGATAACTATTGATACGTAAAGAAAAAAAAGCAGAAATGAATTAAACAAGAGTACCGCATACGGTACATAATACGCCCACTTGCAAATTTCTCTGATTCAACATGCCTTATAAGTGTTGACATTTTCTAATCTGTGCTTCAGAATTAGATTTCCATATTAAGGTGATACTATTTTTTTAAAAAATGAAGTGAATATCTTATTAAATACAAAAGTTACAGCTAATCCTCATTTTTGCAGATTTTTGTAAAGTGCAACGGCCATAACTCTGTAAAGACAAATTGAATGAACCTCAAAATATACTCAGCTTCAAATTTTGTTGCTTAAAGCATTTGTGTTAAGTTTCATTTATATCATTTTAATAGTTTTCCCAGAAAACAAAACACAAACTAAAAGTTGACCGACTAACAAAGCAACGAACACACTAAGTTCAAGGACCATAACTTTAGAATAAAATGACACATCAAACCCCCCCAATATATCTGTGAAAAATCACATTAAGGTTTAACCATATAAAAAAAATTGAAGTAAATATCATTTCAAATGAAAAAGTTATGGACATCCTCATATTTGCATAAATTTGCATTATTTTTTAAGTGCAAGGGCCATAACTCCGAAACAACAAATCAAATGATCCCCAGAATCTACTTAGCTTCAGGTCTTGATGCATTAAACTTGTGTATGAAGTTTCATTAATTTCTGTCTAACAGTTTTGCCAGAAAACAGCGGACAAACTATTTCCATATATTTGCATTTGTTTGAAGTAAAAGTACCATAACTCCAAAACGACAAATCAAATGAACCTCAGAATCGACTCAGCATCAGATCTTGATGCATTAAACATTTTTGTGAAGTTTCATTAATATCTGTCAAACAGTTTTCCCAGAAAACGGCCGACAAACTATTTGCATATTTTTTAAGGACATGGGCCATAACTCTGAAATGAAAAATCAAATGAACCTCAGAATCAGCTCAGCTTCAGATCTTGATGCATTTAACATTTGTGTGTAGTTCCATTAATATCAGTCAAATAGTTTTCCCAGAAAACAGTGGACAAACTATTTGCATGTATTTGCATTATTTTTTAAGTAAAAGGGCCATAACTCCGAAACGACAAATCAAATGAATCTCAGAATCGACTCAGCTTCAGATCTTAATGCATTAAACATTTGTGTGAAGTTTCATTAATATCAGTCAAATAGTTTTCCCAGAAAACAGCGGACAAACTATTTGCATGTATTTGCATTATTTTTAAGTAAAAGGGCCATAACTCCGAAACGACAAATCAAATGAACCTCAGAATCGACTCAGCTTCAGATCTTGATGCATTAAACATTTGTGTGAAGGTTCATTAATATCTCTCAAATAGTTTTCCAAGAAAACAGCGGACAAACTATTTACATATTTTTTAAGGACAAGGGCCATAACTCTGAAATGAAAAATCAAATGAACCTCAGAATCAACTCAGCTTCAGATCTTGATGCATTAAACATTTGTGTGAAGTTTCATTAATATCTGTCTAATAGTTTTCCCAGAAAACAGCGGACAAGCAAAATGTTGACGGACGAACGAACGAACGAACGAACGAACGGACGGACGGACAGGGCCACGACAATATACGACCACCTTTATTAGGTGGGCGTATAAAAACACTTTTGGTTTGAAATGACCAATAAAACAGTTTTTAGAGGAGTTATTATATCGTCCATCCATCTATTATAACACGAACGCCGATGAAATACAATACGCACACCACTTCGGATACCTTCGGTTAAAAATAATGTATTGGGGCGCTATTAGGGGAATTCTCGTGTTTAGTGATTAAATATGCCAAAATGGATTTATATAAATTATCCGAACCGTAGAACTTTGCAGTATAATAAATTCGTTATATAGTTCTTTCCCAGGGTACATGACGATTTATTCCCGGCTGGTAAAATCATGTAACCCTCGCCTAACGGCTCGGGCAACATGATTTTCCTCAGCCGGGAATAAATCGTCATGTACCCTGGGAAAGAACTGTATAACTAATATTATAAAATTTAACCCAATTACATGAAATAGTAATTGTGTCATTAATTCGTACACAAAGATTTATGGATTAAAGAGTTGAAATATAAAGCCAACTCGTTAAAATGAAAAGTTGAAACCCAACAATGTTACACGTGATGGGGTCCTGCTAACTCACATGTGCTGGTGAAAAACCTATGACGTCGATTGGTATATCAGGCTGTCCTCTGATCTAGGTCTACACTGTTTGCATGTCCCATGTGTGGGTTCGTGGGATGGATTAAAACGATCATACTACAAACATACAACATGGGCACGTCTGTAAAACAGCTTTGAAAAAACGTTAACCTGCTGTTCACCCTTACAGCGCTGAATTTTCAAATGGACTATTCTAAAATTCAAACAGGTCCAGCTTACTGTGAATATTTATGGATGTTTTAACTCTGACAATGCTGATTTTTGGACTTTTCCAAATTTCAAACAGATCAAGCTAATGGTAAATATTTAGGGATTTTTTCTAAATAAAAGTATTAAATGACAAACAGTGCATACCTTGATGAAAGGACTCCTCTAGGAGCCCTATCATCTGGATCTACACTGTTTGCAAAGGTTTGCGTGTCCCGCACAGTAAGGGTTAAATTTCACACCATTACACAGAGAAACCAATTAAGCCATTGCATGCCTTTGCAAACAGAGTAGACTCAGATCAGACAGCTTCTGTAATGGCTGTCTGATCAGGATCTGTTCTGCTTGCTTAGTGAATATTATGAATCTGATTCTACAATTTCCGCCATGGCCAATAATCCGTGTGTTTATGTCTGCCATGGCCAATAATTCGTGTGTTCATGTCTGCCATGGCCAATAACTCGTGTGTTCATTTCAGCCATGACCAATAATTCGTGTGTTCATTTCTGCCATGGCCAATAATTCGTGTGTTCATTTCAGCAATGACCAATAATTCGTGTGTTCATTTCCGCCATGGCCAATAATTCGTGTGTTCATTTCCGCCATGGCCAATAATTCGTGTGTTCATTGCAGTCATGGCAAATAATTCGTGTGTTCATTTTCAATTCTAAACATTCAGCTAATTAACCCTTTCCCTGTTTAATGTTCATGAAAAAAATAATATTGTCCTGAATATTAATTCGCCCAACTATTTTAAAGCATTATTAACCCTTTGCTTGCTATTCATGTCAATATACCTATCTGTAAATAGTGAAGACCCAGATGAGACAGCTCCTGCAGGAGCTGTCTCATCAGGGTCTGCAAGTTGATTGCGCAACCAGTGCACTCCACAACAGTGATTGCACAGCTAAATACTTGTATACAGTGAATATATATGTAATTATACAACAGGACATGGGTAAAGAAGGAGAAATGTATTTTAAAATTCAGCAAGAGAAGGGTTAATTAGCCCAACTGTTTTAAAGCATTATTAACAATTGATGTTTGACTGTGATAGAGAGTGTAAAATCAGGTCTAAATAAGTCCATAACCAGACAGAGCATGCCCTGATCAGACGTCTCACCTGTGTCTCCTGTGTTTGCCAATGTGTGAAGGCAAAGGGGTAGTATTCATGCTGTCATTATTTCTTACATGTATGGAGTAAACTGCTGAGAGACACGCAGTCATACTCGCCTATTGCATTTACTTCATAAATACGTCTTTCTATATGCCTTTGCAAACAGAGTAGACCCAGATCAGCATATACTCTGTTTATTTATGATATAATCCCAGATAGCAAATAGACACTGGCCCAAAGTTGGCCTAACGCAGTGTCCGTTGTTGGCACAACGTCAGAAAATTCGTTAGCCCCACGTACGTTTGCTCATTGGCCCATCACTGTGACAACATGTTATCACGACGTTGGGCCAACGCGAATACCGAACACTGAACGCGTTTGCCAATCATTGGCCCAGCGTCCTGCGAAAACCATATATTAGCCCACCATTGTTAGCCCACCTGGTTACCAATGAAAACCACTTACCAACAATGCACCAAGTTTTAACCAATACTGAATGCATTGGGCCAATACTGGCCCAGCACTGATTTGCCACTACTAGTATCATTCGCATCTACACTGCCTACTAGCCTACACTAAATGATGAGCAAAGGAAACATAACCACGGCATAGAATGTTGACCGTACTACTTGCCCAATTTGTTCAGTTGGAAGGAATAAACTGAATACACATGGGCACACCGTAGGATAACATCTATAATGCAGTGTTTAGTTTCCATTTGCTCTTAGAGTTGTCATTGTGTCCTGCTGAAATACTGTGAAATCCTTAATGATTTGCAATTTCACATATGAGTTGAAGCAGAACGCTCCTGCAGGAGTTTTGTTGATTGCATTTGTGCCGTATAAAACAGTCACATATCTAAACAGTAACCATACGAATTTAAAATAGCGTGAAATCTTGATACAAAATCAGGATCCATGCTTATAAAACTTTTAGTTGAGTCTGATTTCGTTCTGAAGTTTTTGATTGGTCAGATTTGAGCCTATGGCTCAAATCTGACCAATCAAAAGCTTCAGAACTCAAATCTGACCAATCAAAAGCTTGAGAACGAACTCAGACTCAACTAAAAAACGTTATAAGCATGGACCCAGAACATTAATGCTCGCGAAATTAAAGGATTTACAGTACATGCAAATATTCACAGCAACTGTGTCTGAACTAGCTTTTGTATTCAATATGTTTGTTGTACGCTCGTAGAGATGAACATAACTTTCACAAAGTAACTTAACAACATCGTTACAATCATATTTTACATATTATTTACTCCCCTATTTCATGAAATGCAATACTGATTACAGTAAAACTCATTTGATGCGACCACCAAAATGGGGCATAATTCTGGGTGGCAGAGGCAGGTGGTAGCTTAATACAGGACAGAGGTTATGCTGAAAGCTCATATAGTAGCTGCTTATAAATACATCTATGGTTGTTCTTTAAATAAGCGTGATTATATTGTATATGAGTTGCATTTTTCTTCCAATCCAATATTCAGCTAATAACAATGTCCCTTGGGTGTTCCTGCGCGTATAAACATAGTAGAATGTTACCAGTTTAAGTGGACAAAGTGACTTTGACTAGATGCATCCGAATGGTTTGCTCACAGTGCTCATAGTCCCGTCTTCATGGCAGCGAAATGATTGCATAGAACGTAGAGTTATATTAGTCACTAAACCATTTCCCTCATATAAACGTGTCTTCACGCATTTGCAAACAGAGGAGACCTAGATCAGACGGCTCCTATAGGAACCGTCTGGTCGGGGTCTGCTCTGTTTGCTACTTGTAGCCGATAATGAAATTTGATAGATGTATTTCTTTACTTTATAAATTGGCTACAATGTCCCACCTTCCATATTATAACTATACTGTGGTCATAAATATTCAGTAGGTATTGACATTTGTAATAAACATAGAACAGGGAAATGGCTAAGCTGACAATGTTCGAGTATATATTTTTCTAAGGGGGCATGAGGAAACTGTTTAACCATTTCACATGAATATTTATTATTATTGTAGGACCTCATTAATATTCATCAACATAACCTTACAACTAAACTTACTCATATAACTTTTCATTATAATTTAAGGAACTGTTAATATGGATCGAATAATTTCCGTTTTCAAACAGTGTAGAACCAGATCAGACAACTCATACATGACCTTTTGATCTGGATCTACACTGTTTACAGATGTATTAAAGTGCATATCTATGCAGTAATGGGGTAAATGGCATTTTGTATACAGTAAAACCTCTCTATAACGACCACTGAATTACATCAAGTAGTTTATGTTAAAGGCAGGTGGCTGCTTAAAGCAAGGTGAAAGTAAAACCGAACGCTGCTATAGGAGTGTTCTGTTTTACTTTCACCTTGATTTAAGCAGTCACCTGCCCTAAATACCAAATAATTAACATAATTTAGTGGCCGTTATAGAGAGGTTTTACTGTATACGAAATGTTTTTTGCAGCAGTTGCATTTTTACTATGCAATCGGATTATCCATTATAATAAAAGTGTTTCTGAATTTATACTCAATCATTTGAAAGCTGTTATTAAATATTTTAGTTTCTAAGACGGAATAGCTCAAATATTAATTTTAATTTGCTTAACATTTACTTCAGTGAATCTTCGTTGCAATAGCTAGCAAGCTTTACAATAGCACCCTCCTCATAACAGCTGCAATATTTGAAATTAAAAAACCATCAGTGTTTTCGTCTTTCTTTACAACAGATAGTAAGCTTTACATTAGCACTCTCTTTATAGCAGCAGTAAGTTTGGCATTTGAAAAAAACCCAGACATTTATTGGAAAAAGAGAGTTAATTTCACATTCAAAATTATAAATAATTCTTTTTTATCGTATATAAAAAAGGAATCTGTTCATTATGTTACTTAATGTATCCTATACATAAATGTTGACTTAAAGGCATGTGAAATTTAGTGCTTGACTATAGATTAAATATACAATGTTAAAAGGCAATGTTGGTTCAATATGTCGCACCAGTTCTGGCCACCAATCACCAATGAAACGGACCCTCTTCCAACGCTGAGCCAACGTAATCTGCCCATCACCAACTGGATATTTTGATGTGCCAGCCTTCTGCCTACGCCAGACAAACGTATGCCGCACAACGCCAACTGGATATGTTGATGTACCAGCCTTCTGCCTACGTTAGACCAACGTATGTCGCACAACGCCAACTGGATATGTTGATCTGCCAGCCTTCTGACTATGTTGGACCAACGTATGCCACACAACGCCAACTGGATATGTTGATGTGCCAGCCTTCTGCCTACGCCAGACCAACGTATTCCGCACAACGCCAACTGTATGCCAATTTGCCGACTTTCTGCTGACGTTGGGCCAACGTAGGTGTGCAATCTGGGATATAGATATGATTATACAGTTTCTGCCATGGCCAAGAATTCCTTTGCCCGTGTGCTATTGTAACAGTTAATCTAAATTAATATTTATGATGCCATAATTTCTTACATAAATATTCATGGCGTAAAGTTTTAATGGTTAGACATACATGTACATCTCTACACGCTAGTGCCGTATTCGTAATTACATGTAGTACGAATTACCTATGTAAACCTATGTAAGCTACTTACCTTTGTAAACTGGTAAGTTGGTGTCTCATTAGAATTCATTTTGATGTTATAACGCTTCACAAAAGCAGTTGTTCATAAACATTACACACTTTTCAAGATATAATGAACTGCTGAAATATATATTGAATCGGGAAAAAACAGAGAAATGAAGATGATACGAAACAGAATGGTATGCTTGGGACATAAAGTTAAAATCGGAGGCGGATACAAACCATGTCGTGTCAGTAAAGAGTTACATTGCCCAAATGAGTAGATACTGATCTATATAAAAATTGAATTAACCCTTCTCTTGCTAAATTTTTAAACACATTTCTCCTTCTTTACCCATGCCCTGTTGTATAATTACATATATCTTCACTGTGTACAAGTATTTCGCTGTGCAATCACTGCTGTGGAGTGCACTGGTTGCGCAATCAATTTGTAAATTGTGCAGACCCTGATGAGACAGCTCCTACAGGAGTCTGGTCTACAACAATTTTAGGGCTGAAACAACACAATGTTGAGCGAACTGCAGTTGGCTCGCAAGCGGATGTGTAATACCTGCCCTTTTCGACTTCCAGAATTATAAAATAAAGTTGGCTTAGATATTTTGCATTGGTTAAGTGAATTTTGAAGCTGTTTACGGATTTAGAGTTTTTAGACTGACAGGAACCAGTCTTAGGTACTGCAAATCAGATTCAACTATCGTACCAATGCCACGTCCGATTTAACATGTGTATTAATGCACCATATGTGGCATATTTTCAATACAGCAAAATACCACTTAACTACTGTTTGAAAAAGAACTGTAGATCCGCCCCTGGACTGCTATGTGCTTGCAATTCTAGGTCAAATGCTGATGGGGGGTTAAGCGGTTAAAACATAGTGCCCCTTGAAATCTCACCCTTATCATTATGAAAGTGATCCGAAGTATGTTTAACTATTGACCTATACGGTAGGTGGTAGCTTAATGCAGGTCAAAATAATACAGGAAGCTCCTATAGGAGCTTTCTGCATTACATTTTCCCTGCATTAAGCAACCACTTTTTTTAAGACTCCTATGTTCAATAAATTAACAGTGGCTTAAGACAGGTTCTACTCTAAGGGCAAGCAATTTTTGCATTTAAATTGCAAACTTCTTTTTACTGTGCAATTTTATGGCAACTTGTGGCATGGAATATGTTGCAATTGTCATGTTGATGTTGTAATTTACAGTTGAATAGAAAAATATATTTTTATTTTCTTAATATCATCTCAACTATAACCCGTGTTTCCAAGGGAGTCAGTCCGTCCACCCGTCTGTCTGTCCACCCGTTCGTCGGAAATTGCTTTAAACGACATCTCCTCTGAAACCGCATGGTAGAATATAACCAAACTGCAGATAAATGATTTTGGTGTCAGAATTGCTAAAAGAATCCAGATCCATGAAGAACTCTGGTTGTCATGGCAACAAAAAGAAACATCTTAAGACATATTCTCCAAACTCAGGGGCCAGAATTGAATGATACTTGACAGAAACAGACCTCTGATAAACCCCTGCCAACATTTCTAAAATGATGTTGATATCTCAATAAAATGACTGCCAGGGGCGGGGCTACTTTTCTGCCAGTCTTTCAACGATTTCAGCGATTTGATTAATATATTGAGGCAAAGGGTTTCACATGTTTATTACAGAGGGGAGAAATGACCCAGCATAGAGTTGAGTTCGAGAGAAAGGGATTCGGAGGTTATTAGAATTTCGTAAACTGTATTGTCAGAATTCGCTGTCTTGTGGTGGAATCAACGATGACAAATATGTTGGAGTAAGATGATGTGCCATTTTGAAAAAAAGGAACCAGCATGTGTTTTTGCCGTCTAGATTTGAGAGACTCCCTTCCAGTTTCAGTGTGTAATTCTTGTAATAATATAAGTTCCTGTCACATTTATAGCTGTTTCTTGTTGGATTGTGTCAAGTTCTTCAGTATGGTAAATTGTGCAGTTGTCCCACGTGACATCGGCGATATCGAGAATTGGTCTAATAAAACAATTATACACGCTTTCTAATGATTTCCCATCTAGAACAAATTTGGTGGTCATGCCTCTATTTAATATATTTGATGTGAGAGTGCCAGGTTCCATTGTTGGAAAGAAGAACGCCTAAATGTCTGTGAGATTGAACTTCAGATATATCTTGATTCAACATAAACCCCAACTCACTCACTCACTCACTCACTCAACATAGATAGAGAAGGGTGGAGGATATTGTTATGTTTACGTGAGATAAGAAGATACTCTGTTTTATTAGGGTTGAAAGATACCAGGCTTCTTCTTGTCCAATCAGGTATTGTTTTGATGTCATTGTTGAGAATATCGGCAGAGATGTTAGCGTGTTCAACAATAAGATAAAGACTGGTATCACTTTGAAATATTGTATCAATACAACATCTTATTTGCAAGCGACAATTTCTTTGCTTGAGATAAAACAGTACATGCATAGTATGCGAAATTAAATATTACATTTAGCCAATAGAAAAATGAGGTATTTATTAATTTGTCGTATGTATTATACGAACTTTTAATCCTTTCAATGACACAAGTTCGGGACACGAGTCACTAATGTCATTTGCAAACAGGGTAGACCCATGTGAGAGGGTTCCTAAAGGAGCCCTTTCATCATCAGAGTGTGCAATGTTTGTCATGGTAACATTTTTCTTTTAACCTCCCCCCCCCCCCTGCATATTCCCGGTAAGCTTGATCTGTTTGAAGTTCGGAATATTCCAGCAATAGAAGGAATAAGACAGAGTAACAGATAAAGATGCGTACTGCGTCATTTCTCCAACATACCCTATGTTGTGGCCACTCTTTAGAATCGTCTCTTCGAGACGATTCTGAAGAGTGGTCACAACATAGGGTTTGGTCGAAAAAGAAAGAAGTTTTTCTTGAAAATATTTTAATTTGCGCATCTTATCTGGACTTCTGATAAGACATATGAAAATTAAAAAAAAAATCTAGTCGGTAATCGGTTTTCCAGATAAGTGTAACATACCCTAACATCGGTGTCTAATTGTGTCCGGAGACATCCCAAAATACCAGCGAAGTTTAAGCTTAATTCTAACATTTTTTAAAATTTGCCTATCTCTACAGATGGAATTTCAACTTGAATTTACACAATAAATATGTTTTTCCACGCTTTCGCAAACAGAGAAGAACCAGATCAGAAGACTCCTGCAGAGAGGTTACAGCGGTTAGCGCACCCGCCTCTCACCAATGCGGTCCTGCTTCTATTTCGGGCTGAGACAGTATGTGAGAGGGTACACTGGTTAGTGCATAGCACTTCTCATCAATGCCATCCTGGCTCTATTCCGGACTGGATCAATATGTGAGAGGGTACAGTGCAGGGTTAGTGTACGGCCCTTCTAAAAAATGCGGTCCTGGGTCTATTCCGGGCTGGGTCAGTATGTGAGAAAGTACAGTGTTACGGTGGTTAATGCACAGCTTATCTCACCAATGCGGTCCTGGATCTATTCCGGGCTGGGTCAGTATGTGAGAGGGTACAGTGGTTAGTGCACAACTCTTCTCAACAATGCGGTCCTGGATCTATTCCGGGCTGGGGCGGTATGTGAGAGAGTGCAGTGGTTATTACATAGCCCTTCTCACCAATGCCATCCTTGCTCTATTCCGGGCTGGGTCAGTATGTGCGAGGGTACAGTGGTTAGTGCATAGCCCTTCTCACCGATGCCATCCTTGCTCTATTCCGGACTGAGGCAGTATGTAAGAGAGTGCAGTGGTCAGTACACTACCCTTGGCGTTCCTGGTTCTAGTCCCAGCCACTCTTATACTACTGTTTCTTTAACTCAGTCTCTCCTACTGACGCTTTATTGACCATCAGTGGTTTGTGCACAGCTCTTCTCACAAATGCGTACCTGGATCTATTTCGGGATGGGCCAGTATGTGAGAGAGTACATTGGTTATTTCACAGCTCTTCTCACAAATGCGTACCTGGATCTATTTCGGGATGGGCCAGTATGTGAGAGAGTACAGTGGTTTGTGCACAGCTCTTCTCACAAATGCGTACCTGGATCTATTTCGGGATGGGCCAGTATGTGAGAGAGTACATTGGTTAGTTCACAGCTCTTCTCACAAATGCGTACCTGGATCTATTTCGGGATGGGCCAGTATGTGAGAGAGTACAGTGGTTTGTGCACAGCTCTTCTCACAAATGCGTACCTGGATCTATTTCGGGATGGGCCAGTATGTGAGAGAGTACATTGGTTAGTTCACAGCTCTTCTCACAAATGCGTACCTGGATCTATTTCGGGATGGGCCAGTATGTGAGAGAGTACATTGGTTAGTTCACAGCTCTTCTCACAAATGCGTACCTGGATCTATTTCGGGATGGGCCAGTATGTGAGAGAGTACATTGGTTAGTTCACAGCTCTTCTCACAAATGCGTACCTGGATCTATTTCGGGATGGGCCAGTATGTGAGAGAGTACATTGGTTAGTTCACAGCTCTTCTCACAAATGCGTACCTGGATCTATTTCGGGATGGGCCAGTATGTGAGAGAGTACATTGGTTAGTTCACAGCTCTTCTCACAAATGCGTACCTGGATCTATTTCGGGATGGGCCAGTATGTGAGAGAGTACAGTGGTTAGTTCACAGCTCTTCTCACAAATGCGTACCTGGATCTATTTCGGGATGGGCCAGTATGTGAGAGAGTACATTGGTTAGTTCACAGCTCTTCTCACAAATGCGTACCTGGATCTATTTCGGGATGGGCCAGTATGTGAGAGAGTACATTGGTTAGTTCACAGCTCTTCTCACAAATGCGTACCTGGATCTATTTCGGGATGGGCCAGTATGTGAGAGAGTACAGTGGTTAGTTCACAGCTCTTCTCACAAATGCGTACCTGGATCTATTTCGGGATGGGCCAGTATGTGAGAGAGTACAGTGGTTTGTGCACAGCTCTTCTCACAAATGCGTACCTGGATCTATTTCGGGATGGGCCAGTATGTGAGAGAGTACATTGGTTAGTTCACAGCTCTTCTCACAAATGCGTACCTGGATCTATTTCGGGATGGGCCAGTATGTGAGAGAGTACATTGGTTAGTTCACAGCTCTTCTCACACATGCGTACCTGGATCTATTTCGGGATGGGCCAGTATGTGAGAGAGTACAGTGGTTTGTGCACAGCTCTTCTCACAAATGCGTACCTGGATCTATTTCGGGATGGGCCAGTATGTGAGAGAGTACATTGGTTAGTTCACAGCTCTTCTCACAAATGCGTACCTGGATCTATTTCGGGATGGGCCAGTATGTGAGAGAGTACATTGGTTAGTTCACAGCTCTTCTCACAAATGCGTACCTG
The DNA here is from genome assembly GCA_963576725.1 of Azorinus chamasolen. Taxonomy (NCBI): domain Eukaryota; kingdom Metazoa; phylum Mollusca; class Bivalvia; order Cardiida; family Solecurtidae; genus Azorinus; species Azorinus chamasolen. The sequence continues at coordinate 48,870,017 of OY755244.1, forward strand.
GATCTATTTCGGGATGGGCCAGTATGTGAGAGAGTACATTGGTTAGTTCACAGCTCTTCTCACAAATGCGTACCTGGATCTATTTCGGGATGGGCCAGTATGTGAGAGAGTACATTGGTTAGTTCACAGCTCTTCTCACAAATGCGTACCTGGATCTATTTCGGGATGGGCCAGTATGTGAGAGAGTACAGTGGTTAGTTCACAGCTCTTCTCACAAATGCGTACCTGGATCTATTTCGGGATGGGCCAGTATGTGAGAGAGTACATTGGTTAGTTCACAGCTCTTCTCACAAATGCGTACCTGGATCTATTTCGGGATGGGCCAGTATGTGAGAGAGTACAGTGGTTAGTTCACAGCTCTTCTCACAAATGCGTACCTGGATCTATTTCGGGATGGGCCAGTATGTGAGAGAGTACAGTGGTTAGTTCACAGCTCTTCTCACAAATGCGTACCTTGATCTATTTCGGGATGGGCCAGTATGTGAGAGAGTACAGTGGTTAGTTCACAGCTCTTCTCACAAATGCGTACCTTGATCTATTTCGGGATGGGCCAGTATGTGAGAGAGTACAGTGGTTAGTTCACAGCTCTTCTCACAAATGCGTACCTGGATCTATTTGGGGATGGGCCAGTATGTGAGAGAGTACAGTGGTTAGTTCACAGCTCTTCTCACAAATGCGTACCTGGATCTATTTCGGGATGGGCCAGTACGTGAGAGAGTACATTGGTTAGTTCACAGCTCTTCTCACAAATGCGTACCTGGATCTATTTCGGGATGGGCCAGTATGTGAGAGAGTACAGTGGTTAGTTCACAGCTCTTCTCACAAATGCGTACCTGGATCTATTTGGGGATGGGCCAGTATGTGAGAGAGTACAGTGGTTAGTTCACAGCTCTTCTCACAAATGCGTACCTGGATCTATTTGGGGATGGGCCAGTATGTGAGAGAGTACAGTGGTTAGTTCACAGCTCTTCTCACAAATGCGTACCTGGATCTATTTGGGGATGGGCCAGTATGTGAGAGAGTACAGTGGTTAGTTCACAGCTTTTCTCACAAATGCGTACCTTGATCTATTTCGGGATGGGCCAGTATGTGAGAGAGTACAGTGGTTAGTTCACAGCTCTTCTCACAAATGCGTACCTGGATCTATTTCGGGATGGGCCAGTATGTGAGAGAGTACAGTGGTTAGTTCACAGCTCTTCTCACAAATGCGTACCTGGATCTATTTCGGGATGGGCCAGTACGTGAGAGAGTACATTGGTTAGTTCACAGCTCTTCTCACAAATGCGTACCTGGATCTATTTCGGGATGGGCCAGTATGTGAGAGAGTACAGTGGTTAGTTCACAGCTCTTCTCACAAATGCGTACCTGGATCTATTTGGGGATGGGCCAGTATGTGAGAGAGTACAGTGGTTAGTTCACAGCTCTTCTCACAAATGCGTACCTGGATCTATTTGGGGATGGGCCAGTATGTGAGAGAGTACAGTGGTTAGTTCACAGCTCTTCTCACAAATGCGTACCTGGATCTATTTGGGGATGGGCCAGTATGTGAGAGAGTACAGTGGTTAGTTCACAGCTCTTCTCACAAATGCGTACCTGGATCTATTTGGGGATGGGCCAGTATGTGAGAGAGTACAGTGGTTAGTTCACAGCTCTTCTCACAAATGCGTACCTGGATCTATTTCGGGATGGGCCAGTATGTGAGAGAGTACAGTGGTTAGTTCACAGCTCTTCTCACAAATGCGTACCTGGATCTATTTCGGGATGGGCCAGTATGTGAGAGAGTACAGTGGTTAGTTCACAGCTCTTCTCACAAATGCGTACCTGGATCTATTTCGGGATGGGCCAGTATGTGAGAGAGTACAGTGGTTAGTTCACAGCTCTTCTCACAAATGCGTACCTGGATCTATTTCGGGATGGGCCAGTATGTGAGAGAGTACAGTGGTTAGTTCACAGCTCTTCTCACAAATGCGTACCTGGATCTATTTCGGGATGGGCCAGTATGTGAGAGAGTACAGTGGTTAGTTCACAGCTCTTCTCACAAATGCGTACCTGGATCTATTTCGGGATGGGCCAGTATGTGAGAGAGTACAGTGGTTAGTTCACAGCTCTTCTCACAAATGCGTACCTGGATCTATTTCGGGATGGGCCAGTATGTGAGAGAGTACAGTGGTTAGTTCACAGCTCTTCTCACAAATGCGTACCTGGATCTATTTCGGGATGGGCCAGTATGTGAGAGAGTACAGTGGTTAGTTCACAGCTCTTCTCACAAATGCGTACCTGGATCTATTTCGGGATGGGCCAGTATGTGAGAGAGTACAGTGGTTAGTTCACAGCTCTTCTCACAAATGCGTACCTGGATCTATTTCGGGATGGGCCAGTATGTGAGAGAGTACAGTGGTTAGTTCACAGCTCTTCTCACAAATGCGTTCCTAGTTCTATCATCGACGTAGGCAGTATATGAGAGAGTATGTAGTGGTTAATGCACAACCTTTCTCTACAATGCGGCCCTGATTCTATCATGGACTTAGCCAGTATATGAGAGAGTATGTAGTGGTTAATGCACAACCTTTCTCTACAATGCGGCCCTGATTCTATCATGGACTTAGCCAGTATATGAGAGAGTATGTAGTGGTTAATGCACAACCTTTCTCTACAATGCGGCCCTGATTCTATCATGGACTTAGCCAGTATATGAGAGAGTATGTAGTGGTTAATGCACAACCTTTCTCTACAATGCGGCCCTGATTCTATCATGGACTTAGCCAGTATATGAGAGAGTATGTAGTGGTTAATGCACAACCTTTCTCTACAATGCGGCCCTGATTCTATCATGGACTTAGGCAGTATATGAGAGAGTATGTAGTGGTTAATGCACAACCTTTCTCTACAATGCGGCCCTGATTCTATCATGGACTTAGCCAGTATATGAGAGAGTATGTAGTGGTTAATGCACAACCTTTCTCTACAATGCGGCCCTGATTCTATCATGGACTTAGCCAGTATATGAGAGAGTATGTAGTGGTTAATGCACAACCTTTCTCTACAATGCGGCCCTGATTCTATCATGGACTTAGCCAGTATATGAGAGAGTATGTAGTGGTTAATGCACAACCTTTCTCTACAATGCGGCCCTGATTCTATCATGGACTTAGCCAGTATATGAGAGAGTATGTAGTGGTTAATGCACAACCTTTCTCTACAATGCGGCCCTGATTCTATCATGGACTTAGGCAGTATATGAGAGAGTATGTAGTGGTTAATGCACAACCTTTCTCTACAATGCGGCCCTGATTCTATCATGGACTTAGCCAGTATATGAGAGAGTATGTAGTGGTTAATGCACAACCTTTCTCTACAATGCGGCCCTGATTCTATCATGGACTTAGCCAGTATATGAGAGAGTATGTAGTGGTTAATGCACAACCTTTCTCTACAATGCGGCCCTGATTCTATCATGGACTTAGGCAGTATATGAGAGAGTATGTAGTGGTTAATGCACAACCTTTCTCTACAATGCGGCCCTGATTCTATCATGGACTTAGGCAGTATATGAGAGAGTATGTAGTGGTTAATGCACAACCTTTCTCTACAATGCGGCCCTGATTCTATCCCGGGCCACTCTTATAGTAATGTTTCTTTAACCCATTCCCTCGTAGTGACGA